>CM076579.1:1684632046-1685148970 GCA_034641835.2 Pinus albicaulis | reverse complement strand
AGGTATCTGCTCAACCGTCGTTTGATGAACCATATGTACGCTCGATGGATAGTTATACTGCAAGAGTTTGACTTATAGTTTAGCTCCCCCAAAAGCAAGAAGGCTTTAATTTTAGTTGAGTTCATCAATGACCTCCTAATTCAGACCAAAGGATCACCAGTCAATGATTCACTTCCAGACGAACATCTCTTCCTAGTGACGACTGACGACCCTTGTGTTGAGGAGGTAAATCCCCTCTGCGGACAGAGGCGATCCCTACTAGCCCAGCAGGGGTCTAGCAACAATCAAACTATGTTACGACGCAAGTCCCTAGTTACGAATGAAAAGACTAAGATAGAAGCCTACCTGGAATCCAATGCTATGATCTGAAGAAGAAGCGTCCCCGTTCCTCAGCCTCGGCAGATCACAATCCCTCCACGATCTCCGCGGATGAACACCTACACACGGAAGAAATGAACATATACAAGCATAAAATCCGGCATACGTAACTAAATATCAGTCAGAAAGGATATTACTCATATTAACATGATGGAAAACAGAGTGGAACCATAATCGTAATCATCTATTAAATAACAAACGAAGAGAGATTACAACCAAGTTTTGACGTCGCGGTCTCCTTCGGATGGGTCTCCAGCTGTTCACGTCTCGCAAAGCTCGCCAGGGAAAGGGAAAACCTCTCCAGAGTCTCTCGACGATGGTCTCCTTACTTGAGTCGGCCTTAAGGGAGGAAGAGGGCTCTTTACAGCACAAAGGCTCTTGGGAATATGGAGATTCAAAGCTTAGGCACTTCAAGACTAGCTTGCTATGGGATTGAGCAGGCTTTTATAGATGGGGAAGGAGGGAGTTGGGATCCCTATTATTGTGGGATTGGCCCTATCATGAAGGAAGGTTCCATGAAAGGTGGCAAACCACTTCCCTTCCATAGAACTCCCGTAGCCAAACCTCCAACTCAAGATAGGCAATGGTTTCTGAGTTGGTTAAAACGCAACTTCCGCAATATTTATTTAAAAAAAAAAAAAAGTCCCTAAACTTTGGTACCAACACTCTTCTCATGGCTGAGTGCCGTTGCTGCTGGCCTCTGTGTAGATTTTCATTACACAGAAGACCTAGTATTCCTCTGCCTGCTGCCCAATGCAAAAAGGGATGTTTTTCATGATTTTTGCAAGGAGATGTCTCAAGGGGAAATTAAAGCTCATGCTTAGAGGAATGCTTTGATGATGGTTTCAAGGCATGACAATGTTCACAGGTCACAAAATGAGTCCTCCATTGTGCGGGACGGGGAATGGTAGGGACGGTGACAAATTACTGTGTAACATATGCCCCCTAAAGTATGAGGCCCGAGAGAGAGAGGGGTGAAATGCTTTACGAGAACATGTTCAACTGAAGGCCCGCCGTCGGAAAACCTGCGCAGAAAGATACAACCGATATCTCAAGTACATGATGTATATGTGGTATGGACGCAGCCATCCGAAACAGAGTATGCTATAATCCGGATCCAGGGCATGGGCGCAGCCATCCAACTAAGATCAAATAAATTGACTCAGGTATGGTCGCAGCCATCCAATCAGTGAGTCATGTACATAATGATAATAATCCACAATCGTAGCCTGGATTACAACAGACACAATCCAGGGTCTTGCGCTCCATCTCGACCCAACAAAGTACAAGTTCAAGCATGCGAATATGTGAGCTGAAGTCGAACATGCAAGAACATCGTCTGATTACCAGCCAATGATGAAAGCTGTTAACAGACGCGAGAGAAACCACCAATAATGACAATGGTCCTCAAGGTACTAAGGTACAATCTACGGCGTGCGAATAAATGAGTTGACGTCGAACACCCGTAGAATCACTCGATCGGAGGTCAATGATGTAAACCTCACGTCGAATGCGACGAACCTGCCATTGAGGCATGCAGGCTCTAAGGTACCATAAGGAGTCTCTAGACCAACTTCCTGGATAATGAGCTGAAGTCGACAGGAAGTGACCTTGATCGAAGGTGGGCCATAATGTTTCCCACATCATCGACACGAGACAGAGGAACATGATGTTTTTGTTGTGAATCAAGATCGTATGAGAAACAGAGGAAGGTTGATATTTGCAGAGGTCAACTTCTCTTGAACATATTGACGGCACGACAGTGGACTTGGTAGTATTTGACATCAACGGATCAGAGGTCATGGTGACGAGGCAATGAGCAGATGAGAGGTCAAAAGGGATTATCCAAACCCACGGAGGCAAAGTGAAGAAACGAGATGAGATGTCCCCAACCCGACACGAATGCAGACAAGTGCCATGTTCAAGAGCGACATACTGCCGACGACAACGATGATGGTTCCATTTTTTCCCCACCATTTCTGGCGAGTACCCCAATTATTTTTGATAACAAGCTTGAAGGGGATAGCATATGCTTGTGATATAAGTCCGCCCTTCGGGCGAATCCATCCTAGTGCATTTAACGAGTCCTAGGAAGGAGAAACTCGGAGAACGTCATTTCGACGGAATCCAATGTCATCAGGGTTTAACGAGTCCGACAAAGGAAGAACTCGGCGTCTTTTCATGTTTAGAGAGTTTGAAAAGACAGCGGAAAAGAAAACTCCACAGGTCCCTTTTCGTAAATAGTTTCCCAGATCCGAAAAGGTAGAAAACAATATCCAGGAAAACCTCCTAGTCGCGATAGGCTAGGGTATTCCTTTTTCGTAATCGATCCAGCCCAGCCCGAAAAAGGGTTAAACTTATACTGGGTGAATGTCGATTCGTGTCCATTTTAACGAGATCAAAACGACAAGGGCCTCGGCAATCTTTTCATATTTAGAGAGTCAGAAAAGAGCTGAAAGATGACTCCAGAGTGACTTTTTCGTGTATTTACCGAGTCCGAAAAAGTATAAAATACAACTCGTCTCTATCATTTAAGTCGCAAAAACCTGTCACTGCACATACCAAGCAAGCGTAAAATCCATTTTCGACATAACATATGCAAATATTTGATAAAAATAACTTTTTAAAACTCATTTAACGTCGAAAAAGTTATAAATATGTCAAATTGGTAAAAATAAAATTACTTTTACTATTTACCTTGGTGGAAAGCAACAGTGGTCCATTTGGAGCAGAAACTTCTGACGGTGATTGCGACAAATCCAGTTGACCATTCAGCTTCTCGTCTATTACAGGTAAGAGGCATTCCGTTTCTCTTCATTTTCATTCATTTTTTAATAATTTTCCCTTGAAAATCAGTTCTGTGTGGCCACTTTTAAAATTTTAGGGTTGCGCCCATTGGCGCGGGTATCGGGCACGGACCCGCACCAATGAGCTCTTTTATATAAGGGGCTCGCGCCATGTGGCACGACTGTTCACAAAACAGCCGCGCCAGCGGCTGAACCTAAAAATCCGCCCAAAATTTCGACATTTAGACCAAATTTCATGGAATTTGAAGCTCATCAAAGATCTAACTAAGGGTTTTTGACCATATGAATGCAGGTAATCACTAAAAATGGCAATCGAATGGAAAGAACGAGAGCACGAAGAAGAGGATGAATAAGCCATGCAAAGCCAAGCTTGCATGAACGCACTTAGAAACTGTGGATTGAAAAAGTTCTTCCTCACACCATGTTTACGAGCTCAGCCCGAGCTCCTCCAGTATTTAATCAGTATCTGGGACGAACATGAACAAGTGTTCAGATTACGAGACCAGGTGTTAGAACTGGAGGTCACCGATGTTTATTTCATCACTGGATTGTCCCGCAGAGGTCCAATCCCTGTATTGACCGGAAGCAGACCATCTGGGGAGAAGATGGAAGAAGTGATGGCATGGGTGTGCCGAGGGGCACAAACAGGATCAGGAAGCAAAAAGGTGGATATCCACACTATCCCTGATCTAGCATTGAGAGTAGTTCTCCATACCATCACGCGGGCTGCTAGGTCGCAGGCTCCGCACGAGGCCACAAAGGCCCAACTCCTGCTGGCCTCAGAATGCATGGGTCCCCTACTGTTTAACTGGGCAGAAGCAGTAACAATCAACATGAAAAGGCAGCTCACAAAGTGCAAACAGGGGAAACTGAAACAGTTCGGTTATGGTTCCATCTTGGTATCATTCATTCTGGAACGCTTACCAATCTTCCAGGGCCAAGGGGCCGCAGTGGCAGATCCGATACCACGAGAGCCAAGAATGGCTCGCTGGGCAGCATTGATGCCCAGAGCTGGAGGTGGCCAACAGATGTCCTGGAGGCCGGAATTCTTTAGGTGGTTACGGCGCCAGCTGATTGTCGTGGAAGACTGGCCCTATGCAGGAACTGACTTTACCGGGGACCCAGATCTCCCACTGCCAGAAGGAGATGACTGGGACGAGGAGTTGGGTAAGACCTCATATTTTGATTTTATGTTTATATGTTTTTTTTGTTAATACACATTCGTCTTAACACATTTCACATATGCATGCAGATGTGGGACCTGAGAGACCAGCTGGGATGTCTCCAATCTCCCGGAGGACACAACTCGCCCCTTAGATTCAGGGAGAAGGCACCGGAGGAGAGGAGCTGATCCAGAACCTCGAGGGGATTGCCCACGGGATCCCAGACTATGCCCGGCTAGCAGACGTACCGATGGCATACCAGCGCCATACGGTGGGAGTTCCGAGTCAAATCCACTGAATCTGAGGCACTTAGTGCGTGCAGTCACGTGCTATCATGAGCACCATGCGGATTAGTCCTTAGGATTTATACCACACCTATTTTTTGAGAGACATAGCGTCTCCGGATGTACTAAGACGATTATGTATATTTTTTGAGTTTTATGTGACACACTCTATGTAAACATTTCGATATCTATATATATACATATATATTTCTGGATGAGTCTTTCTTTACATGTGATGATGATTTATAAATTGCGCAAATGTCTGTCTAATACCAAATTTGCTACTGCATCTGTTAATGTATTCAAATGCCTGGGTATATGATGATATGTAATGTAGTCAAAATTCCTTTCCAATAATCGAATACGCAAATACAGACGTAAGATGGACGGGTTCCTTACCGAATAGTGTCCGTTCAGCTGTAACACTACAAGTTGTGAATCTAGATACACGAGCAATTCACGGATACCAAGGTTTACTGCCTCGGTTAATAATTCCAACACGGCACTATATTCCGCGATGTTGTTCGTGGTACGTCCTAGACACACACCTTGCAGGTCAATCAACTCACCAGCAGGATCATAGATTACCCAGGCTGCGGAAGACAGATTCCTGGTACTGCGGGAGGCACCATCCGCGAAACCAAAAAATGGATGAATAGACATCTGCACAACCAGGAAGACCCGATCAGCAAAAAGATGTTTACAAAGCACACCACACTATACATGCACACAAATGACAATCACACACCTATGTACACACACCACACCAAGAAATCACTTCATGCATAGTACTTTTTAAGGTACAACCCATTTCTGGGCTGTGCCAACGGAACTCCTTCGTAATCTATAAGCTCGTAGGCCCCATTTTTCAAAACGCGCTTTACTATATAGGGCCCGTGCCACATAGGCTGGAGTTTACCGGCTCCAAGCTTATCATGAGCCTGATCGTACAAGAGGACGAGGTCTCCTTCAATGAAAGAACGGGGAGAAACAGATTGATCAAAATGAGTTTTGACCCTCTTCTTTTGTGCTTCGATGATCAAAGCAGCTAGACGACGGGTTTCATCCAACCGTTCGAGATAAAGAAGACGTTCTTCCTCAGCAGAAGTGTCCGGTAAGAGCTCCACAACTAATTTTAGCGAAGGAATTTCGCATTCAACCGGCAGAGTAGCTTCCAGACCGTACACCAATTGGAATGGTGTGAATCCGGTTGCACTGTTAGCAGATGTTCGGTATGCCCAGAGAGCTGAGAACAGTTGGAGATGCCAACTGGATTTATGAATCCCAACTGTTCGCTGAAGCATAGTGACCAAAACCTTGTTCACCGCTTCAACCTGACCATTCGCTTGAGGGTAGTATGGTGTTGAGTTGTCGTGACGCAAGCCCAACGTTGAAGTCAGCTCCGCCATCATGTAATCGTGGAAATGAGTACCGTGATCAGTGACGATGGCTTGAGGAACCCCGAACCGTGCAATAACGTGGTTGAATATAAATTGAGCAGTCGTTTTCCCGTCAGCAGCTAGTGTAGGCATCACCTCGGCCCACTTAGTGAAGTAGTCGACGGCGACAATGATATACGCATGCCCCCCGGCCGAGTGAGGGTTACACGTCATAAAATCCACGCCCCATTTCGCAAAAGGGCCGACGGTAATAACGGGATGCAATGGCAACGGCGGCGCGCGCATCTTGCGCTAAAAAATCTGGCATGGATGACATTTACGGACTGCAGTGATACAGTCCTTGAATATGGAAGGCCAGAAATAACCTGCTCGCAGAATCTTCTGGGCAGTAGCATACCCGGACATATGTCCGCCACAGGCGCCACTGTGGCAGTCATTTAAGACCTTCTCAGCCTCTTCCAAGGTTAGGCATCGCCGGAGCACCGAATCTACTCCAATGCGATATAAGGTATCTCCTACTATGCGGTAGGGTTGGGACTGGTGCCGAATCCAACGGCGAGCAGTTTTATCCAACTCAGACTGAAATGTCGAGGTCTGAAGATACACTATTATGTCACCGTACCAAGGATCACGAGTACTGATGAGGAAAAGCGTTTCGTCCGGTATATGGTCTTCAGAGTGTGAGGGAACAGAGTCTGTAGGGAGAGAACATATCAAATCCGTGAAGACCAGTGATTTAGTTGACTTAGCAGTGGTGAACTCCAAGTCAAACTCCTGCAGGATGAAAATCCATTTGGAGTACTTGCCCCCCAGTAATTGTCTAGAAAGAATATACGTCATAGGGTTGCAGTCTGAAACCACTGTTATCGTGCGCAAAAGGATGTAATGGCGAAAGCGTTGTACGGCGTGTACTGCTGCTAATGCCAACTTCTCTACATGTGCATAACGCGTTTCGGGTCGAGAAGGTTCCGAGACAAGTAATAAACAACATGTTCATCACCGTCATCATCATCCTGCACCAAGACCATGGCTATGGTGCTAAATGCGGCGGCTAGATACAAAGTGAAGTCGCGGTGGTAGTCCGGAGGACGAAGCAACGGAGCATTGACTAGCAATGTCTTCAGCTTCTCAAAGGATTCCTGAGCAATTTCGTCCCAGCGAAAGGGAACGTTCTGCTTTAACAAACGAGTGAATCCTTTGGCCACCTCGGCATAATTCAGGATAAAGCGCCGAAGAAAATTCGCTTTCCCTTGCAGACTCTGTAACTGATAGAGGGAGGAGGGTGATGGGAGATTTATGATGGCCTTGACCTTTAGGGGGTCGAGGCGAATTCTGTCTTTCGAGACTATGAATCCTAAAAGACGGCCAGCGTCAACGCAGAAGACGCATTTATGAGGATTGAGCCTGATATTATAGCGTCTGCAACGAAGAAAGATCTGGCGAAGATGCTCAGGATGGTCCTCTCGCTTACCCGAATGGGCTGGCAAGTCGTCCAAATAAGGCTGAACGATATGGCGAATGTCATGAAAAGCATAGGACATCGCGCGCTGAAACGTAGCCCCAGTGTTCTTTAAGCCGAACGGGAGTTTCTTGTACGCGAAAGTACCCCACGGACAGATGAATGTGGTCTTATGTTGATCCTCAGGTGCAATATTGATTTGGTTGTATCCTGAGAAACCGTCCATTAAGGAATAGATCTCACTCCCGGCACATTCGTCGATGATCTGATCGATAAACGGAGTGGGATAATTATCCTTTGGACAGGCGCGATTGATGTCGCGATAATCCACACAGACTCAAATTGTACCCTGCTTTTTATCGACAGGGACAATGTTGGACACCCATTCTGTAAGGGGGATGGGATAAATAAAACCCGCGTTCAGAAGTTTTTCAACTTCTGCCTTGATAGCGGTGGCTTTCCGAGGATGCATGGGACGTAAGCGTTAGCGCACGGGTTTCGCACCTGGATAGGTTGGAATCTTGTGCACTACAATACTAGGGTCAATCCCCGGCATTTCCTCGTAAGACCATGCGAAAAAATCTCTGAATTCTTTGAAAAGCTCAGTATAGACTTGAATCTCATCGAGAGAACAAGTCACACCCACATGAATATTCTCAACAATCCCCGGTTTAACGGAGATGTTGATTGGAACAGTTTGAGTAATGTTACTCAGATTACCCTCCAAAAAAACCTCGTGCATTAAGATCGGTGTTTGAAGAGGAGGGGAAGGAACCTGAGTAGCATAACGCTCCAGAAAATCAGTCATTGCCCCCAAGCTGAGCATAAACGAGGAGCGATGATGTCCATCACCCCAGGGCAGCTCCTCAAGAGACATAGTTTCAATGATAGCCTCATCTGAAGGAAAAGTCTCTCTGAGAGGATCAGGTGAATCAGCCTGACCAAGCCAGGGGGATTGGGAGTAGACGTCGAGAGCCATGCTCAAAGGAGCATGCTGAGGAGGTGGAGGATCCGATGCGGCAACAATCTCACAGTAGCTGATCTCTACTGGCGTTAAAGGCATGGATTCTCCAAACTCATATACCTGCTCAGGTGTAGGAATAAGCCAGGGGTCATCGGACCTGAACAACATGTTGACTTGAGCGGTATGCGGTGGTGGTGCGGGAAAGATGCCCATGAGGACTGGGTCTTTGAAGAGACCAGGTCCTACACTGTCTGGGGTATTCGGAATTTGATCCACGTATGGCACGTTGTTCTCAGAGCTAGAGGTGAAAAATGACAACTGATCCACCGTGACAATCTTGCCGTCATGAGGGAACTTAATGAATCGAAAGACGGTAGACGGCACGCAGAGCATGGCATGGGTCCAGCTGCGGCCAAGAAGTATATTGTAGTTGAGTTTAGCGTCAACCACCTCTACTTCTACGTTGACAGTTTTTCCCTGTAATGTGATCGCAAGACTCTCGAGAACGCCCAGGGGTTTAGATTCCCGACCATCAAATGCCTCAAGGGCATTGGGAGACGACGACAAGGCTGGAGAGCCAATGGCCTTCCAACAAGCGGAGGACATAACGCAGGTAGATGCACCCTCATCTACGATGGCCCTATGAATGTTCAGACCGTTAATCCCGACTTGAATAACCAAAGCGATTTGATGTGGAAGCCGGGGAGTAAAATTCTCCAGATCGAAGGTGAGAAGGCTCGAGTCGGCGGGATCGATGCCACCGATTGCAGACAGTAAAGCCTTCTGCTGTGAAGGACAACTTTGAAGAACCTCAAGTGCAGACATAGCACATGGCGCCTGTGCCAGATCCTCAACAATACTGTAATGTTGAGCGGCACGAGCATTTGGATTATAAGAAGATCTTCGAAGAACACCTTTGGGAGGTGGCTTCACAACGGGTTCGAGAGTCGGCTTCTCGATTTCCAACGGACCGGAGATAGGTGGGGGAGGCGGCCCATCCGCAACTGCCTTCCCGGGTGCCTGCCGCGGTTCGTTGTAATCCTTCGACCGCGTAGCGACAGAGATAGGTGCAACACTCTTCACCATGAAAACCTGAGACCCAAACGGTGCAGATGGTGATGCCTGTTCGACCATCTGGGTCTGCTGAGATGGAAATGGCTCTTTCAAAACAGCCGGAGTCCCTTTAGGGCCTTTAAGAAGTTGACTAACCTCGGACCGTCGTGGACAATCCTTAGTATAATGGTCCCCTTCACAGATGAGGCAAGGAAACTTCGGTTTACGCTGGGAGCCATCCTCAGTTCGAGATTTAGATTCTGGTTTCGGGGCATCAGATTTTGATTTTCCTTTGCCCTTCTTCTTCCCCTTGGAGGATTTGTCCACAGGATTGGCCTAAACGGCATTCACCTCCGCAGTTTTACCAGAATCGGATGAGGCAGGATTAGTAGAGGTATTATTGGAAGAATTAGCCTTCTGCTTCCCATTCGAAGACTTCTTCGAATTCTGAGAGACAGAAACAATGAAACCATCCACCGCAGGGGTGGGCGGAGCCTTAGTGGTTCCAGGTCGTGGAGCATCAGTCAAGGTGTCATAAAGCGTGCCGGACTGAGAATAGACAAGATCCAGGTACTGGGCACGTGTGATAGCTTGTTCCTCTGTCACACACGCTACCATCACGACATCCTGAGCGATTTTATTCACAAAGGAGGTGGTGAACCAGTGAGTCAAAATCTGATCAGGTATGTGAAACTTGATCAGTCGACGACGGCCCCGCCACTCATGAATGTGATCTGAGATGTGAGTGGCTTTGTCCTGCTTCAGGGAAGTCAGGAGGTGCGTCCCGGCCTCATACCGGACCGGTAACTGGAAGTGCGTGAGGAAAGCCATGGCTAAAGAGTTGAAATCTTGAAAAATACCACGGGATAATTCTATGTACCACTTAGCAGCAGCTCCCGTTAAAGTACACTGGAAGAGGCGCAGACGAATCGAATCGTCGACCCAAGAGTTAGACGAACACCAAAGGTGATACGTCATCACATGCGCCTGGGGGTCCTCTCCAACTTTTCCCTCAAACTTAGGGCAATCTCCTGGTATCTTGGTGGGAACTGGAGGCCAATATGGATTATGTAAAATCGGATCATTGGTTAACTTTGAAATGTCCGGCAGTTCCAAGGTAGCCAGGAACGACAATGGAGGATTAACTGCCATGCCAGGCCCAGGATGAGGTCCGGCACCCATACTCCATGATGGTTGTGAATATCCTTGCCCCCACGGGTTCTGTCTCGCAGGATTCTGACCGTAGGGGGCATAGGTCGTATAACCAGACTGATTGGGATGCTGGTAACCATAGTGTGGGGTTTGTTAACCAGGGTACGGACCCTGATTAGGCGTTGGCCCCGTATAAGCAGCGTTTGGATTTGGCTGTTGAGCGTAGGTAAAACCGGGTGGAGGAGGATAATACTGAGAGCCCCTGGGGTGGTTATAGTTCGGTTGAGACTGAACATGAGGATAATAACCACCCTGAGGGTGAGTAGGCTGCTGAAAAGTGGAACCCTGCGGAGCCTGGTACATAGGGCACAGTTGTTGATTTGGCTGCGGCATTGAATGAACCGGCTGCTGTGCAGGGTTGATGGAATGAGCGGGCTGCCCTGAATGAACAGGTTGACCCGACTGAGAGGGCTGACCTGAGTGAACAGGCTGACCCGGATGCAAGGGCTGACCTGAATGACCAGGTTGACCCGGATAGACAGGCGGTGCCGGTTGCGCAGGTTGACCTGGTTGTAAGTGAGCCCCAGGTTGTACCGGATGGGCCGGTTGGCCTGGAGGCGGAACACCGGGTTGCACCGGATGAGCCGGTTGGCCTGGTGGTGGAACAGGACCAGGTATCTGCTGGAAACCGGTTTGACCTGAAGCAGAACCATAATATGGTCCTGGCTGATATGCAACGTTAGAAACAACAGGATACTGCGGTTGCATCAGTAAAGAAGGCTGGATTTGCCCCCCAGGACCATAGACCGGTCCCGGTTGGTACCCCGGCTGAGGTTGGATGGGTTGACCGGAAGGGTTATAGTACTGTCCTTGCGGACTATACGATGGCCTTTGCTGAGCTGCAGGGTAGACCTAGATGGGCTGCCCTTGTGGATCATAAAGATAGCCAGGTTGGCCCGCAGGTTGGCCTTGGAAAGGCTGTCCCTGCGGGTTGTAAGCCTGGTTGTACGGTAAACCTTGAGCATAAAGATAAGCCTCAGGAGCGGGTAGGCGCAAAACCTCCCCGTGCTCATCATATTGACCTGGGAAAGCATACACGGGAGTACCATCCTGTGCATAGTGCGAAAAGAAAGATCGGTAAGGATCTTGGGGAAACGGTCCAGCTTCGGTGTTCGGCTGTTGCAAAGACAACCGATACTCCTCCGGAGAGATATTCTCCGGTATAGCAGTAGTTAGATAAACATCTTCATGAGCTGGCCCAGCCCTAGTAGCAGATGCTGAGACAACAGGAGAAGAGGCGGCCACACAAACAGTGGGCCGAACGGGAACAGAAGTGACGGGCATCGAAGGGGACACCCCGGGTGTAGTAGCAGCTGGCCTCGAAGCAGGAGATGATATTCCCATAGAGGCTGCAGCTGAAATCATCTGACCCAGAGATCTGTATCCCTGTGGTAAAGAAGGACTGGCTGTCGACATGGTAGCCAGCTCAGATTTGTCTCCCTCAAACAATCTACGCGGGAAGAGCTAATAGCCTTCACCAGACGTGGGAATTTCCTCACCAGAATCACTCATGGTTGATCCTGCCGTTAAATCATACAAAAGACGGCGAGGACTAGGAGGAAATACAGCAGCAACAAATGGCGAACCCGATGTAAGAGAAAGGAAATCAGCTCCTAATCTCAATTCAGACACAGGGTCCGAAAAGGGCCAATTGAACTCAACTGGTCCTCCAAAGGGTTGCTCGGCGAGAACCGGTCCCCCGTCAGGAAACTCGGAAACAACAGGCTGTTGTGGTTCAACAGAAGGCTGAGAAGCTTCTGAAGAATCGTTCGTGTAAGGACTACCAGTAGACGAAACCGATGGTTCCGCCACTGTGGCAAAAGACTAGAAGAAAAGAGCAAACACACACACGGGCTGAAAACGAGTTAAGACACACGATCAAACGATCAACAAGCAATGTCTAAACGGGTGTGTAATCGTGGGCGATTAATTTTACCACATTGGAAAGTAAGAAATTCTACCGTTTCATATTTTAAGAGTCGAGAAACGATAAAAAGGTGACTCTATCTCTTTCAGATTTGACGCAAGCGTGAAAGGACCAGCGCTTGACGGTCTTTTCAAGTTTAGGGAGTCAGAAAAGACCAAATGACTGCTCAGGAAATACTAGGCACAAAGGGTGTACCAAATATCCGTGAACTGCAATATACACCTTGGTTTCAAAAATGAAACAGAAATCGACCAAGGACTTTCCGTACGTGCAGGTAGTCTCCCCGAATGCTGTGTTCGGTGTATCACGGGTATAGGGCGGCGGACTCGGCTTCCTGTGGATAAAGGATTGAAAACCTATAGGGGTCTCCCTTTATATACGCGACGGTACGGGGAGCACAAGTCCGTACTAGTGCTGTCTAAAGCCAACAGGCGAACGACAGCTGCTAGGTTTAACGACGCTGGAACACGTCTCTAGCCTAGACCTTCTAAATATGTTTCGTTAAGTTCCAATCCTGCCTTAGGTTAATTGAATAAATTTTACAGTTGATCTTCAATTAAGTTTCAATTTTCAGGCCCTATCGTATGTAGTGTCTTAAAAGACTCCTAAATGCAAAGCTACATGCCACAGTCCAACATTTCGTTCGATGAAAACTAGTTAGAGAAGAGTTGAGAGCTTTTACACAAACGAAATGAACGGAAGACAAACAATGAGACCTCTAATGCAACTAATGAAATTGAAAACTTTTCATTCCAATCACTAATCACTAGCAAAACTGAAAAGATTACAATTTGCACTAATTAACAAAAGCAAAAGAGATTTTTTTTTTTTGATTTTCAATGTTTAATAGCTAATATGCACTAAACAAACTTGAAAACAAACGGAACAACTTGAGAAACGATATTCGAGAGAGCAAAACAAACAAATTTCACTCAACAACACAAACAATCAGATCCCAAATCGACCAAAGTCTCTCAAAACAAGGAAAAGACTCAAAAGCTTCCAATGGACCGTGTGATCTAGGTCCAAGGCAAGACCAAACGAATTTCGAATGAAGGAATGAACAATCACCCAAAAATCGCAACAAAACAATGAACAACTACTTAGAGGATGTGGAGAATCAATCAGACAGTTGACAGGACAATCAAAACACCAACACTCCCAAGGAGGGCTCGATACACTAAGCCACTAGATGCCCTAGGGCCCAAAACGTGAAATCGATATATAAAAGCAAACAACCAAAGGACAGAGGTGAATTCCCAGTCAAACAGGACTCCAACACACTCAGGCAGTCGGAAAATCAAGAAGAAAAACACTGACCAAACCTAGAGAGCTCAAAAATGAGGAAACTCAAAAACCTTACAGGAGTGGCGTGACTGTAAGTGTGAAACTGGCGCCAGAAAGCAATTGGCGCGGGCTAAACAAAAGCAACATGCGCCAATTGGCGTGAATTTTGGGTTAAAAACCGCGCCAGCCGAGTTTCTCAGCCAAAATTAAAAAAGAACTACTCCAGAAGCAGATCAATGCAAACTAAGCAAACCAAGAAGCAAAAACAGCAAAAATAACCCAACCCAGAAGGCTGATCAAGCAAGGAAAAACATAAAACAATCAAAGCGAGACAATCACAAATGGGACAGTGAAATCTGGACGATCCCCAGCGGAGTCGCCAAATTGTTGAGGAGGTAAGTCCCCTCTGCGGACAAAGGCGATCCCTACTAGCCCAGCAGGGGTCTAGCAACAATCAAAAATGTTACGACGCAGGTTCCTAGTTACGAATGAAAAGACTAAGATGGAAGCCTACCTGGAATCCAATGCTATGATCTGAAGAAGAAGCGTCCCCGTTCCTCAGCCTCGGCAGATCACGATCCCTCCACGATCTCCGCGGATGAACACTTGCACATGGAAGAAACAAACAGATACAAGCATAAAATCCGGCATACGTAACTAAATATCAGTCAGAAAGGATATTACTCATATTAACATGATGGAAAACAGAGTGGAACCATAATTGTAATCATCTATTAAATAACAAACGAAGAGAGATTACAACCAAGTTCTGACGTCGCGGTCTCCTTCGGATGGGTCTCCAGCCGTTCACGTCTCGCAAAGCTCGCCAAGGAAAGGGAAAACCTCTCCTGAGTCTCTCGACGATGGTCTCCTTACTTGAGTCGGCCTTAAGGGAGAAAGAGGGCTCTTTACGGCACAAAGGCTCTTGGGAATATGGAGATTCAAAGCTTAGGCACTTCAAGACTAGCTTGCCATGGGATTGAGCAGGCTTTTATAGATGGGGAAGGAGGGATTTGGGATCCCTATTATTGTGGGATTGGCCCTATCAACAAGGAAGGTTCCATGGGAGGTGGCAAAACCACTTTCCTTCCATAGAACTCCCGCAGCCAAACCTCCCAACTCAAGATAGGCAATGGTTTCTGAGTTTGTTGAAACACAACTTCCGCCATCTTTATTTAAAAAACACTCCTTAAATTGGCTGGCGCGACCAATGCTCTGGGACAGAGCGCCAGGTGGCGCGGCCTCTTTGCAGGATTTCCCCCATTGGCGCGAGTACTGAACTGTCTGCCCGCGCCAATGCAAAAAGAGATGTTTTTCATGATTTTTGCAAGGAGATGTCTTAAGGGAAATTAAAGCTCATGCTTAGAGGAATGCTTTGATGATGGTTTCAAGGCATGAAAATTTTCACAGGTCACAAAATGGGTCCTCCATTGTGCGGGACGGGGGAATGGTAGGGACGGTGACAATTCTTGTGTAAACCATAGGTGGGTTCTCCCCCACATTTTTCAAAACCATTTTCTAGTAGATAGGAATCTATCCTACTGTACCATGCTCTTGGTGCTTGCTTTAGCCCATAAAGAGCTTTCTTCAATATGCACACTTTGTGCTCTTGGCCTTTCTTTTCATAGCCTAGAGGTTGTTCAACATAATCCTCTTCCATTAACACTCCATTTAGGAATGTCGATTTCACATCCATTTGGTAAACTTTCCACTTGTTTTGTGCTGCTATGGACAGCACTGCTCTCATGGTTTCCATTCTTGCAACCGGTGCAAAATTTTCCTCGTAGTCTCTCCCATGTTGCTGCTTATACCCTTTGACAACAAGTCTGGTCTTGTGTCTTTCTATTTTTCCTTCAGCATTATTTTTGGTCTTGTAGACCCATTTAACTCCAATGATTTCTTTACCTTTTGGGAGTTCAACTAAATCCCATGTTTTGTTTCTCTCTATGGCATTAATCTCTTCGTCCATAGTTTCTATCTATTTCCTATCTTTAATAGCTTCTTCAAAATGAATAGGGTCATCAACATGACAATATAAAGCAAATAAAGAATTCATACCTTCATTTTCTGCCTCTTGCTCATAAATCTCATTTAAATTTCTAAACTTTGTTCCTCTTTCATTTTGTGTATAAGTGCTTGAAGAAGCACTCGAATCTCCTCCTTGTGGTGTGCTTGGAGAAGCACTTTAATTTCTCCTCAAGGGTGTCCCTTGCTGTCCTTATGTTGGTGCTGCTATTGAGGGATGTATTTCAGCCATCTCTTCATCATTTTCATCATGAGACAAACAGTTTTTAACATTCACTGTTTTCTCAATGCTTCCATCCCAAGCTTCCTCCTTAATAAACTGAACATCTCTGCTCACAATAAATTTCTTGGTGGATGGGTTATACAACCTATAAGCTTTGGATTCCTCACTGTATCCAATAAAAATACATTTCTCCCCCTTGCTATCCAACTTCTTCCTTAGCTAATCTGGAATGTGTGCATAAGCCACACAACCAAAAACTTTCATGTGGGTGACTCTTTGCTTTGTGCTACTCCATGCTTCTTCCAGAACTCTGTTCATGATTGCTTTTGTTGGGCATCTATTTAAAATATACGCTGCACAATGTACAACTTCAACCCAATAATCATTTGGCAAAATTTTTTCCTTTAGCATACTCCTATTCTTCCTTTTGGCAATTCCATTTTGCTATGGAGTGTACCTTGCTGTAAATTGCTTATGAATCTCATTTTCTCCGCAAAAACATAGAAATTATTTAGAGATATATTCACCTCCTCTATCAGTTCTTAGGGCTTTGATATGTAGCCCACTTTGGTTCTCCACAAGTGCTTTGAAATTGCAGAATTTTTCAAACACTTCACTTTTATTTTTCAAAAAATAAACCCAAGTTTTTCTTATAAAATCATCAATAAAAGTTAACACATAGTGGTTGCTTCCAAGTGATGGTGTTTGCATTGGTCCACATAAATCTGAGTGGACAATTTCTAAGGGTGCTTTTGCCCTTATGCTTTTCCCGGATGGAAAACTTTCTCTGTATTGTTTACCTAAGATACAACCTTCGCAAAGGCTGTCCGGTTTCTCAATTAATGGCAAATTTCTTACCATTTCTTTTCTGTGCAACAAGTTAAGACCTCCAAAGTTGAGATGTCCAAATCTCAAGTGCCATAACCAATTCTCATCTTTTGTTTCTCTTTAGAAAGCCTCTTGTGTCACTGCTGCCATTTCTTCTCCATTCTTCAAATCTGCTCTCATCCTGAGAGGGAACATTCTTTTCCTTGTCATCTTCACTTTAGCAATATATTGTTTGCTTGGTGGTTTATCCATGATGGTGCATACATCATCTTCAAAGAAAACATTGTACCCCTTTTGAACAAGTTGTTCAATACTTAAGAGGTTACATTTCATTCCAAGAGCATAATAAACTTCTTATATGGTTTTCTTTTCTCCTTTCCTTGTTAAGACACTTACATCTCTTTTTCCCATAACAGAAACTTTACTATCTGTCCCTAATGTGACTTGTGACTTCACATTCTCATCTAACATAGAAAACATGGCTATGTTTCCTGTCATATGGTTACTACAACCTAAGTCTAGAAACCATAAATCTTCACTCTTTTCCTCAGCCATATTACAAGCTAAAAACAATTTATCTTGGTTGATATTTTCTCTAGTGAAATTTGCACTAGGTCTATTAGCCATATCATTCTGCTTCTTCCTACATTCATTTTCATAATGCCCATATTTTTTACAATAATAACATTGGACATTGGATTTATCATACCTTTTTCCATGGGCATGTTGTTGTCCACTTTGCTGGTTGTTGCTTTGGCCTTGGTTCTGATTTTGATTGCTGCCCCTTCCTTGAGCATTTGCTGGACTATTTCTTCCACCTCTGTTTTGGCTTTTGCCTCTTCCTCTCTTGTTTCCTCTGCCTTGACCTCTTCCTCTTCCAAAGGATATCTGGGTCTTGAAGGCATGCTCCAAAGATGAGTTTTCATTTCTACCCAATCTCTATTCATGCGTCATCAGTGATGCATGAATCTCATCAATTGAAAAGTTTGAGAGATCCTTTGTCTCTTCTATAGTGATGACTATTACATCAAACCTTGAGGGTAAGCTCCTCAATAGTTTCTCCACAATCCTCCTTTCTTCAAGTGTCTGTCCATGAGACCTTATCTATGTGACCATTCCAATCACATGTGTGAAAAATGAGTCTATGTTATCAGACTCCTTCATGCAGAGAGTCTCAAAATCTCTCCTCAGCAATTGTAGTTTTGCTGTCTTCACTTTATCCATGCCTTGATAGGTTGTCTTGAGAGTTTCCCATGCTTCTTTGGATCTCTTAGCTGCTGCTATCCTTGGAAACACACTCTCATGTACTGCCAGATACAAATAGAAGAGGGTTTTAGAGTCCTTCTTTCTATTTCTCTTCAATAAATCCTTCTCTGCCTGTGTTAAGGCATTAAACTGATTTTCATCGACTGGCTCTTCAAAACCATCCTCAAAAAGTTCCCATAAGTCTTGAGAGGCAAACAAGGCTCTCATGCTTATTGCCCAATAATCATAGTTTTTTCCCATTAAATTGTGGAGCTGAGCATTACCAATATTCATGCTAGTGCTGGCTCCAGCCATCCTTGCACTCTAACTATGCTTCAAACACTTGACTGTGTTTTTAAGATAAACTGACTGTCTTCAAACAGTAACACAAAAAATTTGTCTTCATAAATACCTTGGATTCTTTTGACTGAGCCTTCACTCTGCTGGAGAAGCTGCTGCAACAAAAAATCCTTCCTTCAGCTTCTTTGACACCATCAAAGAGCCTGGACTAGCTCCGATACCATGTTGGAATTTCTGAGAATTCCACAACAAAACAGAGAAAATGATACTCTCCTTTAACACAGAGAAAATAAAAATTTTGCTTCACAGGGACAGAGTTTCAACACTTTGAAAACTTTCTATTTCATAAACAAAAACTATTACAAAATCTTCCTCACACAGAGGGATTACAAAAGGATTGCTGCATAAACACAGTGCTAAAAAAAACTCTGTCTCTCTATTACAAAATGCACTCTCTGTTCTCTGTTACAAAACAATACTTTGTCTGTCTTTCAAAATAGCCTTCGGGCTCTCTTTTCTGTTTCACAACACTGCTGTGTAATAAAACAATACACTCTGTTCTATTCAAAAAACTGCACTGCTGTGTATTACAAAATTCTCTTCATTACATGCCTCTCGGGCCTTTTTAAAACTATATATATCGCAACATATAATAACACAAAAACATATCTAAAACTAAAGGTTAAATAAACCTATTCTAAAACTCTCGGGCCCACAGATTACAAACGCGCATATGTATATAACATATTTCAAAATATATATATGTTACAACATAAATCAAAGGCTAGGAATTTGACTTTTGTGATCCATAAATTATGTATCAAATCTTTCGGTGAAAATCACATTGGAGAAATTTGTGTCAAAGGTTTAATATAGTGTTTGTCGCACGATGAACAATATAACATAAAACCTTAATAAAACCAATAACGAACTCCTCTGCCCGGACTTCAAAAATGATAAACCAATCGCAATGAATCTTCGCGTTACAAAAGCAATCTGCTGACATCAGTGCTTGGATGCGCGATGATTTATCAAATCACGTATATAAAATGATATTGGGTCCGAATTTCAAGTTTTCGGATGGCCCAAAATAAAACTTGAAATTTAATAGCTTTCAGTTAATAAAAGGTTCGGGTCCGAAAAACTTGTTTGCGAACTGGCCCAAATAAAACCCAATCGAATAAGAATGCTCCACGTGGTCCTCTGACTTGGCTACTGTCATGGCCATGGGGACCACTGGTCTTCAAACAAAAAATACTCCCGCGCATACAAAAACTAAACTCTGTTGTTTTCTATTTTAAACTCTGTTTTGAAATACAGAGCTTTGTACTATGTTTTCTCATATGAAATCACTGGCGTCGAAGGAAAACGAAAGCTCTGATTCAAACACAGGACTGTAAGTGTTTTCAAACATTAACTGTTCACTGAAATGGCAAGCGGCGCTTCTGACAGAACTTCTTCAATCACAAAATAGTAAGCGGCCAAAATACAGGACAGTTGAAATTAATATTTCAACAAATTTCCCACTTAAGTAAGTTAGGATTTGGAAGTTTACTGCCTAGGAATTCAAAGATACTTAATTCTTACCTTGATAGGTTGTTGCTGAATAATACATGTGGTTGCCGGTACAAAGTCCCCTGCATTCTTATTTGTTCTTGCTGTCCTGCTTGTAGTCTATTACAGTTATTATTTCTTGTATTACATAGGTAAGAAGAAAAACACTTTCAACTGCTTGTTGGAGAATGCTCATTTCCTGTATTTGTTCCTTTGTTTGTTGATGTATAGTAGAAGCCCAAGCCCATTGTAAGATATCCCTACTTGAGAAAGTGGAACAATTAGTCCCCAATTCTTCGAATCATGGTTTACTCTCCAGAGTGGTTGGTAATAACATTTGATTGAAAAACAAGCCCTTTACAAAGGAATCAAAGTTTCACTCTCCAAATTGTTGTTTGCAACAGGAAATTGATTGGAGGAAGATATTTCATCAAGGGTCGTGATGCTGAAAATAAGCCTTTGAATCTCTCTGCAACAGGGGAATTTCTCTCTGTGCGAGACAAAGTTGGACATGGAACTCATACTCTGTCTACAGCAGGGGGGAATTTCGTGAAAAAAGAAAGTTTATATGGACATGCAGAAGGGGTTGCAAAAGGAGGAGCCCCTCATGCTAGAGTTGCAATTTATAAAGTTTGTTGGCCTACAGATTCATATGGAAACTTGTGCTATGACGCAGATATCCTTGCAGCTTTCGATGCAGGGATACATGACGGAGTTGATGTTTTCTCAGTTTCTCTTGGAGGGTCACCTCCTCTTCCGGATTATTTTCAAGATGGAGTTTCAATTGGATCGTTCCATGCAGTTCAAAGAGGGAGGGTTGTCGTCTGTTCCGCCGGAAATGGCGGTCCAATTCCGGGGACGGTTGCAAATGTGGCACCTTGGATTATAACTGTGGGAGCAAGCAGCATCGACAGAGAATACGCTTCGCGTGTTCATCTTGGAAACAACAAGACATATGCAGTAAGCAGGATTTATTGGCATTGTATTTCGGAGTTTTGTTAAAATGATTTTTGTTCACCTTTAAAATGTACATTTTAAAGTATAAATGGATTCTAGATTGAGGTGGACTAACTGCCACACTTGGAACATGGTATCAATGGCTGACTCGCCAAAGTAATGGTAAGGGTTTGGAAGGTTTGGAAATTCACTAAAGCTTGCAAATTTTGGTGTAATGGAAAACCTTAACATGAATTTTGGCTTAGGGTAGATTATCCCGAATCATGTTATAGGAGGGATGTTGAAGGAACATGGAACAAACTGTCTTGAAAAACTCCATGACACTTATATTTTGCAAAGTTCACAGTTCAAACTTGTAATTCCAATAAACCTCTAACAACTATTTTAAAAACATGGAACTAACCACCCACTAAAAATAATGAAGATTTAAAAATTTACTAAAACATGATAGCAAACCCAACATTCAACTCCTGAAAAACCCATAAAACCCATATTTTGGGTCATGTCTCAAAGTTGTGACTACAACCACCCTCTTCCAGTTTTCGGATAAAACGACCGATCTATTGGCGTTATCTAACTTCGTCTCTAGTTAAGTAATGAAGCGTGTGTAATTCATCTTATGAAGTGAGGCCCGAGGGTGGGAATTTATCCCTGCAACATGGAACCGCTAAATAGGGCGAGAGGCTTATTTCATGCTTTTAGCAAAGCATGGTCAGATTTAATGGTTTATTGATTATCAGGAAAAACCTTAGTGCTGTAGAGATTTATTTTCATAGAGAATTTCAAGAGGGAAATAACGCATATTGAATTTTTCTCTTTATTTCAGTCCGTGTGTTGAGATTTTCTGTTTTAAATAAAATAGGCAAAAATCTCAGTGTGTGACAACAATAGGAATTTGTTGATAGATTAGCTCCAGGTTGTTGGGAGAGAGTTAATGCATCCTAAATTTGATGTGAGAGGATTTATGAGGCAGTTATATTCTCCTTGCTATAAAACAGGTATCCATACGGATTGTTTTGAGTGTGTGAGAGTTTGTAATCGCCTGTTTGATTAATAAAGAATTGTCGATGCCTATGTTGTGTGGACGTAGCCCAGATTGGTTGGGTGAACCACGTTAAACTCTGTGTTTCCTGTGCATGATTTGTTTGCTGAGTATTTTTTTAATTAGCTGTGCATCTGATCTCCAACAAGTGGTATCAGAGGAGTTGGAGGCGTGGCGCAGCTGGAGCGCGTGCTGGAGGTGGAGCGCAAAGCGTGTTTTCAACCTGCGTTGCTGTGTTGCTGAGAGGCAGCTTGCGTGGAGGCTGTAGATCGACAGCGTGAGCCTGCGTGGAGATATTTCAAACCTGCCTGTGTACCTGCGTGTTAATGCGTGAGGGTGCTGAGTTTTGTTTTCCGGTGGTGCATATGGTGCACTGCTGCGTGGAGGTTTGAAGAAGCTGCGTGGAGCGTAGTTTTCTGGTGCTGATTGCTGGTGCGCAGAACTCTTAAAAGGCTGGTTGAACGGTGAACCTGCAGCATTGAATTGTTGCACAAAACGGGCAGCGTGTGTTTTGGAAGTTGAATGGTGGCAGCGCGTCAGATTTCAACAATTTAACACAGCTCATTTGTGGAAGCACGGTTTGAAAAAGGAAAGTGAGTCGTATGTCCTTTAAAGGGTTCAATTAAAATCGATTTTTATTTTATAATGGTTTTTCAAAGTTCCATTCAAATCGATTTTTTAAATTGCAATGTTTAAAAAAAAAAACAAATCGATTATATTCGATATGCTTGATAAATCGATTAAAAAAAATGCACTTTATTGAGTTTTTTAAAAAGTTTTTAAAATCGATGTTATAGTATATCGATTTGAGTGGTGGGATTTTTTTTTTTTTTAAATTAAATCGATTTTATTAAAAAGGGTGGAGTTTATAAGGTGGCATTTTAATTTGAGAGATTTCTCATATGCCATAAAATCGATTTGAAGGTTTTTTTTTTAAATTGTATTATGCCATGATATTTTAAGGCAAAGGCATTTTTTAAAACACAAACTTCATTTATTTAAAGTTGGGTTCTAGAGATTATTGTGTTTTTTGCTGATACAAGATGGCAAAAACTCAAAATGCCCGGTTTGAAATTGAGAAGTTCAATGGCAAAAACAACTTCGAGATCTGGAAGGTAAAGATGCATGATCTCCTGGTACAACAAGGCGTGGCGAAAGCGCTGTTGGGGAAAAGCAAAAAGCCTTCTTCCTTGACGGAGGATGAATGGGATGAGTTGGATGACAGAGCTCTGAGCGCAATTCGGTTATGTCTGGCGGATGACGTTCTATTCAACATTGTGTCAGAGAAGACCGCCGCAGGCTTGTGGTCGAAGCTTGAGAAGCTCTACATGATGAAATCCTTGACAAATCGGATTCTCCTGAAGCGACAGCTTTATGGTTTGCGAATGAAGGAAGGTACCTCGATTACTGACCATCTGAATGTTTTCAATACTCTATTGGTACAATTACAAAGTCTAGATGTAAAATTTGATTCATATGATAAGGCAATAACTCTATTGTGTTCATTGCCCGAATCGTGGGATCACTTTGTTACTTCCATAAGCTTTAGTACTGCAGACATCCTTGAGTTTGACGATGTGGTTGGAGCCTTGTTGTCTGAGGAGACGAGGAAGAGGTCGAATGCTGACACCTCTACATCAGAGGCAATGATGGCCAGAGGTCGCTCAAGAGAGAGACACTCCGGGGGTAAGCATAGCAACTCTCATTCAAAGTCTAAAGGAAAGAAGACAAAGGTGAAGTGCTGGCATTGTGGGAAAGCTGGACACTTGAAGAAGGATTGCTGGAAGCGACAACAATCTTCTAAAGAAGCTTCATCGACAGAGAAGAAGGAAGAAAACACGACAGATACAGGTTCGGCATCTGGTTCAGGTATGAGCGACGAAGTGTTATCAGTTAATTTGTCAAATCATGATCAACATTGGTTGTTAGATTCCGGTGCATCAAACCACATGTGTATTCATAGAGAATGGTTTAAGACGTATAGATCAATTAATGATGGAGTCGTGTACATGGGTAATGATGTCACATCTAATATTGTGGGAATAGGGAGTATACAGCTGCAAATGTTTGATGGGACAACTAAAATGTTCACTGATGTAAGACATGTACCAGATTTAAGGAAAAATATAATTTCACTGGGAGCACTTGACACAAATGGATATAAAACTGTAATTCAAGGTGGAGTAATGAAAATTTACAAAGGCATTTTACTAGTTATGAAAGCTAAGAAAGTAGGAAATCTATTTCAGTTAGAAGGAAGTACAGGGTCAGATTTTGTGTCTACGGTGTCTGAACATGACAGTAGTTCCATTCACTTATGGCATCAAAGATTGGGGCATATGAGTGAAAGAGGGTTGAAAATTTTGGCCGATCGCAAGTTACTTCCAAATCTAAAGTCTGGAAAGTTAGATTTCTGTAAGCATTGTCTGTTTGGAAAACAAAGTAAACAAAAGTTTAAAACAGGCAAACATACTAGTAAAGGCATACTTGATTATATCCATTCAGATGTTTGGGGACCAGCCCCTACAACTTCATATGGTGGCTCGTCATATTTTGTGTTGTTCATTGATGACTTTTCTAGGAAGGTGTGGGTCTACATGATGAAAAAGAAGTCTGATGTTTTTACAATTTTCAAACAGTTTAGAGCATTGGTAGAAAACAGCACTGGTAGAACAATAAAATGTTTAAGAACTGACAATGGTGGTGAGTTTACTTCCAAGGAGTTTGACAGCTATTGCAAGGATGCAGGGATCGAGAGACATAAGACCACGGTTTATACTCCTCAGCAAAATGGAGTTGTTGAACGCATGAACAGGACTCTTCTAGAGAGAGCAAGGAGTATGCTGAGTAACGTCGGGTTGCAAAAGGAGTTGTGGACGGAAGCGGTGGCAACAGCTTGTTATGTGATAAACCGATCTCCATCGACGGCAATAGACTGCAAGATTCCGCAAGAGGTATGGAAAGGACACCCTTGTGACTATTCTAAACTCAGAGTGTTTGGTTGTGATGCATATGCTCTAGTGCCTAAACATCGGCGAACTAAGTTAGATCCAAAGTCTAAAAGGTATATCTTTGTTGGGTATGGTGTTGGAACAAAGGGATATAGATTGTGGGATCCTACTACCCGCAAAATCATCATGAACAGAGATGTAAAGTTTGATGAATCCTCTCTTGTACAGTTAGATGTAGATAATAAATTGAAACAGGATGATGTATTTGATTTTCAGCACATTCAGTTTGATAGCATTTCTAATGATAGTCATGATGACCATAGTTCAGATACTAGTCATGAACAGGTTTTAGAATCAGAACATGAACAGGGTTCAGGTTTAGATCATGAACAGGTCTCAGATACTGATCGGCAAGAAGTTCCTACAGATGGTAGTCAGCCAATTGCGGAAGCACCATAAACATCCTTAAGGAGGTCTACAAGAATCAAATGGCCACCGAGAAGGTATGATGATTATGTTACTTCAGTTGCATTTACTGCTAATGACGATGAGCCTCTGTGCTATCAGGAATCAATAGAAGGTTCGAAAAGTGACAAGTGGAAAGCAGCCATGAAGGACGAAATGATGGCCTTGAGTAAGAACGGCACATGGGATCTGGTTGAGCTTCCGAAAGGCAGGAAAACTGTGGGGTGTAAATAGGTTTTCAAGCTGAAACGGGGTGTGAATGATACGGAGGACAGGTACAAAGCGCAACTGGTTGCAAAAGGGTTTTCTCAGAAAGCCGGTATTGACTTTCATGAGATTTTTCCACCAGTGGTTAAAATTGTTTCAATTAGAATTGTGTTAGCATTAGTGGCTTTGCTTGATTTAGAGTTGCAGCAATTAGATGTTAAGACTGCATTTCTACATGGAGACTTAGATGAGGAAATATATATGGAACAACCAGAAGGGTTTGTTCAGCATCGCAATAAGAAATTTGTCTGCAGGCTCAAGAAGTCATTGTATGGTCTGAAGCAGTCGCCTCGACAATGGTACAAGAAGTTTGATTCTTTCATGTTGAGTCAAAAATATATAAGAAGTGAATATGATCATTGTGTTTACTTTAAGCAGTTAAGTAATGGCATGTTCATTATCTTAGTGTTGTATGTTGACAATATGCTTTTAGCAAGCAAAAGCATTGAAGAAATCAACAGGTTGAAGACTCGGATGGCAAGGACATTTGATATGAAAGATCTAGGAGCAGCAAGACAGATTTTGGGCATGGAGATTTTCAGAGACAGGAGCAGTGGTAAGCTGTGGCTATCACAACAGAAGTATATTGAGAAAATACTTTTGAGATTTGGTATGAATAATGTGAAGCATGTGTCAGTCCCTTTAGCTTCCCATTTTAAGCTTTCTTCCAGTTTATGTCCTAATACAGATGAAGAAAAGGATTATATGTCTCGAATTCCATATGCTAATGTAGTAGGATCTTTAATGTATGTGATGGTTTGTACTCGACCAGATATTTCACATGCAGTTGGGGTTGTCAGCAGGTACATGGAAAATCCGGGTAAAGAACACTGGTCAGCAGTGAAATGGGTGCTTCGGTATTTGAGAGGCACAAGTAGTTATTGTATCACTTACAATAAGAGTAGTGAATTTGTTTGCGGGTATGTTGATTCTGATTTTGCAGGTGATTTGGATAAGAGAAGGTCAACTTTAGGGTATGTCTTTACTCTTGCAGGTGGAGCTATTAGCTGGATTTCAAAGCTACAAAACATTGTTGCTTTATCCACTACTGAAGCAAAATACATTGCTGCTTCACATGCTTGCAAAGAGGTGGTTTGGTTGAAAGGTTTGCTTGGTGAGTTTGGTAGGTTACAGGACAACATCAGGTTACTTTGTGATAGTCAAAGTGCAATACATTTGGCTAAGAATCCGGCCTATCATATTAAATCAAAGCATATTCCAATTAAGTATCATTTTGTAAGACAGGTTATTACTGAAAGGGGAGTCTCTCTTGAAAAGGTGCATACAAAGGAAAACTGTGCAGACATGTTCACGAAACCAGTTTTGTTGGAGAAGCTGCATTGGTGTTTGGCTTCTCTTGGCTTGCAGAAAAGATAAAAATAATAAACAAACAGGTATCAGGCTAATTGTTGTCAAGGTGGAGATTGTTGAGATTTTTTGTTTTAAATAAAATAGGCAAAAATATCAGTGTGTGACAACAATAGGAATTTGTTGCTAGATTAGCTCCAGGTTGTTGGGAGAGAGTTAATGCATCCTAAATTTGATGTGAGAGGATTTATGAGGCAGTTAGATTCTCCTTGCTATAAAACAGGTATCCATACGGATTGTTTTGAGTGTGTGAGAGTTTGTAATCTCCTGTTTGATTAATAAAGAATTGCCGATGCCTATGTTGTGTGGACGTAGCCCAGATTGGTTGGGTGAACCACGTTAAACTCTGTGTTTCCTGTGCATGATTTGTTTGCTGAGTATTTGTTTAATTAGCTGTGCATCTGATCTCCAACACCGTGAAATTGAAAACTTTGATATCTAATTTTTTTCAAATCAAGGGCATTGAAATTAATAAATCGTATCCCTTGCAGTATGCTAGAAAAATCATTCTGTTAGTCTCTGCTTTTTTGTTTGAGGCCAGGGACAAAGCCTAGCACAGTTCCAATTACCAAAGGGAAAGATGTATCCACTGGTGTTATCAGAGAACGTCAAAGCCCCACATGCGAATAAAACTGCTGGGTATGCTGCATACTAGTACCCTTTACCAAAGAAAAAAATTGGACACGAGTACTATTAGTTCAATCAATCAAAGTCATGTTTCTTTTTGATATTGTGTTTTAACAGTTTCAATGGCTAATATTTTCAGAAAACTCTGTTTCCCGGGATCGTTGGATCCCAGCAAAGTTAAAGGAAAAATTGTTGCCTGTCTTCGTGGTATTAATGGGAGACTTGAGAAACGTGAAACTGTTCGATTAGCAGGAGGAGTAGGCATGATTCTTGCCAATGCACCCAAAGGCGACAATGACGTTTATGCAGACGTTCATTTTCTTCCTGCTGCCAATTGTATTTTTATTGAAAATTTATCAAATTATATTTTTTTAATGGTGTTTTTCCAATTTCTCATTCATGGCACATTCTAAAAGTTTTTAGAAGTATACCCTGTAATCATATTGACTGTCATGACAGCATGCAACTTGCTTAAAAATTTCTTAGTTATCATTATTTTTTTTATTAAAAGATTATAAAATTATTTTTTCTTTCTATTATGAGTTTTCAATTGTTTTTTTCCTATTGGTCACTTAGGGTAGGGTAGAATTGGTCACCTGTAATAGATTTGTAAAAGAGAAAAATTATATATATAAAAACAAACTCGTATTTATTAAAGCATATAATATTTTCAGTCAATCTATGTAGGATTAAACTAGTTTATTGATTTTATGTTAATGGTTTAATAGATGTTTGTTGAAAGTTAGTTGCATTTTGTTGAAAGTCACTTGAATTTCTATTATTATTTAACCACATCAAATTTGTGGTGTTGATTTTTATTAAATAATGAGAAGGGTGAATCAAGTTCAAATAGTTTTCTAGTGTTTTTATTTGTATATATTGTTAATCATTATTAAATAATGAGGGAAAATGAAGTTTTAATAGTTTTTTAGTGTTCTAGTTTGTATTTGACTCAGCCATAATTATAATGAGAGAGTAAACATTATTAGACACACAAAATTGTATTGAGAACTTTATTGAACAATATAAAAATATAAATAATGTTGTATTTAATTATAATATCATTAAATAATTCTATGTTTACATATATTTTACAAAATATTGTAAATTTGTGTGAAATTTCTATATCTATAATATCTAAGTTTACATGCTTTCTTTCATTCTTATATTTTATAACAAAAAACTATATTAACTTAAACATAATAGTTATATTTAATTTATTGATAATATGATAATTAAATATTTTTTTTCTTTATGAGGTTGGCTAATGAAGTGATGGACCTAGTAAGGTCCATGTTGCCATCACCACAAGCAATGGATTTGGTGGATTTAATTGATCAATCAATGGAGATCATTTATTTATGCTTCGGTATTATTTATAGTTTAATGCACTTTGATATCTCTCATTATTCCACAAGATTACTCATCTCAATCACTTTGAATTACTTATTTCTCTACCAATTGTGCTTCTCCCACTTGCTCTATTCTTTTCCCGAATTTTTCCCATTCCCATGATGGTTAACAATTCTTTCTTTGTGGCCTTCCATATTGAGGATTTCAATTCATTCTCTTTCTCATTGTTGTTTTCTACATAAAGCTTGGGCCTTGGAAAAGAGTCAACATGCTTGATGATTTGCACTAAGAGTCTTAAAGTATTTCTTGGCTACATCTCCTCAATCACTCAACAACTTGGTCCCTCAATCCATTGCTCTTATTCCTCCCATATGCCACCATGATGTGGCAGCATGTGAGATGTAGGTGGGGTGGTGGAGATCACCGATCTATGGGCAATGTGTGGGCTCCCATTCATATCAAGTCTTCTTCCTAGCTCTACCATGCCCAAACTCGACTAGAGGTACAACAAGAGCTGGAAGAAATAGAGGATGACATGTCATTATTCAAGGTCATAGGTGATGGAGGAACTCGTTGCCTAGGTGTTAAGCACCAAGCACACGTGAGGAAAATAGAATAAATACTTTCATATAATTGATCTACACCAACACCTCAAGACATTGCTTGGTAGAGTCTTGTTGGATTGTCATATAACATAAGACAAATTTTTGGTGGTGATCAAGGAAATTGAACTCTAATCGATGGAGATAGAGGGATGACTCACTTGCATTGAAGTTTTCTTAACTCCTAGGATGGCCCCAAATACTAATGTCAAGGTGGTAGCCAAGTTGATTCATATAATTGATCTACACCAGCACCTCAAGACATTGCTTGGTAGAGTCTTGTTGGATTGTCATGTAACATAAGACAAAATTTTGGTGGTGCTCAATGATAGTGAACTGTAATATTCCTAATTAGCACCGCTAATTGGAATATTTGATTTTTGCATAGTTTTTCCGACTATAGTTAATTAATAAATAAAAGTGAGAAAAGGGGTCTAACTCACTTAAATAAAATAAAGTGTTTCCCTAGTAGAGGCAATGTTGTAACTTAAGGGGGAGCCTTGTGGGTCCACACCACGCATGAGAGGAGGATCACATAGCCTCTAGGAGCTTCTGCGCAGTCTTATGAGGAGCACGTGGGAGAGAGAGGGGCCACGTAGGGTTTTGAGGAGGGCCAGCGTTATAAAAGGAGAGAGAGCCATCTCGTTTGGCATTCATGTGTTGATGATATTTGAGATAGATTTCTGTCTTCTTGAGCACGCTGGCTATTTAGCCTGTCTGCAGCACTGTTTAGTGCGATTGAGTGTCTCCGGTCGGAGATCTCACCCTTAGCCCCAAGGGACTTCGAGTGCCTGCTCGGGCAAGGTCTTTTCTACCGTTTTCAGTGGAGGATTTGGTTGTTGATTTGCGGAGGAGCTGGGCTTCTTTTGGTGACTTCGCAGTCCCTCGGAGAGAGGATGCAGTTCTTGGAGGAGGTGTTCTATTGCAGGGTTTTCTGTAGGAGATTCAGTGAGATTCGGTGTGGAGGCTCAGTCTTCATTTGTGGGAGATTTTCCGGGGAGTTTGTGGCCCGATTTCAGCATATATCATTTGGCATCTGTGCTGGGCCTGGAGGGATAGTGTTTTTCCTTGAGGAGGGTTTCTGAGGTGATTTTCGGAGGCTGATCATTTTCTATATGGTTTCTGGGTTTTATCCAGGGTGGTGAGTTCAGGAGTTCTGCAAATTTTCAGCTCATTCCGGTAAGGGGATCAACCCCTAGCTCCAGTCCATTTCAGCAGCAGCAGTTTACGGCAGTTTCTTCCAGCAGCTGGGATGCAGTTCTTGTAGCAGCCATTTCTTGTTTTCTGAGAGGGTTCTTCACTTGCCTCGTGCAAGGATAGGTGCTATCATTCTAATTATCCATTGTATCTCATTATATTCTCAGATTAATAAAATGGCTTAGCATTTCCGGCATTTTTATGTGTACTTGCTTTATGTTCTATTTCCGGCATTTTCTATATTATTGTATGCTTGTATTGTTGTCTATTTCCCTTTCGGGATATTACAGTGGTATCAAAGCATAGATCTGGCTCAGCCTGTGGAGTTAGCAGTCTATGAGGCCGAGGGATAGACCCCACATCTGTTACCAGGATAAGAGATACAGAGACATTGATCGTAGGTTGGAGAACACTTACGGAGAGGGGGATTGTGTTCGAGTGGTGGACACAGAGAAGGAGCAGCCTGTGACAGATACAGAACAGGAGCAGCCTGTGACAGATACAGAACAGGAGCAGCCTGTGACAGATATAGAGCAGGAGCACCCTCTGGTGGACGCAGAGCAGCAGGGTCCTATGGCAGACGAGGAGGATGCGAGGAGATTTAGGGAGGCGCTCCTCCAACACATGCAGAATGTGTCGAGGCAGATGGAGTCGGTGGGACAGAGAATCACTGCGTTGGAGGTTAGGCAGCAGGAAACCCAAGGGGTTTTCAGATCGGTGAGGGATCGGGCACGTCCCACCATATACCGGAGCGTGAGGCTATTCCCATCATGGCATCGCATGCACCCACGCGATCCACCATGCCCACATTCCTAGCAAAGGACACAGGGGTGGGAGTACAGGCACCCACGCGATCCACTATGCCCACATTCCTAGCAGAGGATGCAGGGGCAGGAGCACAGTGGGAGCCTGAGCCTGAGCCTGGCCAGATGGACGCCTACATTGCAAAGTACCTGGCACGTGGGATGGGAATCAAAGATCTTATCTCATTCAGAGATTATGTTCAGCTCCAGCGTGATGGTAGACCCCGTGATCATCACATAGGGCACAGGCATCACCATGATGACCACCGCGCAGCTAGCATATTTCATTTGCCCACGTTTGATGGCTCATCAAACAGTTTGGCAAAGTCTTGGGTAGAAAAGCTGGACATCTATTTCCAGCTTAACCAGATGTCGCAGTCAGAGGCCATTAAGGTGGCAACATTACATTTGGATGGTGAGGCCCAGGACTGGTGGTTTCATGGGATGACGACACTCGGGCATTCTACAGTGACGACATATACCGAGTTTACCAGGAGGGTGATAGAGCGTTTTGACAGGAGGGATCCGGAGCAGCACTTTGTTGAGCTGACGAAGCTCAAGCAGACTGGGAGTCCAGAGACTTACATTTCGGATTTCTTGAGAGTATCAGTGATGGTGCGAGATCTATCCGCAGCTCAGATGGTATACATGTTTGTGGAGGGATTAGCAGAGCCACTTCATGGCCTAGTCAGATCGACTAGACCGGCTACACTTCAGGATGCCATCAGCAGGACCCGAGATTTACAGGATGTCTTGCCCAGGACTCGGACACCTTACCCCCATAGACAGGCTTTCCAGCCTAAGGGGAAGGACACGAGGATTCCGCCTCCCAAGGGGAATCCTGGACGGGTGCAGGATGATGATGAGGCCAGGAGGGAGCTGAAGAAGAAGCGGTTGTGCTTCACTTGCCAGGAGCCATGGGCACCGAGACATAGATGTGCTGCGGGGAAAGCACATTTCATTGAGGTCTTCTCCGAGAGCAGCGGGGAAGAGGATGAGGAGGTTGATGTGGAGGCAGGATATAGTTGGGCAGCGCAGGGTACCTTGCCACCTCCACCACCACCAGCAGGTGGTGCATCATTTTCACCTACTGGAGGAGCTCTAGCAGCATTGCTGAGGGTTCCCAAGTACTTGACGCTGCGCGTACGAGGGATAGTGCGTGGTCAGCAAGTCTCAGTCTTGGTCGACAGTGGGGCAACCCATAATTTCATCGATGCACAGATGGTTGAGCGGAGAGGTATGCAGACTGAGAGTTTTGACGGATTTTCCATTTTGGTCCCAGGAGATCAGACCATGGTGTGTGCTCGGTATGTTCCCGAGTTATCAGTGACGATGGGCACCTATACATTGACAGATCATTTCTTTGTGGTCGATATTCCGGACACCAACACGATACTGGGTGTTCAGTGGCTTATTACTCTAGGGAAGGTCACGACGGATTGGAAGGCCCTAGAGATGGAGTGGGATGATCCCAAGACAGGGAGGCATGAGTAGATACGGGGACATCACACATATCCGCCTCAGACTGTGTCGGCACATCAGATGGAGGCAACCTTCCGTAAGGGAGACATAGAGTGGGCAGTAGAGCTGCGGGCATCGGGGGCAGCGACTACAGGACAAGTAGTGCATCCAAAGATACAGACTATCCTTGACAGGTATGCCATAGTGTTCGGGGACATTTCGCCAGGGCAGCCACCAGATCGGGGGTTTGAGCATACTATTGAGCTTGAGCAAGGTATACAGGCAGTGATCACCACACCTTATAGGCATCCCAAGGCCTATCGGGATGAGATTGAGCATGCTATTCAGGAGTTGCTGGCCCTTGGGCACATTCGGCCGAGCACGAGTCCTTTTGCTTCTTCTGTAGTGTTGGTGAAGAAGAAGGACGGCACATTGTGGATGTGCATTGATTACAGGGCTCTGAACAAGAAGACCCTGAAAAACAGGTACCCCATTCCCAGGATCGATGATTTGATGGACGAGTTGAGAGGAGCACAGTTCTTCTCAAATATTGATTTGAGATCTGGGTACCATCAGATTTGCGTGAGGGAACAGGACATTCCCAAGACCGCCTTCAGGTGTCATTATGGGCACTTCGAGTTTCTGGTTATGCCTTTTGGGCTAACCAATGCACCTGCTACCTTTCAGTCGTGCATGAACCATATCTTCAGGGGTCATCTGAGGAAGTTTTTGCTGGTCTTCTTCGATGACATACTCATCTATAGCAGGACTTGGGAGGAGCATCTCCAACATATTGAGACAGTGTTGCGCATCTTGGAGGAGCAGCAGTTCTATGCCAAGCTCTCCAAATGTGAGTTTGGATTGACAGAGATGTTGTACTTGGGGCATATCATAGGAGTGGACGGGGTGATAGTCCACGAGGAGAAGATCAGGGCCATCAGAGATTGGCCAAAGCCGAGGAACGTGACTGAGCTTCGGGGATTTATTGGCATTTGCACTTACTACAGGAAGTTCGTCAAAGGTTTCTCACAGCTTGCTGCACCCCTCACAGATTTGACGAGGAAGGGGGCATTTAGTTGGTTGGACACAGCACAGCGAGCCTTTGATAGGCTCAAGGAGGTGATGAGTAGCTGCCCCGTGCTTGCATTACCGGATTTCACGCAGCCATTTATCTTGGAGTGCGATGCGTCAGGAGAGGGGATTGGCGCGGTATTGATGCAGGGTGGTCATCCTATAGCTTTTGAGAGCCGGAAACTCCTTCTGCATGAGAGGTTGTATTCCATATATGACAAGGAGATGTTGGCCATTATGCATGCATTGGCCAAATACTGGCAGTATTTAGTGGGCAGCAGATTCAGGGTGAGATCAGATCACAACAGCCTCAGGTACTTTCTGGAGCAGAAGCAGTTGCAGGAGAGGCAGCAGAAGTGGATCAGTAAGATCCAAGCCTATGACTTTGACATTGAGTACGTCAAAGGCAAGAATAACATGGTAGCAGATGCCCTTTCACGTAGACCGGCCACATTATCTCTTATGAGCTTAGACGCTAATTGGAGGGCTCGACTATTGGTGGAGTACTCCAAGGACAGGTTTGCATGTGAGGTGTTGGATGGGTAGGTAGCAGATGACAGATAGAGGGTGGTTGATGAGATTATCTACTACAGGGACAGCATCTTCTTGACTAAGGGGTCTCATCTTAAGAAGAAGATACTCCATGCATCTCATGATTCTCCATTGACTTGCCATCAGGGGTTTACCAAAACCTACAGGGCCATTAGAGAGAGGTTCTCATGGAAGGGCCTCAAGGAGGACGTACTCCAGCATGTCAGGGAGTGCGATGTTTGTCAGAGAAACAAGGGAGAGATGAGCCATCCCACAGGGTTGTTGCAGCCTCTTCCCATTCCAAAGGGAAAATAGGAGAGAATATCGATGGACTTCATCACAGGATTGCTCACGGTGCAGGGCAAGGATTGCATCTTTGTCGTCGTTGACCGAATGACGAAGTATGCTCATTTTTTTGCCATATCCGCGCACTACACAGCAGCACAGGTGTCCGAGCTGTTCTTCAGGGAGGTTTTCAGGTTGCATGGTCTACCTAAGACCATTATCAGTGACAGGGACAGCCGCTTCATGGGCGGATTTTGGCAGGAGCTTTTCCGACTAGTGGGGACAGAGTTGACACCGAGCACCAGTTATCACCCACAGACGGACGGACAGACAAAGATAGTTAACAAGTGGCTGGAAGGCTACTTGCGTAACTATGTCAGTGGGCAGCAGAGGGCATGGCTGAAGTGGCTGCATTTGGGAGAGTATTGCTACAACACGACGCATCACATGTCCATTGGTATGTCGCCGTTCTATGCTTTGTATGGGTATCATCCTTTATCTTTTGTGGACGTGATTTTTGGTGTTAGCAGGGCTCCGAGAGCCAAGATCTGGATCCAAGAGAGTCAGGATATCCTCCGAGCTCTCAAGGATAACATGGCCACAGCACAGAATCAACAGAAGTTGTATGCTGATAGGGGTCGGGTGGAGAGACAGTTTGAGGTAGGAGACTTGGTCTACCTACGATTACAGCCATACCGACAGTCTTCACTTAAGCAGAAGGGGGCTGAGAAGCTTAAGCCCCACTTTTATGGGCCATACAAGGTGATACGCAGGATTGGGTAGGTTGCATATGAGTTAGAGCTGCCCCAAGGCAGCAAGATCCATAACATTTTTCACGTATCATGCCTGAAAAAGGCATTGGGCCAGCAGGTGACAGTCACGGATGAGCTACCACCTACGGATGATGAGGGGCATCTGGTGTTGCAGCCGGAGGCTATTATTGACACCTGGGAGAGGCAGCTGCGGAGCAGGACGATCCGGGAATTCTTGGTGAGGTGGAAGAATTTGCCGGATGAGGATGCCACTTGGGAGGATGAGAAGATTTTACAGCATCCATCACTTTAGTTGCTTGAGGACAAGCAACATTTTTCCGGGGGAGACTGTAATATTCCTAATTAGCACTGCTAATTGGAATATTTGATTTTTGTATAGTTTTGCCGACTATAGTTAATTAATAAATAAAAGTGAGAAAAGGGGTCTAACTCACTTAAATAAAATAAAGTGTTTCCCTAGTAGAGGCAATGTTGTAACTTAAGGGGGAGCCTTGGGGGTCCACACCACGCATGAGAGGAGGCTCACGTAGCCTCTAGGATCTTCTGCGCAGTCTTATGAGGAGCACGTGGGAGAGAGAGGGGCAACGTAGGGTTTTGAGGAGGGCCAACGTTATAAAAGGAGGGAGAGCCATGTCGTTTGGCATTCTTGTGTTGATGATATTTGAGCTAGACTTCTGTCTTCTTGAGCACGCTGGTTGTTTAGCCTGTCTGCAGCACTGTTTAGTGCGATTGAGTGTCTCCGGTCGGAGATCTCGCCCTTAGCCCCGGGGGACTTCGAGTGCCTGCTCGGGCATGGTATTTTCTACAGTTTTCAGCGGAGGATTTGGTTGTTGATTTGCGGAGGAGCTGGGCTTCTTTTGGTGACTACGCAGTCCCTAGGAGAGAGGACGCAGTTCTTGGAGGAGGTGTTCTATTGCGGGGTTTTCTGCATGAGATTCAGTGAGATTCGGTGTGGAGGTTAAGTCTTCATCTGTGGGAGATTTTCCGAGGATTTTGTGGCCCAATTTCAGCATATATCATTTGGCATCTGCGTTGGGCCTGGAGGGATAGCGTTTTTCCTTGAGGAGGGTTTCTGAGGTGATTTTCGAAGGCTGACCATTTTCTATATGGTTTCTGGGTTTTATCCGGGGTGGTGAGTTCAGGAGTTCTGCAGATTTTCAGCTCATTTTGGTAAGGGGATCGTCCCCTAGCTCCAGTCCATTTCAGCAGCAGCAGTTTACGGCAGTTTCTTCCAGCAGCTAGGACGCAGTTCTTGTAGCAGCCATTTCTTGTTTTTTGAGAGGGTTCTTCACTTGCCTCGTGCAAGGATAGCTGCTATTATTCTTATTATCCATTGTATCTCATTATATTCTCATATTAATAAAATGGCTTAGCATTTCCAACATTTTTATGTGTACTTGCTTTATGTTCTATTTTCGGCATTTTCTATATTATTGTATGCTTGTATTGCTGTCTATTCCCCTTTCGGGATATTTCATGAACTCTAATCAATGGAGATAGAGATATGACTCACTTGCATTGAAGTTGGCTCAACTCCTAGGATGGTCCCAAATACTAATGTAAAGATGGTAGCCAAGTTTATTGAGGTGAAAACCTCGCCTTCCCCTTAGTTTGCTAGTTATACTTTCTCTAAAAAAATTGTTGATTTTCAAAATATCTATGATAGAAAATGCCCTTCATTATCTCTAACTAGAAATGCCTACTTCCTATTAAAAACTACCTCTTCTTCTACCATAATAATTTTAGAATATTCTAATTTATCCCTAACTCTTTAATTTTCAAACTTTACAAAATAGATTGATTCATCAATTAATTTATATTAAAATTCAACCCAATTATTAAAATTCTCATTAATTAAATTCCCCCATCTTTTCTTCTCTAGTCCTTCCTTTATCCTCATATATTACATTAAATTCCCCATCTTCCCCCTCCTTAAGAGGGAAGAAGATATTTTGCATGTTCTTCATCAACAAATGTTAGTTGTTTCTCTTTAAGGTAGTTTTATATTTAATTAAAATTCTTTTTAAATTTTTCTTCATAAATAAATTGGGAAAAATTGTCATAATACACCTCCTTGAGTTTCTTAATATGTTTGAAAGGTATTTTGAAAACTATTTCCCTTTCATTAAATATGCTCACATATATATATATATATATTTTGGTGGAGAATGTCTATTCTCTCTTTTAATTATATAAGAATGTGAGTGTTCTTTTAAGTTGGAATTCATACTTTTTGAAGTAAGACAATTATATATACATGAAATTCACTTAACTTATATTTATAGTTATTTTAATAATTCTAAGAGTATAAATTGTTTCGCTAATATGATTTTAGATTTGTCTTAATTCTAGATCTATCAAGTTTTAAGAAATCAAATTACTTTTCACAAATTTGTATATCAAAAGATTTATAAATTTAGAGTTAAGATAAATATATGCTAGTTTAATTATTAATTATAATTATAATTGATAGAAATTACTGAAAATCACACAATTACAGAAAAACAATCATATTATGCACAAATGATGTATGTACACACACACTCACACACCCTGATTACATTCAGATTACTATATTAAATAGAGTTTCTAAGATCCAACTTATTCCTAATTTAGAGAGAGAGGTTGAGAGAATTTCTCAACCGTCACAAACCAACTTCTTAAATATGTAAGCATTAACTCCAACATCCCCCCTTAATGATTACATTACATGAAAATAACAAAATAATCAAGCTTATCAGTAGATGCTCCATCAAGTTGCCTCATAACCCTCAAAAAGGTGTAGTTGGCAAGTTGGATCCCCGAGTTCCCTTCCTCAACTCCCGAATCAAGGACCTCCCGAAGTCAATTACCGGACAACATCCCAATCTATCACATAACCTCATTAAGAAACCACTTCCATGTCTACCCCTAATGAGGGATCCTTCCCTAGATCTGCAACTACCATACTATCTGGACAACCATCCATATTGAGCCTTATTGCCACTTGATCTTTAAGTACTGGCATCAGACACATAGTTGAACTGCTGGTTATTCTTAAAAGAGTTTAACAGGTTCACTCTCTTCATTGAATTCCATCAGAATTCAATTGGTATTCATCTGTGGTTATGGTTGCTGATTCTTTCCCTTTTAACACATCACTGGCACGACTTCTGCAATTCCACGCTGTATGCCCAATTTTCCTGCAATAGTAGCATTCAATGTCACCTTTGTTTGCATTTTTCTTTCTCATCCTTGACTTTGTCCACAAGGCATTTTCTACATGAGAGTTCTCTTCTGCATCCTCTGGTTTTAGTCGTTTTTCCTCCGTGAGAAGTGCTGCAATTGTCTCTTGCAATGTTTGTGTAGACATTTGACTCAAAGTGAAAACAAAATTACTATAACTTGAAGGAAGACTATTTAATAATACAGCTTTAGCATCTTCATCCTCCACCTTAGTCCCAGCTTCACTTAATTGTCTTAAAAGAGACGTTAAATTATTTACATGACTGGACATAGATGTCTCTTCATTCATTTTCAAACTAAATAATTGCAGCTTTATGGAAAATTTTGCATTTATAGATTTTACACCAAACAACTGAGCCAAATGTTCCCATATTTCCTTTGATGTTTAAGTAAGATCTACATGATGTAATTGCAAATTAGAAAGAGCAAGTCCAATAATAGACTTAGCTTTGTCATCTCTATTTTTCCATTCAAGTAACTCTTTGGCATCTGTAGGTGCTGCTTCTAAACCATTCACTATTCCCCACAAGTTTTTATTCATTAATTGCAGTTGTATTTTTACTTTCCATGAGGGAAAATTCAAACCACTGAATTTGTCTAACACCATAAACTCCATGATAAAAGAAGACAAAATAAAATACCTTTTCTAAAATGGCGAGAAAATCGTGTTGACCTTAAAATCAGGCACCAGGTATGGCACAATATCTTTCCACATCGACTGGTCGCCTCCAATTCCGTGTGACAGAACTACTCAGCGGCCAATCAGTTTAAAACACCTCGCTACATTAGTTCTTCGAACCAGTCGCTACTCAACCCTTTGGACCAGCAGCAGAGTCAAAGCAACAGACACTAGGAAAAATAGTTCGATATGAAGGCATAATATTTACAATGGTTGAGGAGTTTTCCAACTGTGAATCCTGGACAATGCAGTGTGCTCCAGAGATGGAAGATTCATCAGACTTGCAAATGGCACTCAACTTTCATCTTGCGGCCCAAAAAGGAAATTAGACAGCCCTAGAGAAAATAACCAACTCAGATAAAATATACAACAGAACTGGGTCCACGCGCTTTCATAACTCCACGGCTCTCTGCAATTATCGATTACAGGTTTCAACGCCTATTTGATGCATATCTTGAAACAGGTTTCGACGCAGCAACAATATGCAATGTTTAATGCATTCACACATAGACAACGGTCGTTCGAACCAACAGATCCGGTTCATGCGTAGGTAGCGACTGTTCAAATCAACAAATCTTTTTACTCTCTATCACACCTATTCCACAGATCCAGTTTGACCTTGACGCTTCGATACCATGATAGAAATTACTGAAAATCACACAATTACAGAAACACAATCATATTATGCACAAATGGTTTATGTGCACACACACTCACACACCATGATTACATTCAGATTACTCTATTAAATAGAGTTTCTGAGATCCAACTTATTCCTAATTTAGAGAGAGAGGTTGAGAGAATTTCTCAACCGTCACAAACCAACTTCTTAAATATGGAATGTAAGCATTAACTCCAACAATAATATAATTATTAGTTTTATGCTTTATTTTGTTTTATTTTGCTTCATTTTTATTTTATGTAATTTGACTAAATGAAAATGTTTTATTGATAATTATAATGATAAGATTTTTTAAAATTTAAAATTTAAAATTTATTTTAATAAGGCAAAAAATAATTACAAAACATTGCATTAGATTACAACATCTTTACCATATTAAAATGAATAACACTTTTAATACAATAATTTAGTTTTTCTTCTATTTTCTTACTCAACTAAATAATCAACCACAAAATCACTCTCCTCAATTCCAATATATAATATAATTTTATTTTTAAAAATTCTACTAATGTTTCAAACGAATATCAAAGAACATTTGCACTAAAATTCTATTAGGATTCTATGTTTCAAAAGAATATCAAAGAATATTTACACTTTTTAGTGGCATTTAAATGAGAATATTGGAGTAGCAGTGTATCATGTGTACCATTTATTATGGATAGATTTTATGATCTAAAATGAGATTTCATATTTATGTTTATATATTAATTTTATTTTTATAGGATAAAATTAATTAGTTGTTTTGTGAATTTTTTTGGAAATTTTTACGATGGATTATTTCACTTTGATTTCTCTAAAATTTCATAGGAATTCATTGAAATCACAAGCTTGATGGGTAATCCATGCACAATTGAAGTGCTCTAGGATTTTTTTAGGGTGGTGAATCCATATATATATATATAGTAAAAAAAACCATTTTAAATAACACAAATCAAGATTTTACCTCAAAATTTTAGACCATGCATTGGAAACTCCAAAAAGTCTCATCAAAGACAACTCCTAAAATTAATGAATTATTAATATATAAATTATATATATAATTATTGATTAAAAAATAAAGAAAATTTTTGTGAATACTGATTATTAAAATAAAATTAATAATAATATATATAATTAATAATAGTATTGTTATTGTCTATGGGGTCTTGGTTAAACGGTGATGAGCCAGGCTGTTATAGCACTCATCACAGGTTCAATTCCCTTCCCCGATCGAGGTAATGTATCTGGACATGTTGATGAAGACGGAGTAAACAAAAAAAAGAAAAATGAAAGGTACTACTAAACTTACAAAAATTATAATAATAATATTGTTATTAATGATAATAATTAGTATCGGAAAATTGCTCTACTAGGGTTCACCAAGCCATCTGTAACCCTCCTCCTCATCAAACCTACACTTTGCACTCGTGTGTTGTGCTTGCAGGGGTCCTGTGTTGTTCCAGGCCCAAGTGGACGCCCACATGTCAGACCCCCCGTCGCGGCGAGATAGGCCACACTCATACCGCGATGCAGTAAATCGCACTCCCTTCATACAAGGTCAGGTGCCCAATGGACCACACGGCTCCACTACGGCTGCAAAAACCCTGGTCATGGGGGCACAATGGCAAGCAAATAAGGGAAAGAGCGGGTTCCTTTCGAAGGCTGCAGTAAACCCAAAATGTATCATCCCAAAAAACATGTTGGAGAAAGCGTGGCAATATATGAAAGATCATGCAATGATTTGCAAGTTCTTGGGGGTCTGGCCTCGAGAGAAGGACATTATAGCTTGGATTCAGAACAAGTCGTCCCCGAAAGGGAACATCGAGCTTCGGATCAGGGCCAAAGGATACTTCACAATGATCTTTGAAGACGTGGAGGACCATAAGCGAATCTTTGAAAATGACCCCTATTTCATGGGTAGTGCAAGCCCATTTATTTGTTATTGGGAGGAATGCTACAACCCTGAAAAAGAGGAGTTCACTGCGGCACGAGTATGGGTGTGACTTAGGAGCCAGACATTCTGTAAGGGATCAAGAACTCAATAGGGGAATTTGTCAAAACTTCAGAAATCACCGAAAGAAGGTGGCATGCGACCTATGCTCGGATCTGTGTCCATTGACCTGATCTATAACGACTCCACCTGGACCCAACTACTGGACTATGAGCATGTCCCTTTCAAATGTCGTAGGTGCCATGAATATGGTCATCTCTTCCGTGATTTCCCTTTAATTACGCAAAAGAAGCTAGGGCAGTCGCGACGAACAAAGACGGAGACGACTTTTAGTATTTTTTTTTTGGATTTACAGTTTTCTATTGAAAATCAGAGTTATTCTAAATCTTTGCTTTAAGTAATCAGAATCTTTGAAAAAAGTTCAGAAAATTGAATGATTTAGAAAAACTGTATTGTTTGAAGAAGGAATTGAGCGAGTTTTCTGGAAAAAATTAAATTTTGGAAAGAGGAATAGGGCTTGAATTTTTTTGGCAGAAATTAAATTTTGGAAAGTGGAATAGTTTGAAGTTTTGTGAGTCTTCTCTTAAGCAATAGGGGTTTAAAGAAATTGAAGGAATTTATTTTTCTGTCCCTGTGGAAGAAATTGTTTGTTAAATAAAGGGCTTGATTTTCTGGATAAAAATGGAGAAAAATAGATATTTTTTTTTTAACCATAGCTGAAAAAGGGAAATCAGAAACCCTAGCAGAAGAGGGGAAATATATATATTTTTTAAAAACCCTAGTTGGAAGTTTAAGTAAGAAGGAAAAACCAGAAATGGCCAAAATGACAGATGCAAAATTTGAGGTGGATAAATTCACTTGGAAGAACAATTTTGCATTGTGGAAACTGAAGGTTAGGGATTTTTTGGTGCAAAAAGGGTTTCACAAAGCATTATATGGGGTAAAGAAAAAACCGACAAGTATGACAGATTCGGACTGGGAGGACTTGGATGCCCGAGCTCTCAGTACCATTCAGTTATGTTTGGTAGATGAAGCTCTCTTTAATATTGTTAGAGAGAGTACAGCTGAAGGGTTGTGGTAAAAACTGGAAACCTTGTATATGACAAAATAATTGACAAATAGAATTTATTTAAAAAGACAATTGTACAGTCTTCGGATGAAGGAGGGTACAAAAATTGCAGAACATTTAAATGTTTTTAATACGCTTATTTTCTAGTTGTCAGGTATTGAAGTTAAAATGCAGGAAGAAGACAAGGAAATAACCTTTTTGTGTTCTATGCCTGAGTCATGGGACCACTTTGTAACTTCAATCAGTTTGAGCGCTGCCGATTCATTAAAATTTGAATATGTTGTGGGTTCTCTTTTATCTGAAGAAGTACGAAGGAAATCTAGTATTGAGACATCTGCACCAGAAGCCATGGTAGCGAGAGGTCGGTCAAAGGAAAGAGGGGAGAAAGCAAGGGGTTCTTCCAGATCAAAGTTAAAGGGCGGTAAGAAGTGTAAAGCCAAGTGCTGGTATTGCAACAAACTTAGACACCTCAAGAAAGATTGTTGGAAATGGAAGGAGTCAGAAAACCATAACAAGGAAGAAAATGAGGTTGATTCAGGTATGGTTGATGAGGTTTTAATTGTTGAAGCTCTCCTTGTTTGTAATGTCTCTCAAGATGCTGAAAATTAGCTATTAGACTCTGGTGCTTCTCATCATATGAGTCTGCAATGAAGTTGGTTTACTTCATATGAAACTGTAAATGGTAGTTTTGTATTCATGGGAAATAATGCATCTTGTCATACTATTGGGATTGGTAATGTAAAAATTAAAATGTATGATGATACAGTTAAAACATTATCTGATGTTAGGCATATACCTGATCTAAAGAAAAACTTGATTTCCTTGGGAGTTTTGGATTCGAATGGGTATAAATTTACAGGTCATAATAGAGTGCTAAAAGTCTCAAAAGGAGTCTTGGTTGTTATGAAGGCTGAAAAGATCGGAAATCTGTACAGATTCAAAGAAAGTACTCAATTTAGTGAAGCAACGATCGTATCAAAAAAAGCAGAAGAAGCTTCTCGTTTATGGCATCAACAATTGAGTCACATGAGCGAGAAAGGTCTTCAAGTATTTATGAACCGCAAGTTGCTTCCTAATTTGAAATCCTTGAAGTTGGTTTTTTGTAAACATTGTGTATTTAGAAAATAATGTAAACAAAGGTCCAAGACTGCAAAACATACTAGTAAACAAATTTTAGACTACATTCAGTCTGATCTGTGGGGACCATCTCCAACTGTGTCTTATGGAGGTGCATTACATTTCTTAACATTTATTGATGATTTCTCCTGGAAATTTTGGGTCTATATGTTGAAAAAGAAAGCTGATGTATTTAATATTTTTAAACAATTTAAAGAAATGGTGGAAAAGAAAAAAGGAAAATTAATCAAGAGTTGAAGAACTGAAAATGGCGGTGAATTTACTTCTTTAGAATTTGAACAATTCTGTAAGGATGAAGGGATTTCTAGACATAAAACTGTTGTTTATACTCCTCAGCAAAATGGTGTTGTTGAACGGATGAATCAGACTCTTATGGAAAGAGCCAGAAGCATGATCAGCAATGATAACTTGCAAAAGGAGTTGTGGGTAGAAGCTGTATCTACTGCTTGTTATTTAGTTAACAGATCACCTTCGGTTGCCATAAACTGTAAAATTCCTGAAGAAGTTTGGTCGTGTCAGTTTTGTAATTATTCGCATTCGAAAATTTTTGGTTGGGATGCCTATGCTCTTATTCCTAGAAATCAGCGTTCAAAGTTAGATCCAAAATCAAAATGTTGTGTCTTTGTTGGGTATGATTATGCAGTGAAAGGATATAGGTTGTGGGATCATTCTTCACGGAAGATAGTCATTAGTAGAAATGTAACATTTGATGAATCTTCTCTTCTAAAATCAGATGTTCGAAAAGTTGAATACGAGCAGGTATCACCAAATCAGAAAATTCAATTGGAGACTAAACCTTTTCTAGAAAGTCGAAAGGAAAGAGAGACTTCTAATAAAGAAGGTGGTGAAGGAAAGGAAACTAGAGAAATTCCAGAACCAATTCAGCAACCAGTCACTCTAAGAAGGTCTACAAGGGAAATAAAAACACCCAAAAGGTATGAAGATTCTGCTTCATCTTTTGTGTTGATTACTGAAGATGGGGAACCTTATTGTTATCAGGAAGCAGTAGATGATGCAGATAGAAAGATATGGAGAAAGGCTATGGAAGAAGAAATAGATTCTTTAGCCAAGAACAATACCTAGGATCTTGTAGAACTCACTGAAGGGAGAAGCATTGTTGGGTGCAAATGGGTCTTCAAGTTGAATAGAAAAGTTGATGGAAGTATTGAGAGGTATAAGGCGAGGCTGGTTGCAAAAGGATATTCTCAGGTTGAAGGTATTGATTTTCATGAGATTTTTTCACCAGTTGTTAAACTTATTTCCATTCATACTGTGTTAGCACTAACTGCATTACTTGACCTTGAGTTAGAACAGTTATATGTTAAAACAACCTTTGTTCATGGTGATTTGGATGAAGAGATATATATGGATCAGCTAGAAGGTTTTGTAAAAGGTCGCAACAGAAGATTATTTTGCAAGCTCAGGAAATCATTGCATGCCTGAGGCAATCGCCCAGGCAATGGCACAAGAAATTTTATTCCTCTTGGTGAGCCAGAATTTTATCAGAAGTGAGTATGATCATTGTGTATACTTCAAAAGTTTCAATGGCATATTCATTATCTTGGTGTTGTATGTTGACGATATGCTTATTGCAAGCAAAAGCATGGAAGATATCAACAGGTTAAAGGCTACAACCAAGAACATATTTGACAAGGATACAACCTAAAACTTTAAATTAATGGTTATTATTATCATATTAGGCATGGTGATTAGGCTTTGATGTATATTTTTTCACTGAAAAATTGCAGCAAAGGAGGCAATCTTCTACTCATACACCAGAAGCGTGAATGGTTTTGCTGCTACTCTCAAAGAAGAGCATGTTCTTTCTCTCTCAAGTGAATTACTTACCATTATTGCTTATTTTCACTCTTTCACATGAATGAATGCAAAGCCGGTAGATACATAGAATTTTCGATAGTTTTTTCAACTGAATTTGGTGTCATTACTGTTGGGTGTTGTTATTCAGAACTCCCTGAGGTATTATCTATATTTCCTAACCGAGCAAGAAGTCTACACACAACTCGTTCATGGGGATTCCTTGGCTTAGAAGTTGGGGCTGAAAAATCTGAGAACGTACATGTTCCTCCCCAATCTCTATGGAGAAAGGCACGATTCGAAAATTATGTTATTATTGCTCACCTGGATACAGGTAGCAACCTGCCTCAGTAGCCTTGGAAATAGCTGTGTGCATGTGCCTATTAATATATTCTTCTTTAAGTGAGTTCAATTTATTTGTTATTTGATTCTGATGTTATTTTTCTTCTGCTTTAAGGGGTATGGCCGGAGTCTGCAAGTTTTGATGACACGAATATAGGGCCTATTCCTTCTCGATGGAAGGGCTTCTGCCAAAATGGAACAAAATTTGGTCCACAACACTTTCAACTGGCTTGCTGGAGAATTCTCAATTCCTGTATTTGTTTCTTTGTTTGTTGATGTATAGTAGAAGCCCAACCCCATTGTAAGATATCCCTACTTGAGAAAGTGGAACAATTAGTCCCGAATTCTTCGAATCATGGTTTACTCTCCAGCGTTGTTGGCAATAACATTTTGATTAAAAGAAAGTCCTTTACAATGGAATCAAAGTTTCACTCTCTAAAGTTGTTGGCAATAACATTTTGATTAAAAGCAAGTCCTTTACAATGGAATCAAAGTTTCACTCTCCAAATTGTTGTTTGCAACAGGAAATTGATTGGAGGAAGATATTTCATCAAGGGCTGTGTTACCAGAAATAAGAAACGGGAAACGAAACGAGAAACGACAACGGGATGAGAAACGTAGTTTGTAGGTTTCGCACATTCAAGAAACAAGGAGAGAGAAAATACAAAAAAATGTGAAAAATATAAAACAAAGCATATATCATCAGCATTCTCCAATACTATGGTTTATACCCAGTTGCTCATAGGCTTTCGTTGCTCACATGGGTCATTCTCGAATATTCATCATGACATGCAAAGTTTGTGTTCTTCACATGGGTCATTCTCAAATACTCGTGTTTGATGCTACAAGGACATACAATAGTGAAGAAAATTTGGCACTAATTTCAAAATTGATTTGGCCATTCCATTTCCACTTGATTTGGACACACTGAGAGTGGGATTTTTTTGAAGTCTATATCCATAAAAATTTTGGGATGAGTACATGATCTCACATATACTTATACTGTATATATACCTGATGTGACTTGATCTGACCTCAAATTTGGTATTTGGCAAGCTACTACTAGTTTGTAGTTTCCCTAATTGGGGAATAGATGGTGAAGATTGAATTGATCTCCATTGAAAATAGAGCTAAAGTACAGAGTTGTTTAGAACTACTACTACCTACAACTATCTTGATATAGGAAGGAGTGTGGCTCCCTCCATTAGCATTTTCCATAGAAAAAGTGAAAAGATGGAAAACCATAAATTCTACAACTAATGTTTGAAGACAACTTATAGAAAATTATCATTAAAATTTCAAAACTTTATCATTAATCAATTAAAATAGTAAATTGAAGGAAATACTGAACTATTCATTAAATTATTTAAATACTAATTCATAAAAATATATAATGTAACCCTCTTCATTTAAATTTATAATTTTATATAAAAAATAATTTGTAAATGTTATAAATTATATAAGATTCTACACTAAATCATGCAGGAGTAGGCATGATTCTCGCCAATGCACCCAAAGGCGACACAAGCGTTTATGCAGAACTTCATTTTCTTCCTGCTGCACATTTGAATGCAACTGATGGAGCGGCAGTTTTTCAATACATCAAATTGACAGCGTAGGATTTAAATATAACTTGTCAACTTATAGTAAAACCTGGTTATGAAAAACCCTAATGCCAAATTACATTATGCTCATTCAGGTCCCCTGTCGCTTCCATTTATTCAACAACTCAATTAGATGTAAAGCCAGCTCTGATTATGGCATCATTTTCCTGTAAGGGCCCAAATTCTATTACTCCAGACATACTAAAGTTTATAATTCAATCCCCACAACCCCAGTATTATGATATCTCCATTGTCAAATACAACAATTTATTGAATAGTAAGTTGTCAATTGTTACTCCAATGCAGCCTGATATGACAGCTCCAGGGGAGAACATTCTTGCAGCACATTCAGAAGCAGCACCAATAACTAATCTTACCTATGATAATAGACATGTACATTTCTATATACTTTCTGGCCCATCTATGTCCACCCCACATATTGCTGGTGTTGCAGCTTTATTGAAGAGTGCACATCATGATTGGAGCTCAGCAGCCATCAAGTCTGCCATTATGACTACAGGTATCTGTATCTATATATTCTTATGCATCCAAAGGTTTAAAGGATTTTTCATTTGGAGAGGGACATTATAAAGAAGGCTATATTTATCAATTGATATATTGAAATTTGGCTACATATAACACTAGTTGATATGATATTTTTTAATTATTAAATTTAATTAAAATATATATATATATATATATATATTCGAAATGAATTTCAGTATATAAGTTATGTATACTATTAAAAATATTTTAAAATACTTTGTAAATGTTAAAATTAGATAGTTATTTCCGTTACTAATTTAATAACTCAACTAAAATGTTGGAATTTTTGAGAATTCCAAGTGAAGAGAATAGGCTCTCCTCCTAAACACAGAGAAGTAAAAAAAATTGACAGGAGACAGAGTTTCCAGACTTTTAAAACAACTTTTGTTTCTTTCAAAACTGTTACAAATTCTTCCTCTTTAGAGAGGGATAACAACAATGGTGACTGCTACAGACGCAGTGCACAGAACTCTCTGTCTCTCTCAAAAACAATACTCTGTCTTCAAACAGTCAACACACTGCTGTGTGTTTTTTTTTCTTTCCGCGCTGCTGTGCGAGAACAATGCAAAAAATAACCTTACCGCAGGCTCTCGAGCCTTTTGGCTTTTTATATATGTCGTATATAAAAAAAAATTACAAAAAAACTATATAAGACTTAAAACAAAGTCAATATGAAATTATCGGGTCCCACTATAATGTGCTGGAACGCGCGATCAAACATTTAAATGCAATGTATATTACAATCGGGTCCGCGCTTTAAACAAACAAGCGCACAATCAAAAATTCCGATTGCGATCCGAAAGTGGATGCGATTGGAAAATATAAACCCTGGCCTATACCTGGATCGGGTCCGCCACTCCAATCGCAGCATATTACAAAGGCGTGCGATCAACCGAAAGTTCTGATTGCGATTACAACGGACGCGATGGTCCGATATAAAACCTGGCATATAACTCAATCGGGTCCGCCAATTTCAACGGTGCAATCGGGCCCAACACTTAAGAGTTTCCGATTGCGATTGCCCATTCAACTGTGGCATATAATATCATCGGGTCCGCCACTCCAATCGCACGACCAAACAACAAAACTCCGATTGCGATTGAACAATCGGATGCGATTGGCGCATAAAATGTGGTGAATAATACAATCGGGTCCGGGACTTCAATCGGGAGTCATAACATATTCCCTCCGATTGAGTCTTGCGATTGAAACCAAGCGATTCCATTCAGGTGTTGCCACGTGGTCAAGTGGACCCACGAGCCTCTGCTATACGGGAGGGCGATTTATATATGTTTCGGTTGTATGTTTTATATACAGCCGTTTCGTTGCGGAACTCTTCCATATCAACAAGACACTTAGATCTTCAGATCATTTATATTGCGATTGCGATTTGCGATTGAATCGCATCGCATCGCGACTTCATATCTGCAAGACATTTGAGTTATAAAACTTATATGAACCATGATTTGCGATTGCGATTAGATCGCATCGCATCTCATCCTCTTCATCAACAAGACACTGTTTCAAAAAATAACTTTGGTTGTTGAAGGCTTTAAAGCCCGAAATGACTGTCTTAACTCAATCTGCCCCTCCGTAAAGCTAATCTATGTTCTTTCGTAGACAAAAACGGCTCTTCCCATCACTGAGTTAATTCTTCTGCAATCCGTGGCTGCGGCCCATCAGAAGTAAATTCATCTCCATTCTTCTTCAATGCAGAGTGTTGTGCACTCAAAATTCTGCTGCCTCTGTGCACTCATTTTCTTTGTTCTTCCTGCCCAAGGCACGGCAGGTGACTTTAATATTTTCAACACTCCCCCTTAAAGTCAGCTGCTGGGTTATTCATCATACCCAAGCATTTCCTTAAAAATTCAAAGGTCTTCTGTCCCAATGGTTTAATTAAAATATCTGCATATTGCTCCTTTGTTTTACAATGTTGTAAAACAACTTCACCATTATTCACCAATTCTCTTATATAATGATACTTTGTGTCTATGTGCTTTGTTCTTTTATGAAACACAGAATTCTTTGACAATGCAATAGCTGAGCTATTGTCACAATAAATCACAGTGCCCTTTACCTGTTCTTGGCACAAACTTCTCAACATCCTTCTCATCTAAATTGCTTGACACGCTGCTGCTGTAGTTGCCACATATTCTGCCTCTGTTGTAGACAATGCTACAATAGGTTGTTTCTTGGAAGCCCATGAAATGGCTCCTGAACCCATATGAAAAATATAACCGGAAGTGCTCTTCCGATCATCTACACTTCCAGCCCAATCACTGTCAGTGTATCCAACTAATTCTGAATTTTCTGAAGTAGTATATAAAATACCAAATCCTTTTGTTCCTTTCACATACCTCAGAATTCTCTTTGCTGCTTGCCAATGTGATTCTTTTGGCTTTTCCATAAATCTAGAAATTAAACTAACAGCATGCATAATATCCGGCCTAGTTGCAGTCAAATACATGAAGCTGCCAACTATGATTTTGTACAAACTTGGATCGACATCCTTGATGCTGTCCTCTCTGCTGAGTTTTAATCCCATTACTGTGGGAGTGATTGCTGCTTTGCACTCTTGCATGTTAAATCTTTCTAGAACTTGATTCACATACTTTGCTTGAGAAATAAAAATTCCTTTTTCACCTTGCTCCACTTCTATTCCCAAGAAGTATCTTAATAAGCCCATGTCAGTCATTTCAAATTCATCTTTCATGACTGTTTTAAAATTTTCAACAAGGTAATCATCATTACCTGTAAAAATTAAATCATCAACATATAAGACAACAATCAATAAATTACCATCCTTTTCTTTGATGTAGAGGGTGGGTTCTCCCTCACACTTTTCAAATCCATTCTCCAATAGATAAGAATCTATTCTGCTGTACCATGCTCTTGGTGCTTGTTTCAGTCCATAAAGAGCTTTCTTCAATTTACAGACCTTATGCTCTTGGCCTTTCTTCTCATATCCAAGAGGTTGTTCCACATATACCTCTTCCATTAAAACTCCATTTAAAAATGCGGATTTTACATCCATTTGATATACTTTCCATTTATTTTGTGTGCTATGGACAGCACTGCTCTTACCGTCTCCATTCTTGCAACTGGTGCAAAAGTTTCTTCATAAACAATCCCTTGCTTCTGCTTATATCCTTTGACAACAAGTCTGGCCTTGTGTCTTTCTATTTTTCCTTTAGCATTTCTTTTGGTCTTGTATACCCATTTAACTCCAATGACTTCTTTACCTTCTGGGAGATCAACCAACTCCCATGTTTTGTTCTTCTCTATGGCTTTAATTTCTTCATCCATAGCTTCTATCCATTTTCTATCTTTAATAGCATCTTCAAAATGAATAGGATCATCAACTTGACAATACAAAGCAAATAAGGAATTCATACCTTCATCTGCTTCTCCTTGCTCATAAATTTCTCTAAGGCTTCTGAATCTTGTTCCTCTTTCACTTGGTGTAGCCGTGCTTGATGAAACACTCGATTTTGCTCCTTGTGGTGTACGCGGTGAACCACTGCCGCTTCTTCTCAAGGGTGTTCTTACTGCCGCTTGAGGCATCCCTTGCTGGCCTTGCGCTGCTGGAGGTTGTGCAATGGATGGGTTATTAATCTCAACCACATCTACATCATCTTCATCATGAGATAAACAGTTTTTGACATTGACTGTTTTCTCAATGCTTCCGTCCCACGCTTCCTCTTCGATGAATTGCACATCTCTACTAATTACAAACTTCTTTGTGGATGGGTTATACAATCTGTATCCTTTGGAATCTTCACAATATCCAAGGAAAATGCACTTCTCCCCCTTACTATCCAACTTCTTTCTCAATTTGTCTGGAATGTGTGCATATGCTACACACCCAAAAACTCTCATGTGGGTGACTCCCTGTTTTCTGCCACTCCACGCTTCTTCTGTAACTTTGTTCATCACTGCTTTTGTAGGGCATCTATTCAAAATATATACAGCACAGTTTCTGCTTCTGCCCAATACTCATTCGGTAAGTGTTTCGCCTTTAGCATACTTCTCACCATCTCCATTATGGTTCGATTCTTCCTTTCAGCCACTCCATTTTGTTGCGGCGTGTACCTGGCGGTAAATTTCTTGTGTATGCCACTCTCTCTGCAAAAACGTAGAAATTCTTTTGAGATATATTCTCCTCCTCTATCTTTCTGAGGAATTTAATGTGAAGTCTGCTCTGTTTTTCTACAAGAGCTTTAAATTGACGAAATTTCTGAAAGACTTCACTCTTATATTTTAAGAAATAAACCCACACTTTTCGTGTGAAATCATCAATGAAAGTTAGCATGTAATTGCTACCCGAAACAGATGTTGTTTGCATCGGCCCACATAAATCTGAGTGGATTATCTCCAAAGGTGCTTTCGCCCTTATGCTTTTCCCTGAAGGAAAATTTTCTCTGTGTTGCTTTCCCAAGATGCAGCCTTCACATAGGCTGTCAGGCTTCTCTATCAGTGGTAAACCTTTTACCATTACTTTTCTGTGCAGCAAATTCAAGCCTCCGAAATTTAGATGTCCAAATCTCAGATGCCATAACCAATTTTCATCTTTCTCTTCCTTCTGGAAGGCTTCTTGAGTTACAGCTGCTACATTCTTTCCTTTTCCTTTCAAGTCAATGTTGAGCTTGAGTGGAAACATTCTATTGCTGGTCATTTGAATTTTAGCAATAATTTTCTTACTTGGAGGAATATCTTTTATGGTGCACACATCATCTTTGAATATAACATTGTAACCTTTGTTTATGAGCTGCCCAATGCTCAAAAGATTACATTTCAGACCTGGAACATAATACACATCAGGAACAAATTTTTTCTCCCCATTCTTTGCACAAATACTTACTCTACCTTTCCCTTTGACAGAGATTTTAGTATCAGTCCCTGTGGTCACTTCAGATTTCACTTCTTCATCAAGATTGGCAAACATTGCTCTGTTGCCAGTCATGTGATTACTACATCCAGAATCTAAGAACCAAACATAATCTTCTTTATCTTGTGATACATTACAAGCTAACAGCACATTACTTGGGTTCTTTTCCTCTTTTGCTACATTAGCATTCTGCCTATTCTTCATGTCATTTTGCTTCTTTTTACATTCATTGGCATAGTGCCCATATTTCTTGCAATAATGACACTGGACATTGGTTTTGTCATACCTTTGTCCTTGAGCATGTTGGTGTTGATATCCACCTTGCTGGCTGTTGCATTGGCCATGGCTCTGGCTTTGACTGTTACTCCTTCCATGTGAATGTGAAGAGTTGTTCCTTCCACCTTTATTCTGACTTCTGCCTCTTCTTCTTCCTTTTCTTGGACCTCTTCCTCTTCCTGAAGGCATCTGGGTCTTGAAGGCGTGTTCAAGAGATGAGTGTTCATCTCTGCTCAATCTTTGTTCATGATTTATCAATGAGGCATGAAGTTCATCCACTGTGAACTGTGAGAGATCTTTGGTCTCTTCTATGGTGGTTACAATAACATCAAACTTTGAGGGTAAGCATCTCAAAAGTTTTTCCACAATCCTTATATCTTCAAGAGTTTCTCCATGGGATCTTATCTGATTGACAATCCCAATCACATGTGTGAAAAATGTGTCAACACTGTCTGACTCTTTCATGCAAAGAGTTTCAAAATCTCTTCTCAGCAATTGAAGTTTTGTTGTTTTAACTTTCTCCATACCTTGATAGGCTACTTTCAGAGTTTCCCATGCCTCCTTGGATTTCTTAGCTGCTGTTATCCTTGGAAACACACTCTCATTTACAGCTTGATACAAACAGAAGAGAGCTTTAGCATCTTTCTTCCTATTATTCTTCAACACATCTTTCTCTGCTTGAGTTAAGGCATTAAAAGCCTGCTCATCAGCTGGTTCTGTGAAACCATCTTCTACTAGTTCCCACAAGTCTTGTGAGACAAACAGGGCTCTCATGGTAATGGCCCAATAATCATAGTTCTTTCCATTAAACTGTGGAATTTGAACACTTCCAAGACTCATACCAGTGCTTGGTCCAGCCATTTCTTCTTAAACTGAACTCAGACTTTAAACAAACTGTCTTTCCTTTACGGAAAGAACAAACTCCTTTTTTTTAAATACAGATCAGCACTATTATCTTTGAGAAATACCTGAACTTTGACCTCTGTTGAGCTTTTCACGCTGCTGGAGAACACGCTGCAACCGGTCTTCTTCTTCAGCTTCTTTGAAATCTTCAAAGAGCCTAGACTGGCTCCGATACCATGTTGGAATTTTTGAGAATTCCAAGTGAAGAGAATAGGCTCTCCTCCCTCTCTAAAAACACAAGAGAAGCAAAAACTGACAAGAGCATTTAGCTCGACTTTTAAAACAACTTTTGTTTCTTTCAAAACTGTTACAAATTCTTCCTCTTCAGAGAGGGATAACAACAATGGTGACTGCTATAGACGCAGTGCAAAGAACTCTCTGTCTCTCTCAAAAACAATACTCTGTCTTCAAACAGTCAACACACTGCTGTGTGTTTTTTTTCTTTCTGCGCTGCTGTGCAAGAACAATGCAAAAAATAACCTTACCGTAGGGTCTCGAGCCTTTTGGCTTTTTATATATGTCGTATATAAAAAAACATTACAACAAAACTATATAAGACTTAAAACAAAGTCAATATGAAATTATCGGGTCCCACTATAATGTGCTGGAATGCGCGATCAAACATTTAAATGCAATGTATATTACAATCGGGTCCGCGCTTTAAACGAACAAGCGCACAATCAAAAATTCTGATTGCGATCCGAAAGCGGATGCGATTGAAAAATATAAACCCCGGCCTATACCTGGATCGGGTCCGCCACTCCAATCGCAGCATATTACGAAGGCGTGCGATCAACCGAAAGTTTCGATTGCGATTACAACGGACGCGATGGTCCGATATAAAACCTGGCATATAACTCAATCGGGTCCGCCAATTTCAACGGTGCAATTGGGCCCAACACTTAAGAGTTTCTGATTGCGATTGGACAACCGGATGCGATTGCCCATTCAACTGTGGCATATAATATCATTGGGTCCGCCACTCCAATCACACGACCAAACAACAAAACTCCGATTGCGATTGAACAATCGGATGCGATTGGCGCATAAAATGTGGTGAATAATACAATCGGGTCCGGGACTTCAATCAGGAGTCATAACATATTCCCTCCGACTGAGTCTTGCGATTGAAACCAAGCGATTCCATTCAGGTGTTGCCACGTGGTCAAGTGGACCCACGGGCCTCTGCTATACGGGAGGGCGATTTATATATGTTTCGGTTGTATGTTTTATATACAGCCGTTCTGTTGCGGAACTCTGCCATATCAACAAGACACTTAGATCTTCAGATCATTTATATTGCGATTGCGATTTGCGATTGAATCGCATCGCATCGCGACTTCACATCTGCAAGACATTTGAGTCATAAAACTTATATGAACCATGATTTGCGATTGCGATTAGATCGCATCGCATCTCATCCTCTTCATCAACAAGACACTGTTTCAAAAAATGACTTTGGTTGTTGAGGGCTTTAAAGCCCGAAATGACTGTCTTAACTCAATCTGCCCCTCCGTAAAGCTAATCTCTGTTCTTTCGTAGACAAAAACGGCTCTGCCCATCACTGAGTTAATTCTTCTGCAATCCGTGGCTGCGGCCCATCAAAAGTAAATTCATCTCCATTCTTCTTCAATGCAGAGTGTTGTGCACTCAAAATTCTGCTGCCTCTGTGTACTCGTTTTCTTTGTTCTTCCTGCCCAAGGCACGACAGGTGACTTTAATATTTTCAACATAAAATAGTTTTCCATTATGTTATTAAAATATATATATATATATATATATATATATATATATATATATATATATATATATATATAATGTTTGGTCAATCTTTTGGAAAAAAAATAAGTTTAATGTTTACTAACCCCCTTTCATTTTTAATATTTTTAATCACAGCTCAAAAATTTGACAACACCAAAAGGGAAATTAAGGATGACTCACTGCAAACAGCAGGTCCTTTCCACTATGGTGCAGGTCATGTCAATCCAAATAAAGCTGGAGATCCTGGGCTAGTCTATGATCTACCAGTCGAAGATTACTACAGTTTTATCTGCGCCTTGAATTATAATTCAAACCAGATGAAGACCATAACAGGAAAGGATATTTCCTGCCCCTCTCTCACTCCTCAAATATATAACCTCAACTATCCTTCCATCACTGTCTCAGCACTGAGAGGGTCAGCAACTGTGAGAAGAAATGTGACAAATGTAGCAGAGGGACCGGTGACTTATAAAGCAAAAGTGCAGTCTCCTGTTGGAATTTCGGTGTTAGTTGAGCCTGCAGAGCTTCACTTTTCTACCAGCGGGGAAAAGAAAACATTTAATGTGTCGATGAAAGCCCTGAACAGTTCTGGGGGACAGTACGTATTTGGGTCCCTTGCATGGAACAATGCCAAGCATTTGGTTGCAAGTCCCATTGTTGTTATAGTGAATGTCTCACTAGCCTAACTCACAGAATAATTTAGAAATTTTGGTAAGATTATGAAAATTTCAGGCAAAGATTTTTGAAAATCTGGGTTCCAGTATTTAAATTCAGTATTGTGGATGTCTTAGGGGTTTTTGATAGTGCTGAATCCATTTCTACCATAAAAAATTCAATTCAAACACTCCAACTACGTAATTTTTTGAAATTTTATTTACCGAATTCCTGCAAAAAAAAAATGCTCTCCTAACTATTCTGTTGCCTCAGTTCCCAGCTATTGCTTGGCATTAATGGATGGGAAATTGTCAGAAAACTTTGTAAAAGGTTATTGAATTTTTCTCTTAAGTAAAGCTAATAAAAATTCAATCAGAATATAGTTAATTAAATTTGTTTTATTTATCTATTTATAAGATTTGAATTTTGAATTTTATGATTTATATAATATTTCATAATATAGTTATTTCAAGTTCAAATAGTTTCCTAGTGTTTTTCTTTGTATATATTCCTAATCATTATTAAATAGTAAGAAGGGGAAATCATTACTGTTTTTCTTTTTAGTTTGTATTTGACTCTGCTTATGAATTTAACATAATTACAATGAAAGAGTAAACATTATTACACACACAAATTTGTGTTGAGCACTTTATTGAACACTATAAAAATACAAATAATACTATAGTTAATTATTATATCATTAAATAATTCTATATTTACATATATTTAACAAAATATTGTAAGTTTGTGTGAAATTTACCTATAATATCTAAGTTTATATGTTTTCTTTCATTCTTATATTTTATAATAAATTTATGTTAACATAAATATAATAGTTATATTTATTTTATTGATAATACGATAATTAAATATATATTTTTTTGATGAGGTTGACTAATGAAGCGATGGACTTGGTAAGGTACATGTTGCCATCACCACAAGCAATGGTTTTGGTGGATGTAATTGATCAACCAATGGAGATCATGAGATCATTAATTTTTGTTTCATTACTCATCTCTATCATTTTGAATTACTTTTATAGTTTAATGCACTTTGATATTCCTATTATTCCACATGATTACTCATCTCAATCATTTTGAATTACTTATTGCTCTACTAGCTCTGTTCCTCCCACTTGCTCTATTCATTTCCCAAATTTTTACTATTCCCATGATGATTAACAATTCTTTATTTATGACCTTCGGTATTGAGGATTTCAATTAATTCTTTTTTCTCGTTGTTGTTTTCTACATAGAGCTTGGGCCTTGGAAAAGAGTCAACATGTTTGATGGTTTGCACCAAGAGTCTTAAAGTATTTTTTGGCTACATCTCCTCAACCCCTCAACAACTTGGTCCCTCAATCCATTGCTCTTCTTCCTCCCATATGCCACCATGATGTGGCAACATGTGAGATGTAGGTGCGGTGATGGACAATGTGTGTGCTCACTTTCATATAGGTGGAAGAAATAGAGGATGACATGTCATTATTCATGGTCGTAGGTGATGAAGGAACTTGTTACCCAAGTGTTAGACACCAAGCACACATGAGGTAAACAGAGTAAATACTTTCATATAATTGATCTACACCAACACCTCAAGATATTGCTTGGTAGAGTCTTGTTGGATTTTCATGTAACATAAGAAAAATTTTTGGAGGTGATCAAGGAAATTGAACTCTAATCTATGGATATAGAGGTATGACTCACTTGCACTGAAGGCTCTACTCCTAGGATGTCCCCAAATACTGATGTCAAGATGGTAGCCAAGTTGATTGAGGTGAAAACCTCGCCTTCCGCTTAGTTTGCTAGTTACTCTAGTTAATTTATCTCTAACGCTTTACTTTTTCCTTATCCTTAGAGACTACATTAAATTTCCCATCTTTCCTCTCCTTCAGAGGGAGGAAGATATTTTGCATGTCCTTCGTCAACAAATGTTAGTTGTCTCCTTTTAATGTTAGTTTTATATTTATTCAAAACTCTTTTTAAATTTTTCTTCATAAATGAATTCGGAAGAATCGTCATAATACACCATGTATTTTGAAAACTATTTGCCTTTCATTATTATATATATATATATATTGGTGGAGAATGTGGAATTCATACCTTTTGACTTATAGTTATAGTTATTTTAATAATTCTATAATAGTTTAGATCCATCTTTATTCTAGATCTATCAAACTTTAAGAGATCAAATTACTTTTCACAAATTTGCATATCAAGAGATTTATAAATTCAGAGGTAAAAAATAAATATATGCTAGTTTAATTATTAATTATAAATGTAATTATAATATAATTATTAATTTTATGTTTTTTTTTCATTTTTTTTTATGTAATTTGACTAAATGAAAATGTTTTATTGATAATTATAATGATAATTTTTTTAATTTTATTTTGGTAAAGCAAAAATGATCACAAAACATTACATTAGATTATAACATCTTTACCATATTAAAATGGATAATCCTTTTAAAACAATAATTTATTTTTTCTTCTATTTTCTTATTCAACTAAATAATCAACCACAAACTCACTCTCCTCAATTCCAATATATAATATAATTTTATTTTCTCTATTCATGTTCAATGCTTCAAATGAATATCAAAGAACATTTGCACTAAAATTTTATTAGGATTCTATGTTTCAAAAGAATATCAAAAAATATTTACACTTTTTGGTGGCATTTAAATGAGTATATTGGAGTAGTAGTGTACCATCTATTATGGATATATTTTATAATTTAAAATGATAATTTTGTATTTATATTTATATATAAATTTTATTTTTATAGAATAAAATTAATAAGTTGTTTTTAGTGAGATTTTTCAAAAGTTTTTACGATGGATTTTTTTTGATCTAATTTCTCTAAAATCTGGTAGGAATTCATTGAAATCACAAGCTTGATGGGTAACTCATGCACAATAGAAATACCTTAGATTTTTTAGGGTGCCTAATCTATATATATAGTAAAATAAACACAGTAAACAAACGATTTTAAATAACACAAATCAAGATTTCACCTCAAAAATTACTCGAAACTCCAAAAACTCTCATTAAAGACAACTCCTAAAATTAATGAATTATTAATATATAAATTAAATATATAACAATTGATTAATATATAACAATAAAAAATATTTTTTAAATACTAATTATCAAAATATAATTAATAATATTATTGTTATTGATAATAATAATTAGTAATTAAACAATTAATAATCAAATGATAATAATTAATAATTTACATTAAGGTAACACAAATAATGATTCTCTTAGATGCGGATGATTATTAGCCTCATGGACGTGGCGGCTCCTCCGCACGGCACATGCCACAGCCACATGGGCGCGCATGGCCTCCGTCCTCACCTTCATAAAGTCAGCACCTGTTCACATGCCATGGGCATTTATCCTCCTGTTGCGTGCCTTAAATACTGTTCGACCTGCTAGTCTTCTCGCTCTTCCATGGTGCCTGGCTCTTTATCTCCTGCCTTCTCTTACAAATTCGACCTCATGCTTCATTTCGCTTGCCCTGGTCATGAGCTCCTCCATCCTCTGCCTCCATTGTTGATTGAGGCCTCCTGCCTCCTCTCTGCCTCTCCCCATGCCGCTCCTTCGCCCTCTTGCTCAACCATGCCTCGAAGGCATAGAATGCGATGCAGACAGGGTCGTGGCAGAGGCCAGCCCTCTCGCCCTCCCTTGTCTATCCATGATGATGCTAGTAGCCCTCCCCATGAGGACAATTCAGGATCCTCCCATCTCCACTTCGATTCCACTGGAGCACTAGTCCCTCCACTCATCTCCGCTACTCTCACCGTGTGTTTTTAGGAGGCTGAGAGCTCTGTCAGTTCTAGTCCTCACAAAAGGTTAAGAAAATCCACCATCTCTTCCTCGCAACCTCAAGTGTCCAAGAAATCCACTGCATTGCCCACCAAGACAGCCACGCGCTCCTCCAACTGTGAAGGCAGTGAAAGCTTGGCGGCAAATGGCACGGTGAAGGAGCTAGGTGTGCGTTTAGCTAACACTTCAGAGCCTTCGGTAAAGATGTCAAAGAATGAAGATGACTCCTCTGGCGAATATGGCTGCTTCATTGTAGAAGAGCCTCCTCTATGACCAATAGCATGCCGTGTTGCCACATAACTCATTTCGGGAGGTTACCTACCTCTGCTAGGCTTAATTTCTCGTTTTTCATGTTTTTCCTACTCAGTACTTTAAATTTTTGGCTAATGACTGAACATGTTGGTTTTCCCACTCGGGGCAGTAATTCATGGATTGGTTTCCCCTTTCGGGGCAGTTCTATTTTTGTGCTTCTGAACTCTATACCCATCGGAATTGGCTAGCAAATCAATTTCGGCGGGAAAGTTTTGATATGTATTTTATATACCATATAATAGAAATAGTCTTATTCAAAAAAATGAAAAAAATAAAATAAAATAAATAAAAAGAAAGAAAAGAAAAAAAGAATGAAATGAAATACATATGACACAAAATATGTGTAAAATAGATGTATGGCTATCTTGCATTAAAAATTATCCAAATGATAACACAAACCATGATGTTATTTACAAAACACAAACTCCTAACAAAAGAGTGACAAACAAAAATATTTTTATATGTTACACTGAATAGTGTGCTATAATGGGGTGATGTAAACCACAAAGTGAATGAAAACATATAATTTAACACTTAAGGAAAAGGTCAAGCTATTTTCATGTTGAATTAAAGTGGGTGAAAAAAATAATGACATAAAGTATTCTAAGAGACAAACAAAATGTGATCCCAAAGAGATGTGATTTGATGTTATGTTGCTACATGTAATGCATGTACATGTTTTTTATTACTCACAATTGTAAAACTTAATAGAATAAATTCATAATATACGAGGTCTAGTGTCGGTTAATGATAACTATGATAACTAAGAAATGCAAATCCTGAAATGAAATTATAACTCATTATAGCTATCTCATCGAGTAAAGAAGTGTTGGAGAAGAACAACTCTAAAATTCTCCCTTAATCAAAATTTAGGGAATAAACATAGTGAAAAAATTGGGTCCCAGCAGCGAAGCCTAATAAGGTACCCAATTACAAACTCTCATAAGAAGAGAAATGAGAGAAACTTGCAAGGAAAAAATCGTCTCCAAAAGAGAGAAAGATGTTAGTTCTCAAATAAGCATGGAGCTAAAATTGTAGATCCCAAAAGAATTCCACTAAATGGAAATAATACAAGCCCACTTTAATTACGAAGTATGAAAAGATGAGGTGGCAAACTATGAAGATGAGAACCATGAAACCTCAATGATTTTGGTTGAACTATGAAGTAGAAAATGTTACAAAGGCACAAAAGCAACAAAAAATGTCAACTTCCTAAAAAATGCTTTATATAAAATAGGCATTAGTAAAGAACTAGGAAAAAGGCTTCAAATAGAAGCAACACCATCAACCAACAAACAAACAATGAGGCTTGTAAGTATGGAAAAAATTTCTGAAAAATAGTATAATAGCAACCATGAATATGTTTGAACACCGTCACCATCACAGAGAAGAAAATACTAGAAATGAATTCAACACATCAACAACAACAATATCTATCTTCATGAAACCCCCACCCTATAAAACATACCTGCAATAGGAGCGGAATCCCTATTCTCAACAAATCCCCCACTGAAACACAACTAAGGGAGCAACAAAAATCAAGAGCTAAGAAGAGAAGCTTTGTACAATTTCACAACCGATGAGACACAATGGTTTGAATTCCAAAAAAGTACATTCAAATGATTCCATGACCATCCATTAATCCAACCACAATTAAAACTAATGGTTGGAATTGGTCCATAGTTCATCCTTTCATGTCTCCTCTGTAATGATCTAAATACAAGGCTACTATGTGACAAAGAATTTTGATGCGTGGGTGACTTCCTTTGATCCTTATGAGGATTTTGACATGGATCAGTTTTTGGTTCTGTTGACTCAAAGATGTGTATAGCAACAATATCATATGAAATGATATTGGAAGCCATGTCATCTTTCTATTTATCACAATCAATAGGAGCATGTTCTACTAACATCTCAATCTAAATTCCTTCAACAAAAAATAACATCCATCTAGTCTCAACAGAGTTTGATGTAGGTAATGAGGAAACAACATGATCACATGGAATCCAAGACATTCTCTGGATGTTTTCATTGTATGATTAATAGGAACACTAATGCCATGTCCATTCTTCCCAAGTGCTCCTTTGGTGTATCCCATTTTTCGTAGCAATCGTGACTCAATATTGATGATGTTGTTTTCAAAGCTACATGAAACAAAAGCACCATTGTCAACATCAACTCGTGAGCATGGAAACTCAACAATAGCATTCTTATAAGAATTTTAAAGATGACATAGTTATAATTCAAGGTGATGTTTCACTCTTGCATGTCCCAAACAAACTTATCCTTCTCAATCAATTTTTGTGATAAGGAATCATAATCTTGTTTTAGACGTTGGTATTGAACTAGTAATCTATTGCTATTTGCTTGAATATGGCATGTTTCTTCACAAAACAATTCCATTGAGGAATTTTATAGAAAAATTCCATTACTTGTTGATAATTTTCGTCCCCGAATTGTAAATTTTCTTGTTCAAAATTACATTATGAGTAAAAAAAGCACTCAAATCCCCACTTCAAAAAATTAAATAAGTAAATATTTTCTTGAAACTTATCTACAAGTGTTATACATTATTTTTTCACACTCCACTTTGTGTCGTCATACCACTAGTGTCACAAAATATGTCCTCCATGAAACACGTCTAAAACATCCCTAAGGAAGTGTAAGAAGACTTTACTTGAAAACACTTGAAAATATTATGAAAAAATTATCAAGAACCTTGTTTTAAAAGCCCAACGCATTCTACATAGATGATGACTCGTACTTGTCACCTTTTTCACTACTTATGTCTAGCGTTGGCAGTGCGAATTTTATCAGGAAAATCCACGCTGGCCCTCTTCAGGTAGTTCTTCCCAAATAGAGGAGAAGCTTCCCTTACTAGAAGACTCAAGAACAACAACATGGTTTCAGGTAGTTGATGATAGGAACGAGACCTCCCATTCATGGACATGGATCCTCTTTCCATGGATATCTCCCTTAAGATGTGGAAATCCTCCCACATTTTATGGATCCTCAACTCCCTCTCCTTTCCTATAAATGAAACCCCTGCCATCCACTAATGGCTTGTTGTGATCTTATGAGTTGAAGCATGCTGAATTTCTACCCATTTGTGAAGGAGGAAGTTGTTTGAAGAGTTGAGGCTAGGACTTGGAGTCTCACTTGAAGGAGGCTTCCAACATCAAGGCTTCTGGTTGTATTTATCTTTTTGTCATTCTATTAATAATACATTATGTGTTTCTTTTCCAAAAATATGTCGATCATTGTCTATTTATTGTATTTTTCCTTGATCTTCTACATAAATTATACTAGAGACTATTATGATTTGTATACATTTGTTGTCTCTGCTTGTCTTTCCTTGCAAGAATTCGTCCTCACCAATGGAGAGGAGATCATGAGCGTGGAAGCAAAAGAATCAAGGTTGACACCAAAGACAAGCATTAGCATCAGAAAGAGGTGGGACATATATCCTCCTTTGTGTTTTTCTAGCATAAGTTAGGAAAGGTTGCATATATTTGTCTCGTTTGTTATTAGATCCTCCCATAGGACTAGAGGGATAATTTATTTCCACAGAAAGGATTTCCTTCACAACAAAGTGGTGACTCCAATGGGGAGCCAATAACCCCTCAAACCTCCTTTTTAGTTTGGTCTGTTTTGATTAGTTTAGCCAACCGCCTTATAATCCATCATTTTGATTGATTATAAGTTTGCATTATGAGTAGTACGTTCTTTAGAGTTTCAAGTATGGATTTCTTTTTTATTTTCATTGTCTTTTCCGAATCTTTCCTCACCCAATGTGTCTTCTATGGAAAATAGAGTGTTTCCAATGTGGATATTACTGAGTAAAGTCATGCTTAAAACCCTGTCTTCCATTGTCATCTCGCGCTAGTCCAGTTTCTCATCAAGCCAACACATTTTTTTTGACAAAAAGGGCGCTGCCAACATGAATTTTGTTGGGTAAAGTAGCATTGAAGACCCTTTTAGCACAAATTTTGATGAGTAAAGTATTGTTGGTCCAAATGATTTAGAATTTTTAGTTTTTTTTTAGAAGTCTGGGATATCTAGATCTCTAGAGTCCTATTCATACTGTGTGTAATTAGAATGTTGATGGCTTGTTGTTATATTCTTTTTGGTTTGCAAAAGTTTGTTCCATGTCCAAATGAGCTTGAGGTGAATCTTAGGTTCTTTGGGTAATTGAATTTACTTTTTTTTTGCTTGCATTTCTGTTTGATGAGCAGTTTAATTCTTTTGGAAACTAGAAATAATTGCACTTTGAATTTGATTAACATTTGTCTCAAAGTTGGTTATTGCTTATGAAATTGCATTGCATTGGAAATAAATTTTTGAGATTTTCATTGAAGCTTAAATTATAGTGCTTAGTGATTGAAATTTGATAAGTGCACCTTTATTAAAAAATGAAAAAAAAATTCATGTAGGTGAATTTTAGTGAATTGAAATTTATTTACTTTTTGGTTGTTGCATTGCAATTGTGAAGTTGAAAGATCTAGTTAGGAAGCTCTTGTTTGTTTCATATTTGATTGTTGTGTCAGTGTTTTCACTTCTTCCCTATACTAGATAACTTTCATCTAAATGGATAGATTCTTTCCGTCACATTAGTTGCATTATATGTATGTTCATGTGACATTGATTTTGAGCCTTGAAATTGAAACATAGTTCAAGATCAACTTTAAAATTTATCAAAATTAACCCAAGTAGAATTTGGAAAATTAACGCAAACATCTAGAGGTCTAGGCTAGAGACGTGTTCCAACGTTGTTAAACGTAGGATTTTTCATTTTTTTTCCAATGTCGCATCTCGGGGGTGATATCTCGTTCCACGTATGGAAGTGTGTAACATTGTTCTCCACGTACCTTCGGGTATGTCGGATGGGACTCCACACATGATAAATATATGGGAACAATCTCAACGAATGGTTACGCATTAGACAACACTACTGCAGACAACACTCCAACGTACCGTCATGTATATTTTTGGAGTCCCCTATAGTTTTCTATCCATCCATAGGTAACTGAGTCTACCACCTTGTATACTGTGATACACCGAACACAACATTCGGGGATATTGGTTGTCGTACGTTAAGTCCTTTGGTTTCCAAGGTGTATATTGTAGTTCACGGCTGCTTGGTAAACCTTTATGCCTAGATTCCCCTCTTTGATCTATTTATGTTGTTAATTTCTAAAATAAATTAATTGACATCAGAATACATCCTCCCCATCGAACAACTCCTTAGTAGATCTTAAGTTGAGACTAATGGCAACAGTTCCTGAGTTTACCAATTAAGGAAACCCCTGAGATGGGAATCCTATTCCTTTTCCTTCTTTTGGAAATATTGGCGCTTGTTATATGGTGATGTTTTCCCTTCCTGGATTTACCATTGGTTTTCCAGTTTGGCTATTTTTGACCCCTATGGTTCCAAATGTACAAATTTCTTCTCAACCAAGTTCACCTCCACCTGGATATTGTCAACCTCATGTTGATCCTAAATTTGACCCTTTTTCTTCTTCACATGTTGTTTCTTCCTCCCTTTCTTCCACTTCGCCTGGTGAAAGTCTTGATTCTAGTAACTAAGAAGATAAGAAGAAGAAGCCAAATAAGCAAAGGGCCAACCAAGCAACCATTTCTACATATGAAACTAATGTGGACAAACCTTCCAGTCAACCACACAAAGTGAAGTTCCCTTGCAGGTTATGTAAGGGTGACTACCTTCTTAGATATTTTCATGGTATTCCCAAGGTATTAGAAGTGTGGTCCACAACTCAAATCAACTTTTTCATTGGCCTCTAGAGATCATGTTGTTGATAAAGCCTCAATTAGTGATAGTAAGGTCCATGGGAAAAAGGGTAAAGTCAAATTTCCCTGTAATTTATGTGAAGGGAATCATCTCATTCACCTTTGTCGTTATATTGATGAAGCATCCAAAGTGTTGGAAAGCCTTACAAATTCTCAGCCACGACTTCCTGCTAGTTACCAGAAGCTTTACCCTAATCCTCCACTAGTTGATGAAGTGATATATCAGAATTCATCTCTAATCAATCCCACTATCTTTGAAAGCGAATCCCAAGAGTCTTTTCCTGATCAACCATTGGTTGAGAAGAAGGTTGACTCACTTCCACCTTCAGTTGATTGTACCTTTCCTATAGAGAGTGAACTTAATACCACTCATGTTCTTCGTGTTTCTTCAGATTCAAATGAACTATAGGGGAATACTCTTGTTCCCAAGGTACAAGGGGTGATCCTCCCGTTCCCATAACACAAGGGGGCAATTCTCCCATTCCCACAAAACCCCCTCCAAGTAGTAGTCGCTTATTTTGATTGGAGTTGACTGGCAGGATATCGTCTTCCTTCTTATGTTCCCTTTCATATCACACTACAGGCTTATAATATACCAGTACCTGGCACATTCATAGATGAAGGCTCATATGTTAGTATTTTTCTTCAACTACTTGGTAAGCGTTAGGTTCTCTGCAACTGGTGCTCATTACCCAAAATCTGTTGGATTTTAATAGAGGAACCAATCAACCATTAGGGATCCTTCCTAATTTTCCTATTACTTTGGGAGGAAAAATAATTCATATTGATGTGATGGTTTTCCAAGGCCCTTTGGATTATAATTTACTCCTTTGGCGTGACTATGTTTATCTCATGGGAGCTCTTGTCTCTTTTTTCTTTCACATGATATGTTTCCCACACGAAGGAAGAATTGTGACCATTGATCCACTTTAATTAATTGGTCCTAATTTGACTCCAAAACAACCAACATCCCTAAATGGTCCTTATATGCAAGTGGTATCTTCCCCACCACAGGTTAATTATGTGGCAACTTGTTCCATGCCTGCGTCTAATGATGATCTAGTCAGTGATATAGTGCACCATGTATTGGGGACATTGGATCCAGATATTTCCACTAGGTCCCTTGATATGTATCCCTTCCAGAGTGTTGTTCTCCCATTTTGAGAACCTCTTGGAAGCCATGACCTCTTATGGGAAATGATCAAGGTCTTTGGAGCATATTTCCTTTTCTTGTGTTAAGCTTGTTAAAAAATGAAACAAGGTGTCAGAGAAAAATTTCTTTTCTTGTATCAAACTCGTTAAAAAATGAAACAAGGCCTCGAAGTAGAGTTCCTTTTCTCGTGTCAAGCTCATTAAAAAAATGAAACAAGGTGATTTGAGGATAATTCTTTTACTGTGTCAACCTCGTTAAAAAATGAAACAGGTTCCTTATGAGGATAATTATTTTATTTTGTCAACCTCGTTAAAAAAAATGAAATAGGTTCCTATGAGGATATTTCTTTTACTATGTCAACCTCATTAAAAAAATGAAATAAGTCCCCTTTCAATTCGAGTCTTTTATTATATCTCGTAAATTCTGAGTCGAGTCTTTCACTTGATCTCATAAATGAACCTTCATTGCATCCACCTGTTAGTAACCAATAGTCTACTTAGGCGAATGAAATGAATCTTGGGGGGCATATACCTCAGATTGATCATTATAATTAGGGCATGCAAAATTATTCCAAGCATATTTTGTCTTTGTTTCAAGCTTTTGTAAAAATGAAACCACCCTCAAGCATAACTTTTCCTCCGTTTCAAGCTTGTGTAAAAATGAAACCATCTTCAAGGGTTCTCAAGCATAGTTTCCCATGTTTCAATCTTGTGTAAAAAATGAAACCATTCTTATACACCTCTCGTGATTTCCCTTTTATCTGCCTCCACTTCCAGATGATCCTTGGTTTTTTCCTTCCATCGTCACCATTTGCTTGGCCGATCATACACTCTCACTTGGTTATTTTACCCTTGCCTGGGGAACCGCTGCAATGAGTGGTATTATTAGCCAGCCTCTCGACCTTTGTGTGTTTTGAGCAATTCCATTATTACCGGAACCAGTCACCACCTTTTATACCACTCGTTCCTCCAGGTGGAGTTATCCTTCGGCTCTTTTTTACTCTCGAAACATGAAAAGATTGTTGAGCACTTGTCCTTTCGAGCTTGTAAAATTAAATGAAAGTACGTCTACTCAAAATAATTTTAACCCTTTTCCGGACTGAGATAGAGTAGTTACGAAAAAGGAATACCTTAGTCAAACATAGCTAAGAGGTTCTCTTGGATATTCTTTTCTATATTTTCATATTTGAGAGACTATTTATGAAAAGGGACATCTGGAGCTTTCTTTTCCGCCTCTTTTTCAAACTCCATAAACATGAAAAAGATGTCGAGTTACCCCTCCATCCGACTCGTAAAACTAAAACAATGAAGGAATTTTCGGGCCATGACGAGACCGAGCTACTCCTTCCTAGGGCTTGTTAAAACACTAGGATGGATTCTCCCGAAGGGTGAACTTATACGATAAGCATATGGTATCCTCTTCAAGCTTGAGATTAAAAATAAAGAGGTACTCACTAGAAATAGTGGGGGGAAATGGAAGGAAACTTATATCCTGTATTTTGTGTGAAAAAGTAGTATGTCGCTCTTGAACATGACACTTATATGTATCTTGTGTCGAGTTTGGGACATCCTCACTTTGTCACTTGTCTTACTGGGTTTGGGAAATCCATTTGCCTCTCATTTGATTATATATTGTCACCATGACCTCTGATCCTATTGTGAGTCAAGTGTTGCCAAATTTCGGAGTCTTGTCACTGATATGTTCAAGAGAAGTCCCACCTACAAATTAAAACAACTTATAACCCATTTGACCTTCTCTACATCAATCCTGAATCACTCTTTCAAACTTCGCAAAATCTTATGTTTCGTGTCGATGACGTGGAAACATTACGACTCTCCTTTGACGGATCACTTCCTGTCGACTCCAACTCATTATCCAAGAACATGACCTAGAAACTCCCTTTTAGTACCTTGGAGCTTATATGCCTCAATGGTATGTTCTATGCATTCGATGATAGGTTCACATCATTAGCCTTTCATCGAATGATTTTGCAAGTGTTCGACTTCAGCTTCATTTCTCACACTTGTAGATTGTGTTGTAGTACCTTGCGAGTCGTCACCATCATTGGTGGTTTCTCTTGTGCCTATTAATGGTTTACATCATCGACCGATAATCAGGTAGTTTCTACCATCTTCGACTTCAACCCATATATTCACATGGTGAGATTCATACTTTGGTTGGATCGAGATGAAGATGAAGACCTTGTGTTTCATTTGATAAATCCTGGATGCTTGGAGTTATTAAGTATTCATGATTGTAATCATGATCATTTCTAGTCGAATGGCTACGTCCATGTTGTGGATCCATGTATTCTTGATTGTAAACATGATCCTTTCTAGTCGGATGGTTGCGTCCATGTCATGGATCCATGTATTGTTAGATGCTTACAATTTAGGCATATTTACCTGACGGTGGTTCTCTCAGTCCTTATCTTTTCTTGTAAAGCACTTCAGCCATCACTCCTTGCTCTGACTTCATGCTTTAGGGGGCATATGTTATACAATATTTTTTCACGCACCACCTTGTGTCGTCATACCACCAATGTCACAAAATATGTCCTCGATGAAACATGTCTAAAACATTCTCGAAGAAGTGGAATAAGACTTGAATTGAAAATATTCTGCAAAGCTTTTCAAGAACCTCTTTTTACAAGCCGAGCGCATTCTGCATAGCTAATGACTCACGCTTATCACCTTTTACACTACTTATTTCTAGCGTTGGCAACACGAATTTTTTCAGGAAAATCTGCACTGGACCTGTTCAGTTAATTATTCCCAAAATGGAGGAGAAGCTTCCCTTACTAGAAGGCTCGAGAACGGTGATGTTGTTTCCAGTAGTTGATGGTAGGAACGAGACCTCCCATTCATGGCCATGGATCCTCTTTCCATGGATATTTGCCTTAATATGTGGAACTCCTCCCACCTTTTATGGATCCTCAACTCCCTCTCCTTCCCTATAAATAAAACCCCTACCATCCACTAATGGTTGGTTTCCATCCTATGGGCTGAATCATGCTGAATTGCTTCCCATTTGTGAAGGAGGAAGTTGTTTGAAGAGTTTAGGCTAGGACTTGGAGTCTCACCTGAAGGAGGCGTCCAACATCAAGGATTTTGGTTGTATTGCTCCCTTTGTCATTCTATTAATAATACATTATGTGTTTCCTTTCCATAAATATGTCAGTTATTGTCTATTTATTGTAGTATTCCTTGATATGTTGCATAACATATACTAGAGACTATTATGCTCTGTACATGTTTGTTGTCTCCACTTGTATTTCCTTGCAGACATTCATCCTCACCAACGAAGAGGAGATTGTGAGCATGGAAGTGAAAGAAGAAAGGCTGACACCAAAGACATACATTAGCATCAGAAAGAGGTGGGACATTTGTCCTCCTTTGTGTTTTTCTAGCATAAGCTAGGAAAGGTTGCATATATTTGTCTCGTTTGTCGCTATATCCTCCCATAGGACTAGAGGGATCGTTTCTATCTACAGAAAGGATTGCCTGCACAACAACAAGATTCTAGAAATAATTTCCCATTATTAACTCTAAATTGTCAACCTTCTTGATTTTCTCTGTGAGAGTGCTCTAGAAGTGATTCTTAAGTGTGGATTTTTCTTTTTATAAGACAAAAATGATGGAATGAAAGTGAAGAACCTCAATATGAAGTTTCCTGACATGGGAATAAGGCTCATGAAGGAACCCATCTTTATATTCTAAAATTTTTTCTAGCTCTAAATTTACAGAAAATAATCTATAGAATGCTCTTTAAGAGATGAATACATCCAAAGAATTAATATAACTAAGGAAATGGATTTCTGAAGATCATCTAAATTAAAGTTGTTCTGGCTTTTACATTGTTGAAAATAATATAAATAATACTCTTTAATGGATGAGTAAATTGTGAATCCTCTAAAGCATTAATATAACTAACTAGATGGATTTCAGGAGATCATCTAAAACTGGAATATTCCCCATTGTAGGAATAAGAGACTCGTGTGGTATATAATAAAATAATGGAAAGGACTAAAAGGAATTGCATTCAAGATCAAAATGTTGTTGCAATCATTCCTTGGAATTTGCATACAAATAGTCCTCTTCCTTTGGTAAATCATGATTAACTATTCTCATTGTTTGTTCTCCAATCCACTTGTTTGATGTGGAGCCTCATTATCTTCTTGATTCAGAGGTTTTGTTTCAGCAATGTTTGGATCCAAATCCTTGACAAAGAGGTGTAGTGGGGAATTCCCCCCCACTATCACTGCCATGGGGGTCCATGGGGGGAATATTTTACTGTAGTATTTATCTTAATTTAGGTGTTTGTTTCCCTAGAAGGAAACCCTCATTTTATATGAAGGAATTTTATTATGTTTGTTTATTATTATTCTGTGAGAGAAAGATAGGAGATTGTGTAAGAGCGAAGAACAAATTATAGTGGATTTGTTGTAGGTTGTATATATTCATTTTGCTAGATAATATAAAAGGAAGGACTAGTTATTTATCTTTGGACGTAGCCCAAATTGGGTGAAACACGTGAGTTTGTGTCTCTCTTGTTTTATGATTTTTTTTGTTTGTGTTTCTGCAATATTTTATGTGTTCCATTAGTCCGTTATTTAATATCTAACAACACTCTTTGATAATAATTATATGGTCCAACACATATAATGGTGATGGAAAGTTTGGGAAAAAGAATATGCTTTGAAGGTTTCACAAGAAGAAATCTGAATTACGAGCTTAATTGAGTATGTCTAATTGTGTGTATGGGTGCACTGCATGCCACATCAGATGCTTTCCAAGCCAAAAATATTAATATACTCAATATGAGCAGTAAGTCAAAAATATCCTTTCCTCTTAGGTCTGCTATAGGGTTGATCCAATTTTATGCAAGAACACAATGAAATACATAAATACACATAAAAGCAAAGGTGCGACAAAAATACAACTTCATTTCATTAATAACAAATAACTGAAATATGCTTACAGACAAAATGGAAATAAACGAGCTAGGGCGCTGGTAGCTTATCTCTAAAAAGAGATGTGGTGGCTACAGGCCTCTGAACTCTGTTACAATGAGGCTCTAGGGCCTATTTTTTATTGAGAAACAATGGATAACCCTAAACATCCAAACACCTAACCCTAGGAGATGAAGCGCCAAAACTATGGGCCTCATTCGGGTAAATTGGTACATCAATCTCCCCAGGGGAGTAAATTTGGCATATAATCTCGATTTGATGCGCACAATACCTAGTTAGAAATATATATCCAAGGAATACAACTTTTGATGTGAGAAACATTAAAGGAACTTCATGTTGCTCCTGGTTTTTTCCAAAAAAAGTCGTTTAGGGCCTCAAAACGGCTACGGAATTTCAAGACTTGAAAAAGTACTAAAAATAGTAAACTGTGTTACAATTAAGGAAACTGAAAAACTGAAAGAAACAATGGTGGGGCCCCAAGTGGAATAGGCTGGTGGCCACCAATATCCACTTGCATCATTGCCCCCCCGCCCTTAGGAATCAATGGTCCCCATTGCGTAGACTTCCTCCATGAGATGAAGAATCTTCTCCTGAACTTGGTCCCTGGTGAACCATTTGCCTTGGTGCAAGAGTTGGCCAGCTTTTCCAACCCAATACAGTTGGATCTTCTGATGGCGAGTGTTCTTGATTTGCATGTCCATGATACGATCCATGGTGTCATGTTCTGTAGAAATTTTAATACAATTATGTATTGCCTAGATTCTCCTGATCTAACAATTATAGGCCACTGTTAAATACATAATCGCTTCTACAAAAACATTTGCGGAAATTTAAAACTTGATTTCCAATTGCAAACACATGAAGAAAGATCAATCACACATAACATAGATGTTTTTATCGAGAAAGCATAAAGCTAAAAACCCCACTATCATATATTATGTATATATCATGGATCACGAAATAATCTTATACAAAACTCTAATCCAAGAGCTCTTAGTACAATATACAATCATCTCACACTTTCATGCAAAAATTGGAAAATACATGAGCCAATTTACTATCTCCTGATAGCCTGCCTCCACTACGCAACTCTCATTGTGAAATTTTGAAGTCTAAATGACTTCTCCTGCACTGAAATAATAAAATAATAGCTAAACCAATAAAATAATATTTATGAATTTGAAATTCACTTTTTGCACCACAATCCATGTAACCATAGTTAAATTCAATTCAAAAGTTGTACCAAAATAAAATCAATAAAAAAAATTGTATTGATGTGACTATAAATAAAAATGAGATTTAAAAAAAAAAATCATTATCATTGAACAACTAATGCATTTGTTATTTGTGCTTAAATAAATTAAAATAAAATATAAATATAAATTTATAAATTCTTGATTATATTTTATGCTATTAATTAAAATTTATATTATTTAAATTGTATAATAACATGTAATTAATATACTATATAAAAATAATATAATATAATAAATGTATAGGAATATGCATTGTTTCTTTCAAGAAATATGAAATGACAATAATATATTTTTATTCAAAAAGTGTGAAATGAAATTTATTATGAGTATTTTACTTTGACTTTAAAAGTACTTAGAGCACTACCATGCTTAACAATGAGTTTTTATCCACCATTGAGAATGTGACAAATAAGTAAATTTAACTCAAGCAATACCACCTCAACCATTAGGGATGATGTCATCCCATAAAATGTGATTGGTTCTCATAAAGTGAATTTTGATTGTACATTTTCCTTAGGAGGCCCATTTTAGACCTCAAAGTTCCCCTAATGGTTGATCACAATTCATGAATGAATGAGATACTACCTTGCCTTGACTGCGCAATCCTCATTGGCATCTCCAATGTGTGTGTGGCTGCATGAGTGCACCCACTAATGTCACAACTGATACCAAACCGTCCCTTTCACTCACAATCTTCAACTGGTCTCCACTGATCTCGACATGCATGTAGTTAACAAGAGTGAATCTCTTCACCTGCATGTGAGATCACTCCATGTGAATTAATTAATAATTAATTCATTGATCTCTCACTAGTGTATCTTCAGTTACAACTAGCACAATTGAGTTTAACTCACTTAACCGAGTTAAACTACTTTACAACTCACATAACTACACATCCAACTCTGTTACAACTTCGAATCACTCAGTTACAACTAAGTCCACTTGCATGTCCCACCAACCAACCTTAGAACTCAAAATTCCTTCAGCTAACTGGTTTTCCACTTCAGTTAACTAAAATCAAGTGCTTCAAGAGAATAGATTAATATTTATTGTCCAATTATTATTAAGAGATACTAATAATCGACATGCATTCTATATTTAGACATGTGATCTATAAATAGACTTCGCAGATGCATCTAAAAATAGAACCTCATCTATAAATAGAATTTTCTCACCATTCTAAAAATAGACTCCCGCTATAAATAGAATTTTCTCACCATTCTAAAATAGACATACACCTAAAAATAGCCTGTGGGCCCCACCTAGTGTAGGTGCTTAATTTTCACTAGGATCATCATCTTGTTGAATCTCAACACTCTCTCTCAACAAGAAATGGATTATCCTTCACCCCGATCTTGTCTCTATGGTATTTGAATTTTCTCCTAGTGAGCGCCTTCATTAGAATATCTGCATCCTGATCTTTCGTAGGAATTTACTAAGAAACATGATCTTCTGCTGCACACAATCTCTGATATGATGATACCAGATATCTATATGCTTAGATCTATCATGAAACACAAGATTAACCGAGAGTGTAATGCAACTCTGATTACCACAATGAATCACTATAGGATCTAAATGAGAACCAGACAAACCAACCAGAATCTTTCTCATCCAGATAGCTTCACATGCAGCTTGACTTGCTGCCATGTATTTCGCTTCTGCTGAACTGAGTGCCACGGATCTCTGTTTCCTGCTGTACCAAGAAACAACTGTAGATCCGATACTGAAGACCCCTTCTGATGTGCTCTTTCTGTCCATTGGGCTGCCCGTCCAATCTGCATCTGTGAAGCCATGCAACTTCACCTCATCCGTTTGTCTGTACCATAAGCCATACTCAGATGTGCCCCTAATATATCTCAGGACATGCTTTCCCGCCTTCCAAAAGATCTTGGTAGGCTTAACCATCACTTGAATAAGCTGGTTCACCGCATAGCATATGTTCAACCTTGTATTTACTAAATACATTAGCGAACCCACTAACTATCGATAGACAATAGCATCCACTACCTCTCTAGATGTAGCGTCCTCTTTCCTCTAGTTTCCTGGAAGAGGAGTATCCATGGGTTTGCAACCCTCCATATGAAAATTACCTAGTATCTTCCTTGCATACTTTCCTTGAGACACAAAAATTTCACCATCTCGCTGCCATATTTCCAATCCAAGGAAATAATTAAGGAGGCCCATATCCTTCATCTCGAACTCCTTTGCAAGTTCATCCTTGCATGAGAGTATCAGCTACTCATCACCAGTTAGTATTAAATCATCAACATAAATAACAATGATTAAAAGCTTACCCTCCACCACAATTTGGTATAGGTTTGCATATGCCTCAGCCTTGGTGAAGCCAAGTCCAGTGAAATAGCTGTCGATCTAAGTGTACCAAGCATGGGGTGCTTTCTTCAGCCGATACAATGCTCTTTTGAGTCTGCACACATGCGACTCGCTGTTGAAGATATCAAATCCTTCAGGCTGCTCAATGTAAACTTCTTCCTGAATGATCCCATTAAGGAACCCAGTCTTCACATCCATCTGATGAATGTGCCAACCTATTTGTGCTGAGAGAGCAAGGATGGTCCTTATGAAATAATACCGTGCGACAAGTGCAAAGGTTTCTTCATAATAAATCCCCTTGATCTGTGAGAAGCTCCGGGCCACAAATATGGCCTTGTATTTCTCAACACTCCATCAGCAACTTGCTTTACCTTGTAGATCCATCTCGAACCTACCACTGATTTATCAACCGACCTTGGAATAATTTCCCAAGCACTGTTTCTGACAATAGAGTCATACTCCTCCACCAATGCATCTACCCAAGTGGGCTCCTGCACTACTTCCTCAAAGGAAGATGGATTTGTCACAATACATTTTCTCATGAGAGCCATGTATCCAGTGAATGAGTCAGGAGACTGTCTCTATCTGCGCTATGAAGTAGGGACTCCTACATTCTGTGTTGCATCAAGCTTCAGCCTCTTAGCTTCTGTGGTACGCCTTCTGCCAGTTCTGGTTTTTGGCTTTGTGTGAGTGGACTCCTCCACTCCATGAACCTCCTCCTGTGGCTGATACACATGTAGAGACTCATCTTTGGGAACCAAAATTTCCTCCTCGGCATGTAAGTCTAGATCCCTCTCAAGCGACAACTTCATGGCTTTCTCCTCATTGAATTTTATATCCCGTCGCACCACATTCATTCGACTATTTGGAAAATACACACGATAGTTATGGGGTGTTTCTGTGTACCCCACAAATATCCCAACTTCAGCAGTCGGCTCCAGCTTCTTCCTGGCGTTCTTGATCACATGCACATAAACATATGAGCCAAAAATATTAAAGTGAGAAACATCTGGTTTCTTACCAGTAAAATCCTCTTCAGGTGTACTCATGCCAAGGACTCTATGAGGACAATGGTTTTTCACATAAACCGCAGTGTTGCATGCTTCTACCCACAAATGCATTGGTAGGCCCTGATCATGCAACATTGCTCGTGCCGCACCCACGATCGTTCTGTTCTTCCTCTCCACGACCCCATTTTTCTGTGGGTTATGAGGCGCTATGAGTTCTCTTCGAATTCCTTCTTTGCTACAGAAGTATTTGAATTCGTTCGAGATGTATTCTCCACCATTATCGCTCCGCAGAGCCTTCACTTGCTTCCCCGACTCTTTCTCAACCAATGCCTTAAACTCACAGAACTTTGAGAATGTTTGATTCTTCTTCTGCATGAATAAGATCCAACATTTACGAGAAAAGTCATCAACAAAAATAACATAATACATGTGTTTTGTTGTTGAAGCAACCGAGAATGGTCCACACACGTCTGTGTGAACTCTCTCCAGGATCACCGAAGCACGATTCTCCTTTTCATGAAAGGTGGACTTTGCATACTTCCCCATGGTGCAACCCTTGCATTGATCTAACTTAGCAAGCGTTCCCATTAGTTCAGTAGATATTTGATACATGACTTTCAAGGCTCCATGTTGAAGATGGCCCAATCGTATGTGCCATAATTCGCCCTCATCCCGGCTCACCACTTTTTCTGCCTTGCCCATCATGGCAACACAACCTTCTACCTCTAGCTTGTAGATATTCTTGACTTGAATCCCTATCCTCTTGGCTTGAACCGTTGTTTTATGTCGCAGGAAAGCTTTTCCATCGTTGAAAACAACGTCATAGCCTCTGTCCTCCAACATTGTGACTGAGACCAAGTTTTTCTTTAGACCTGGAACATGCATAACATCTTTCAATTGAAATGGTTTAACTTATTCCCTCTCAAAGGTAATGGTACCAATGTCGGTCGCACTGTATCGTCCATTGTCGCCCATCTCTATATGCATTCGGAAATTTTTCTCCTCCAAGTCACTGAAAAACTCCTTATCTCCCGTCATGTGGAAGGAAGCACCACTATCAAGATACCACACCGATCCCATTGCGCTTGAAACCAAGCATGTGATCAAGGAGAAATCAAGTTCAAATTACGAGGCAAGGGCCTCACCAACTGCAGCTCCAACATCCTTCTTTTTCTTCTTTTTCTGTGGGCAGTTAGTGGCGAGATGCCCATGTTCGTGACAGTGAAAACACTTCACCTTGGAAAAATCCAGCTTCTTGCCTTTAGACTCATATTTTGAATGGAATTTCTTCCCCTTCCCTTTCCTTGCCTTGGCAGCTAAAGCACAATCCTCTTCATCATCATGCTTTGATGAAGATCCTTCTCTGGTGTTTCGCCTGAACTCCTCCTGCACTAGATCCGACCACAGTCATTCTCAATCCAGCAATTTTTCCCGTCCGTTGACAGAGTCTTGATAATTGTGCCAACTCTTAGGAAGTCCCAAGAGATCCAAGCTCACCAAATCATCATTAGAAACCATGAATTCCACACTCCCAAGTTCATCCTGATATTGGACAAACTTTGTGAGATACTTAGGAATATTTTCGCCCTTCTCCATCTTGATCTTTCTGATTTTATCCTTCAGCGCCAATTTCCTATGGTCGCTGCTGCTTTAGAAAATATTCGTCAAAGCCTTCCACATAGCAAATGTAGTAGCTTTCCCATGAAGACTTGAGACAATGTGGTCTCGTACACCTTCCAAAAAAATCCTTCTCGTTTTCGCTATTTTCTTTTGCCATGCATCAAGTAATGCAGCATCTGTCGAAGTGGGCTTAGGAACATCACTGTCGATGAATTGCTTCAAGCCATTATCTTCAAGCACCGCCTCCATCCTGTTCTTCCAAGAAATGTATTTGGAGCTTCCCTCAAGTGCATACTCTAACCGCAAGCCATTGAAATCCATTTTGATGTTTACTCAACTGTCGCACCAAGAAATTCTTGTAGCAAATTTGAATTGTTTCCACCAACAAACTCAGCTACTGCTTCAAAATTGAAATCTTCTTTGCTCTGATACCAGGTAGAAATTTTAATAAAATTATGTAGTGCCTGGATTCTCCTGATATAACAATTATATGCCATTGTTAAATACATAATATCTTCTACAAAAATCTTTACGGAAATTTAAAACATGATCGCCAATTGCAAACACATGAAGAAAGATCAATCACACATAACACATATGTTTTTACCGGGAAATCATAGAGATAAAAACCCCACTATCATATATTATGTATATATCATGGATCATGAAACAATCTCATACAAAACTCTAATCCAAGAGCTCTCAGTAAAATATACAATCATCTCACACTTTCATACAAAAATTGGCAAATACATGCGCCAATTTACTGCCTCCGGACAGCCTGCCTCCACTGCGCAATCCCTGCTGATCATAATCCATGAATGAATGAGATATTGTCTTGCCTTGAATGTGCAATCCTCATTGGCATCTCCAATGTGTGTGTGGTTGCATGAGTGCACCCACTAATGTCACAACTGATAGTCAAACTGTCCCTTTCACCTATCTCTCAACTGGGTCTCCACTGGATATGACATGCATGTAGTTAACAATATTAAATCTTCAGTTGCATGTGAGATCACTGCATGTGCATTAATTTAATATTTAATTCACTGATCTCTCACTAGTGTATCTTTAGTTACACCTAGTTACAACTAGCACAACTAAGTTTAACTCACTTAACTGAGTTAAACTACTTTACAACTCGCATAACTACACATCCAACTTTGTTACAACTTCCAATCACTCAGTTACAACTAATTCCACTTGCATGTCCCACCAAACAACCTTAGAACTCGAAATTCCTTCAGCTAACTAGTTTTCCACTTCAGTTAACTGAAATCAAGTGCTTCAAGAGAATAGATTAATATTTATTGTCCAATTATTATTAAGAGATAATAATAATCGACATGCATTCTATATTTAGACATGCAATCTATAAATAGACTTCGCACATTCATCTAAAAATAGAACCTCATCTATAAATAGAATTTGCTCACCATTATAAAAATAGACATACACCTAAAAAGAGCCTGTGGGCCCCACCTAGTGTAGGTGCTTAATTTTCACTAAGATCATCATCTTGTTGAATCTCAACATGTTCCATGCAGTCTGGGTTTAACTCTATTGATGTGAGTTGTTCTGCAATATCAGAGGTATCCAGTAGAGGTGGGAAGTAGGGCCGAAGGTGGTCCACATTGAAAACTTGGTGAAGACCAAGGAATGGTGGAATACTGAGCTCAAGGAATTGGAACCTACAGCCTTGGTGATGGTGTACGGCCCATATCAGAGCGGGAAAAGCTTGCGGGGGGTCCAGCGAGGCGCTCCTTCTGCAAATGCAGCCATACTTTGTTGCCCACCTAGAAATTGTGTGACACTTGATGTTGATCATTTCGTTGCGTGTATTTAGCATTGGCTCTGTCAAAGATGTCATGAAATTGTTGGAAGATGTGCTAAATGTGCTCATTGATGTTGTTCGCCTTGTTAGCTTTAGTCTGGACATGAGCCAAATTAGCCTGAGTAGCCGCAAATGGCATGGCTACGTCAATGGGACATAGTGTCTCGAATCCCAAGCCCACCTGCAAGGGGCTGTGGTCGGTTGAGCTATGGAGAGCCTAGTTATAACTGTGTTGTACATAGGAAAATTTCTCATCCCATGTGCATGGATGCTTTGAATTGTACATGCGCAGAATGTGTACAATCATCCTGTTGACAACCTCTATCTGACCATCAGTTTGGGGATGGAAAGTTGTGGATTTGGTGAGATTGGTGTCCACCATTGACCAGAGGCTGGACCAAAATGTGCTAAGGAACTTGCTGTCCCGATCTGATATGATAGACTATGGGATCCCAAAGTGCACCCACACTCGTTCAAAGAAGAGTTTAGTAGTGGCTTCTACTGTCATATTCTTCTTGTAGGCTGCCATGATGGCCATCTTTGAGAATTTGTCGACGACCACGAAAACACAGTCGTTTCCATGCTTAGTATATTGAATGCCTGGCATGTAAGCCATGGATATGGATTCCCAAGGTCGACTAGGGGTAGGTAGTGGAGTATAGAGGCCTTGATTCTTGATGTTCGGTTTGGAAATAACACAAGCAGTGCAGGATTTGATGTACTTCCCGACATCTTGTCGAAGGTTTGACCAATATAAATACTTCTACAGTACTGCCACTGTTTTCTTGACCCCGAAATGCGCAGTGACTTGACTGTAGTGTGATTCCTGAATCATCTTGGAACACTCACTTGAAGGAACACAAAGGTGTCCCATATGACATAGCAGTGCATCCTGGAGGTGAAAATTTGGAACTTGCGTACCCTCCAAGGGTGTCTTGTATGTGTGGACGAATTCAATATCGCTCTTGTAGAGAAGCAGCCAATCAGAAGTCTTGTGCCCACAAGAGTTGAGAACAATGGTTAGCGCCACAATCGGTGGTTGGTTGAGGCAGTCTGAAACATTATTGGTGCTGCCCTTCTTGTACTTGATGTTCAAATGAAACTGTTGCAGATATGTGGACCACTTATGATGGCAATCGTTCTGCAACTTCCCTTACAGTTGTATGAACCATAGGGGTTAGTGGTCTTTGTGGATGACTGTTTCATTCCCCAAAATGTAATGCTTCCATTATCATCACGTCTGTACAATGGATTACCTTTCTTTGTCATAAGTAGGACACTTGCGAATTGTGTCGGACATTGTCTCACTGTGATATGCCACTGGATGCCCTTATTGAGTAAGAACTACCCCAATAGCATAATCAAAGGCATATGTCTCAATCTCAAATGGTTGTTTCAACTCTAGTAATGTGAGCACTAGGGGGTCAGTGGTGTTTGTGGATGACCGTTTCCTTACCCAAAATGTAATGCTTCCATTGTCGGCACACCTGCACAATGGAATAAATTTCTTTGACATAAGTAGGATACTTGCAGACTATGTCTAACAATGTCTCACTGTGACATGCCATTGGATGCCCTTGTTGAGTAAGAACTTCCCCAATAGCATAGTCAGAGGCACTTGTCTCGATCTCAAATGGTTGTTGCAAGTCTGGTAATGTGAGCATTGGGGTAGAGTAGAGGCGAAGTTTCAATTCTACGAACATCTTGTGCTGAGATTCTGACCAAAATAAATTTTCTTTCGCTCCTCCCTTGGTGACTTGAATCAAGGGCCAAGTGATATGAGATAATCCCAACACGAACCTGTGGTAGAAATTAGCAAGACCTAGAAAGTTGCGAAGATCTGTTAGAGTGGTTGAGGCTGACCAATCTTGAATGAGTTGGATCTTGGTTGGATCCACATGTAAACCCTGTTCATCAATAATGTATCCCAGATATTGAACCTTGGTCATGCCAAAAGTGCACTTCTCCAAATTGGCACACAACTTGTGTTGTCGCAGTATTTGGAGGACCTGTTGGATGTGGTGGAGGTGCTCTTCCCAAGTCTGGCTGAAGATCAAAATTTCATCCAAGTACACTACTACAAATGAGTTTGTGAATGGCCGCAGGATGTCGTTCATCAACCTCATGAAGGTTGCGGGAGAATTCGTTAACCCGAAAGGCACGAACAACGATTCAAAATGTCCCTCCTTCGCTTTGAAGGCAACCTTCCACACATCAGAGAGTTCGATTGGTACCTGGTCATACCCGGACTTCAAGTCGATCTTGCTGAAATATTTTGCCCCTCTGAGTTGGTCCAGAAGGTCATCAATATATGGGATCGGGTACCTGTTCCGGACAATGATCTTGTTCAGCGCCCGATAGTTAATACATAGTGTCCAAGTCCCATCCTTCTTCTACACCAACATGATCGGGCTCCCACAAGCCGATGAACTCGGCCGAATGTGACCTTTCTGTAGCAGCTCCTAAATCTGCCTATTGATTTCATTATTCTCCAGAATAGAGCGTCGATACATCGGTCCATTGGGAAGCGACACACCTGGGGTTAGATTGATGGGGTGTTTGACCTAACAGTGTAGAGGCACTCTTGCGAGTGAGGTGAGGATGTCCCCGTACTCCCCCACGACCTTGTTCATTTGTTGTTGTCATGCGAAGGAGCCCTGTCTGGAGGTTGTGGCCACAATCTTCTTCTTTCCCTGAGGGCGGATCAACAGGAAAACAAATTTCCCGATTTTGGAAATGAGCTTATTGCATTCTTTTGTAGTAACCAAAGAGATAGCGGCAGACAGTGGTACCTCTCGTATCCTATACAACTTATTGCCCAAATTAAAAATAACAGTGCGAGGTCGAGACTCATACACAACATGTCGCTTCCACAAGTATGGTTAGCCTAATAATACATCACAAACATCAAGAGGAGCAGTGTCACATAATACCTCATCCGTGAAGGGCTTGATTTTGTAGGGAAGGCGACACAACTGGTTGACACGGAGATCTCGTCCTTGGTGAAGCCACCCGATGGTGTACACTTGTGGGTGTGTTGTGGTCGGAAAGCCCAATCGCTTCACGACCTCTGCTGAAATGGGGTTCTTTTGGCTTCCACTGTCGACAATGAGATGTAGCAGGGAACCCTTTACCCACATCCGGGAGTGGAAGAGACGCTCCTCCTCCTTTAGATCTTTCGGTTCCTCCTTCTAGATCTTCGTGGTGGCAATAGTGGCGTTGGGCTCCGCATCAATAATATGCTTCCCTCTGTCATTCCCCTTGTTGGGTTCTGATTCTGTGTCGTAGCATGCATCTGATTCAGAAGCCTTCATCTCGGCCACTAGTGACTACTTGGCCCAACACTCACTTGTGTTGTGAGTGGAGATCTTATGGAACTCGCACCACTTTCCCGTGTCCTTCTTCAGCTTCGCAGTGTTTTTCTTTGCTTACGAATTTGGCATGTTGTCTTGGACCACCATGCCTTGGCTTTGTCCTATGTTCTGTAGTTTGGGGGCACCTTTCCCTTTCTTTTGATTCATAGATCCAAAGTATCACTTCTTCTATTTGAATTTCTACTCAATCTTGGCAGCATACCAGTATGTCGTACCAAGAGAGGAGATGTTGAGGAACTCAATTTCCTCTTGAATGTATTTTTGCAGACAACTGCAGTACTTCAACACCAAATTTTTCTCTGAATCTTTGATACCCAACTTTGTGCGCAGGGTATGGAATAGATTCGTCAGCTCATGCACATCTTGATCCCTTTACTTCCACAGCGTAGTCCATTGTATGTACTTGTCCTCATAGCTCCCCACGGGGTAATATTGTTCCATGATGGCATCTCGCAAAGAATTACAAGTGGGTACAACCGAGAACAAAGAGGGTTCCCCCTTGTCCTTTTTCTCACAATAGGCTTCCCACTAGTCCTTGACATGGGGGACAACTTTGAGGAGTCTCCTAGTCGGAAAAGTCATGAACCAAGAAATATCCTTCTAATAGATTCAACCATTTATCTACAGTGTCTGAATATATTTGGCCCTCAAATTTGTTAATGTCAAAGTTTACTTGTACCTTAAAAGGAATGGCACCTCCAGAGTGACAGTTGGATGTAGATGCACGGCCGATGGGCAGATGTTGAAGGATCTGGGCAAATTTATCCATCATCGTGTTCCTTTGTTTCTCGAGGGCTTCCCAAGAAATATCTTGATAGGATCCCCTGCTCCCTCATCTTTATTTTCTTCCCCCATGAGCGATCATTGGGGTTTGCAAGGCTGATCTTGCAAAGGTTCAACCATATCGAACCCTAACTCCTCATACCCTACCTCGTTGGAGACATGCAAAGAAGGATCGAGAAAGAGCAGACCGCACTGATACCACTGATTTAGATTTATGCAAGAACACAATGAAACCAAAAATACACATAAAAGAAGAGGTGCAACAGAAATAAAACTTCATTTCATTAATAAAAAATAATTGTAATACGCTTACATACAGAATCGAAATAAACTAGCTAGGGCGCTAGTAGCTTATTTCTCAGAAGAGATGCGGCGGCTACAGGCCTCTGAACTGTGTTACAATGAGGCTCGAGGGCCTATTCATTATTGAGAAACATTTGCTTATTTATGCTTTTGAATGACTTAATAATTTTTTTTAATAATAATTTTAATTTTAAAATAACAGGATTTTTATAAAAATATAATGGTATATTTTTATGGAAAAAGCTATTTAAATTTGATGAACTACAGTTGCTAGTTCGAAACGCGTCGGTTGCAAAATTTCTTATGTGATTTCTCGGAAGATTTATAATTAAAAAGTTAAAGGTTATGTTATAAAGAATTATTTGGGTAAGCTTAGTCGCAAAACCAACTTAAAAATTCAAAGCCTATGGCCAACCCAACACTTAACTATTTCAACTCCCCTATTTTCCCATGCCTCGAGATATGGAAACATTAAATCCAAGGGTTATAAATATATTTCGGACCACAGCTCTTCCGACATTTAACCAAAAAGGAGGTTTTTACCTATTATCTTGAGTTTGCCTCTTTACCCTCTTCTTTAAACTCAATTATATTTCTTATATCAAACCATTTTTCTCTTACATTTAAATGTTCTTCACAAGCTTGGTTGATATATTATGAAATTATTTTTCAAGAGAAAATAATTTATGAGTTATAGTTGCACGTAAAATGAATTTACTGCTACGGACGCGTGCAAGAAAATGAATTTACAAGAGGAAATAAAGGGAGACTTTTGCAATCATATGTACAGGTGAGAAAAATTGAGATTCATGTAAATACATTTTACTATTAGAAGCTGAGGTAAAAGAGGTGTAGGTGAAATAAATTTACAACTACATGGTGAAATGGATTTACTGGTGTAGGGGAAATAAATTTTACAGGTTCATATGAATTTGAATTTACTAGTGCGGGTGAATTGAAGTTAAAAATAAAAGTAAATGGAGGATAAGACATGGTTTTGGGAATACATGAGAAGGAAAAACAACACATAATTTCAAATAAGTGGACGAATTTATTCAATAAAATGATTTGAGGAGATATTTTGAATTTCATTTAGTAAATTCATGAAAATAGAAAAATATAAAATGCATTTATAGAATATTTGAAAACATTTATAAAATATTTTCTTCCAAATATTTTATGAAATTGGTGAAGCATTGTCAAAAAGTGACATAAAATCTTTCCAAGTGGATCTTCAATGATAGCTTCATAAACCCCGAATTTTAAGGCACAGAATTATCAATTGAAAGACAAATGACAGAATCAACAGCTCTAGATTTCAAGTGCATGGAGATATTAGCATTCAGAAGACACCTAGCAATAGAAGATCAACAGATTGAGGATCATTCTGTAGATTTCCAGCAGTCATTTAATATTTCTAGATATCAAGGCATAATATTTCCAAACAGTTACAAATTTCTAGCAAAATATCTCGAGATTATTTATTCCTAGTATATTGTTTAGGATTTTATTCCTAAAATTTTGTAACAGTTTAGCACTTTGTATTTCTATATATTTGATTAATTATAATAAGTGTTGGATTTTGATGCCAAAACCTTTTAGCTCTGTAAAACTTCTATTATAGAATTCCTTATCAAAGCCTTTCGGCTCCAGTGTATGACAGAATTTGTGTTTCTAGTATGTCTTTCTAGTGTTTCCATAACTTCTTTTTTACACATGGTCAAAATATTATAGAAGAGCTGGGTAAGAATAGATTGAGTTTCAATCTCTCTAAAATCCCCTGCAAATTTATAATTGTTTAAAGAGATTATTATATTGGATTGTTTGTCTGAGTTAGCTCCTCTTTGAACTAGTTATTGGTTGTCCTTCTATCTTCTCTTGAATGTGTTCTTTTGGGCTATAAAATATTTCTATTGGCATCCAATTTTTCCTGGTTAATTAAGTATTCTGCCTAACTCCTTAATTATCAGGAAATCCCATTTTCAAATTCTTTTAAAATTTAAGTTCTTTTATCAGGCTTGAAGCTGACACTTTGAGGAAGGACTCTACGAGAGAGGGATTTATTCATGAATAGTAATTGTGCAATCATTAGCAACCACCCTATTAAATCCTAAATCTGGTCATTGTGCTTCATAGGTTGTTGTATAGTAACAGTGAACAATGTTAAATAAGGCCTCATAATTCTTGATGGATCCCTCTCTGGTTCAAGGGCCATCTTGAACTTAAATACTAGTCTATTTGGTTTCTCGGCGTAGTTTATGTAGCCAATAACTGCCTACGAGAAACATGTACAACATTTGGCACCATTGCCAGGGAGTGAAGTGACGAATATATTTTTCCCTGGATCACGATAACAACTAGATCTACTCTTTGTTGGTGAATAAGGAGTAGGAATTTATTATTGGTTTCATTATTTCACCTAGCGACACCACTTTGTCATATGGTGATTCCACTGGATTACCGATCCCACTGTTTCAAGATTTCAGTTGCTTTTACTGTTATGCAAGGTTCATTGATACTTGCAGTCAACAGTATGTCTTTTCCTCCTAGCCATGATTAGAAAAATTATATGTACAGAAAGGATGCAACTCCTAAAGTTCACCTGTGAGTATAAGTTTCCTATCGGATTTGATGTTTATATTGTACATATATTTCAAATTTTCAGTGACTCGCGATGTGGTTTGTCAAAAAACCCACTCCTCACTTAGTTACATTGGAACGCAGATTACACCTAACAGTGTAAAGCTTTTCATTTCAGTTAGATAGAGGTGTGTGGGATTTAGTGGTGTAATTTAAGTAGTATATGATAAATCAGTTTATAGTTTCAATCTTTAGAAATTTTCATCTTCAAAGTTTAGTGGGAAAGAGTATCTGAATTAGTGCAGGCATATGGTTGCATTTCTCAGTTTCAGGTTTTAATGTGCAGTAGTAGGGTATTCAAATGACAGGATTGATCCAGGGTATTAAAATAGCAGATGAATGGTTGATGATCATAGGTTTACGATATGACTCCATGCGCAACACTTAAGGCAACTAGTCTACTAGTTCTTTGCATCCCACAAGGGGAAGTAGTCCCCATTGGAGCCGATGTTGTAACATATTTTGGTACACTGAAAATTAAATTCTTTTAGTGAGAAATTTCCAATTTCATTATTGGATAAATGCTCAAACATATGCTTATTTATGCTTTTGAATGACTTATTATTATTATTTTTTATATTAATAATTTTAATTTTAAAATAATCATATTTTTATAAAAATATAATGGTATATTTTTATGGAAATATCTATTTAAAGTTAAAGGTTATGTTATAAAGAATTATTTGGGTCAGCCTAATGGCAAAACCAACTTAAAAAGTCAAAGGCTCTCCTATTTTGACATGCCTCTAGATGCACATTAAATCCAAGGGTTATAAATATATTTCTGACCCCAGCTCTTCCAAATCGATATTTTTTCTGTACTTAGAGCTCGGGTTCTTCACAATCTTGGATGATATATTATGAAATGATTTTTTTGGTGAAATTCATTTATGAGTTAGAAGTGCACGTAAAATGAATTTACATCTACAGTGAATTGAATTCACAGGTGCAAAAAAATGAATTTACAAGAGGAAATAAGGGAGACTTTTTTTTTGCTTGGTAATGTGGGTCCTTACATGACTTCACGCCAAACCTATGGTCTAAGAAACCACGACCGAAGGGCATCTAAGCCGTCAAAATCACTTGTGGATCACACCCGGCCTTGGCCACACCAACCATTATCATGGTTGAATTTTTTATGCCGTCGGGGAGATTGAAATTAGTGACCTTTTCATCATGAGTGTCTTAACAACACACTCTTTACTGTTGAACCAAACCCCCATTGGCAAGATAAAGGGATACTTTTGCAATCATATATACAGGTGAGAAAAAATGAGATTCATGTAAATACTTTCTACAATGGGAGGCTGAGGTAAAAGAGGTGTAGGTGAAATAAATTTACAACTACATGGTGAAATGGATTTACTGGTGTAGGGGAAATAAATTTTACAGGTAAATATGAATTTGATTTGAATTTATTAGTGCAGGTGAAGAGGTTACACATAAAAGTAAATGGAGGATAAGTAAAAATTGAGTTTTTACAAAGGAGGAAAAACAACACATGGTTTTGGGAATCCATGGGAAGGAAAAACAACACATGGTTTTGGGAATACATGAGAAGGAAAAACAACATATAATTTCAAATAACTGGATGAATTTATTCAATAAAATTATTTGAGGAGATATTTTTCATTTAGTAAATTCATGAAAATAGAAAAATATAAAATGCATTTACAGAATATTTGAAAACATTTTTAAAATATTTCCTTCCAACTATTTTATGACATCGGTGAAGCATTGTCAAAAAGTGACAAGATCTTTCCAAGCATATCTTCAACTACACCTTCAAAAACCCTAGATTTTAAGAAAAAATTATCAATTGAAAGACAAATGGTTGAATGAGCAGCTCTAGATTTCAAGGGCATGGAGATATTAGCATTCAGAAGATACCTAGCAACAGAAGATCAGTAAATTTAGGATCATTATGTAGATTTCCAACAATAATTCAATATTTCTAGATATAAAGGCATAATATTTCCAAACAGATACAAATTTATCACATAATATCTAGAGATTATTTATTTCTAGTATATTGTTTAGGATTTTATTCCTAAAAGTTTGTAACAATGTAGCAGTTTGTATTTCTATATATTTGATGAATTGTAATAAGAAACATGTTGTCTTTTGATGCCAAAACCTTTCAGCTTTGTAAAACTTCTATTATAGAATTGCTTATCAAAGCCTTTTAGCTCTAGTTTATGATAAAATTTGTGTTTCTAGTATGTCTTTCTAATGTTTCCACAAGTTCTTTTCTGCATATGTTCAAAGTATTATGGAAGAGCTGGGTAAGAATACATTGAGTTTCAATCTCTCTAAAATCCCTTGCAAATTTATAATTGTTTAAAGAGATTATTATATTGGACTGTCTATCTAAGTTAGCCCCTCTTTGAACTCGCTATTATTTGTCCTTCTATCTTCTCTTGAATGTGTTTTGTTGGGCTATAGAAGCTTTCTACACACATCCAATTTCGCCTAGTTAATTAAGTATTCTATCTGACTCCTTAATTATCAGGAAATCCCTGTATATTCTTCTTTCAAATTCTTTTAAAAGTTAAGTTTTTCTGTCAAGTTGGAAGCTGAAATTTTGAGAAATGACTCTGCAAGGGAGGGAATTATTCATGAATAGGAATTGTGCAATCATTAGAAACCACCCCATTAAATCCTAAATCTAGTCATTGTGCTTCATAGGCTGTTGTCCAGTGACGGTGAACAACGTTAAGCAAGGCCTTGTAATTATTTAAGGAGCCCCATCTAGTTCAATGGACACTTGAACCTAAAGACTGGTCGAGTTGGTTTCAACCTGTCCACAACCACCATGATAGAATCATGTTGTCTCATCGTCATAGGAAAACCTATGAAAATTCCATGTAAATGACCTCCCATTTCCATTCCAGAATCGCAATAGGCTGTAGTAGACCAACTAGATTCCTACACTTTTCCTTTACCTACTGACAGTCCAAACACGTAGCCACAGACTCTACTACATCCATATTCAAATTCAGCCAAATATTTACATGAAAAACAATGTAATGGAAATAGTTTACTTTTGCTCACTGGTGAGCCTGTGGGGCATTTCATGTCTTCAGTTTTGAGTGTAGGTATATTACACTTGTTTTATGGTTATTTTAGATAGGGTTTGTATATAATTATTGCACAATGCAAAAATATGTAGTGGATTTATAATATATGGTTAATACAAAGTATAAATTTTATAATTTACATTTGTTTTTATAATGAAATGGCTTTTATTATTTATATATACGTTATTTATCTCATGACATTGTAAAGTATCACATTATTATATTTTAATGCTAGTGAAGGGTAAGATAATATGCCACATGTTTGATTATATGTGATAGCAAAAAATAAAATAAAAAATATAATTTTTGAGATCTTATTTACTAAATTTAGATCCAATCTAATTATTAAAGTTTCTAGAGAAGTATTTAGATTTTGCAACCTTTAACAATAGCTACAATTATTCAAAGAATAATGTAAAGTGGAATAGATGAAGAAGTTACATCAAAATATTTAGACATTGATTATTAAAATTTAATAAAGTTTAACCAAATCACATATCTTTATAGTATTATACACTAAATTATCCATTAATTATATCTGTGGTGTTTGTTAAAACTTAGAATAATTATATGAGGATTTGAGAATTATGTCACATTTTAACTTTGAAATAATTGTTTCTAATTTTTTATTATTAGTTAAACATGTTTTAAATGTCAAATAAATTGCTTTATCATTTTATATGTTTCTTTCTTTGTTCTTTACTAGAAGTTTTTGTAATCTAGTGCTTACACATGAATCTAATCATTAATTTGAATCTTTATTGCTGATAACAAACAACTTACATTAATTTTATTTATAAATATCTTTATATTATTCTTTATTTAAGGAACAATGTAAATCAATTTTATTTATAAATATCCCTATATTATTTTATTTTATTTTTAATTCAAAATCCTAATAATTAAAAAAAATCAGGTACATAGAAAAATACAATGATTTTGTAATTTGTACATACAAAAATACAAGAATATCTCTTTTTAAATCAAAATATAAATTCCATTCTGTTATATATGACTCATTGACTTCCCTAAACCATATTTTTGCCTGGGCTTCACAAAATTCCAACCACCCGGGTTCAACTCGGGCATGCTTACCTCCATCTGATTGTTTCTTTGAGAAACCATTTAGACAAACCAAGGTAAAAAGTATGTCCCCTCCATCTGATTGTTTCTTTGAGAAACCATTTAGACAAACCAAGGTCAAAAATATGTCCACAATATGCGAGAAGAGTTCAATAAAATGTATATGTAATGTATATATACTTGATTGATCCAGAAATAAAATAATGTTATTAATGTTGTTGTTAAACTATGTCAGCTTGTTCTCTACAGACAAAGAAATAAGTTTTCCTGGTCAAACATGATTTTTTGAGCAATTTAATAAATTACTCTTCCCAATTAATCATTCCAAGATTTTTAATGCTCTTGTTCGAGTAAACCGATGATTCCTGTAACATTAAAGTGAAAACATTAATTTCATTCGACCTACTTCTTGTTACCCGGAGAATCTCTGGCTGCAAGAGGTCAGTGCGGAAGACATCTATAAAGATTTAATACTAGAACTTTAAAACAAAAATAATTGACTGGAGTTGGACAGATTAAAATCTGCAAATAACTTCCAATCAAAGTAGTTATCATCCTAAGATTACATAATTTTAAATTGGTACCATGAAAAGAAGAAAATTGAGAGAACAAGGTTTTGATAGCTAGAGTGGACTAGAATTAAAACATTAAACCTTGAAAATGAAGATGAATAACACAACCAACTGAGAAATAATGAGTGGATTTTCTGGAAAGACGGAGTGCCCATTAAAGAAACCTTTGATCAAATCATAGATCCCATTTCCTACAAAACAATGACATAGGTAAATCTATAATCTTGATCTAAGTTAATCATGTTGCTCGTACCACCTTTCTCGACAGATGAAAATGTAAATGAAAAAGCAAAACCCAAGAAGATACATACTGCAATTCAATTGCAGTATTATAATGATCATTATTGATCCTTTTTTTAGAGATTCAATATATTGCATTATCACTAGAGTTTCAAGTCTCTAAACCCTTATAATGTCTTCTTTTTGGTTTTTTATTCTTCTCTATAGTTTAACTGTTTTGTTTAGTTTCAAAATTAATTAACATTTACAAAAGGTTTCTATCTAAGCTTTAATTTTGCTTTAACAATGAATGAAAAATTCTATTGAATTTGATAAAAAAAAATTAAGAAATTCAATTCTAAGGGTGTTTGAATCATTTTTTACTATCAAAAACCCTTAGAGCAGCCAAAATCCTAAAGCTTGACTACTGTAATCAAGATTTCCAAAAAAATTGTCCTACCAGAATTTCCATTATTTTCTAAGCAAAATTGTACCTCATTAAACTGTAACATTACAAAACTTACAAAACTATTTATTTTTTAAATAAAATAAATTATTTATAAAAAAAATTGGTGTAATAAAGTTGTAATAATTTTTTTATAAAATCGTCTCCGCCCCTTTACAAGCCTATATACTATCAAATTTGCATTTCGGCCCCTTTTTTAAAGAATTTTCACAATCTGTGCCGAGACTTTTTTAAATGGGCTTTTGACCCAAAACCAAATGTAAAGACTATTTTAAATGGAGCTGAGAAGATGAAGAAGTTATTTTAACGAGACTAAAGATAGCCTATGGGACTGATTGTTTCTCTATCTGGCTTTTGAATTTTGCTATTTTCTTGTAAAGTTTCACAATAAAATCTCTCAGCCTCTTGACAAAGCCCTTGCTGAAAAAAATATCCCAAGAGCTAGCTGCCAAAATATCTGCATAACTTTCCCTGCTGTCTTTGAAGGCCTCACATTCTAGAATGAAATGTTTCTCTGTTTCCACTTTTCCGGAAGAGCAAAAAATACATATTCTCTCCTCCCACACTTCTTTTGGCCTTTTCCAACACCCTGTTTTACAAAAGAATCGTTGCTAATTAATCTTCAATTGAACAATAAAAAATTTGGCTCTCCAAATAATATTAACCTAAAGTCTTATGGTCATCCACCAACCATTACAAACCGTTGTTGGTTTTGTAGAGACAAAATCGTTTTGCCACAGGTGCCCATAGTGATTTCTGGGAAAGAGGTGACCATAGATCTGTTGTTGACCGGTTTTGGAATACAACTCCAAAACTTCGATTAAACTCCAGTTAAACTCCGATTGCTTAGAACTGTAACAAAATCGTTGATCTCAGCATATAACGATGTGGACCGTCGATTATTTCATTAACTTGCATGAGCATTGATCACCGATCCCTGTAATTGTAATTGGTATAATGCCACTGCAATTGATAGAGTACCAGCTACTTTTTGTTATACACTGTCATTACATCCCCGTTCTTCAATAAAGCCTGTTGCACATATGCGAGCTGAACAGAAATGGAAGCTACTTCATTCTCGATTTCCTCCTCGCTATATTCCTCTTCATGGTTTTGATATTGACATTTGCAATAGTCTAATGTGTGATAGTTGTTTACAGGTCTTGCATCTATTTTATATGTATTTCTTTTGCCAGCTGAGTTGCTGCATGGACCTCTTTAATGCATTCTTAAAGTAATAGAAACTGAGCTTCATACAGTCCAAATCAAGAGCAAGCTACTGTGGCCAAGCAATCACCATTTTTGTAAAATCTTCATCTTTGAAACCTCGTCCTCTCCCCAACAAAAAAAAATGTACATGCTTTGTGATCATAGTTCGAGGAAGGCTTTACAACCTGTAGCATCTTATGTAAAAATTGCCCAAATTCCCCAGGACCCACTTGAATATTAATATTGAAAAAGTATTGTTGAGCACACAAGTTTGGCTTCAAAGAGAGTCCCAAGTCTCTGGATTACGGAAGAAAGACACTCCCGCAGATTTTACCATTAAAACAGGGAGTGGAACATCCACTCAATTGTCATCTCCTTGAGTTGATCATGCTGGTTTTCGACAAAGAAATAGATCTATATAAAAAAAAAATTCTCTGCCTCTGTTCATTCGCGGCCTTGGCAAATGAAATGGGTGGTCTCCCATATTTCAATGGAGAAAGTCTGCATTTTTTTTATATGCCACCTGTAGCATGCATTGCCGTGGAAAATAAAGGTGGGATCCGTTTTTGGCTTCATTTCCAAATCAGTTTACGTTTGCTGGAGCAGGCTTCTGTATTGCCCCTCGGAAGAGCCAGCGAAATCCCTCAAATGGTGTGCAATTTTTCGAATCTGCCTGCTTCGAAGACAATTTGGATCGCTCTGCCAAAAACCCATGTCGCGGTTTTTTGAATTTCGACTCCATTTGTTCAGAATGTTCATTTAAATTTCGCTGTCTTCGCTGTCTGAATAATTCTGCGTTTTTTAAAAATGCTTCATTTTCCATGACATGAAGTTCACCAATAACGTTACGATCCTTGTTTGAAATCTCAGTCAACAAAGTAGTGTCTACAACTGTAGCTGCAGCTTCAATAGAAGTATACCGACCGAATTTGAAATGACCAGAAATATTGATATGGATCAGAGAACCTGCAGTTGGACAGACTACACATTTGATAAGTAATAAAAGATCTTTTTCCAAGTTAAGGTTTATATTAAGCTGACAAGTAGTGTTTAAAGAACCAAATCCTTCATAGGAGAGAGTCTTATCTCTGGATGAAAAACATAAAGTGAATTTCAGTATTAAGAAGATAGCTCTTTTTATTTAGACTTCTTTTTTTCAATTAAAGAAATCGGGTTTGGAGCAACTTTCAAGCATATATAGTCTCTCGCCTGGGATTTGGAAAGCTTTCATGGGATTTGGACTTACCTTATAAGAATAATCCTTCAAGGTAGCAAAACTCTTTCACTTACTCCATTAGCTAGATTTGGAGGCAATTCTTCAAACTCCAAAGATTCTTCTCTTTACTGTCCTGTATACACTTTCTTTGGAACATGTTATTAGCTCTCTTCCTTCCATAATTCTGGATGCTTTTAGTGCCAAATGTGATGCTTCCACAATCTTATGATTGTACCAGATTTCTGTCTTTAGAATCTGCATGATACAGCTGCCTATAGGCTCTCTTAGCATGCTTCCACACTCTTATGATTGTACCAGATTTCTTTCTTCAGAATCGCCATGATACAGCTGCCTATAGGCTCTCTTAGCATTGCAGATCAACATATTTTGCTTCAGTTAGCAGCTCTTAGAAAAAGCAGGTGAGAGGATTGCAAATCTGGTTCCAAGTCCACTTCAAAATAACGAGTGAAAACCTCTAAAAAAAAGTTTCATAAGAGACGAATAAATATTCTAAATGATGCATTCTTATCACCGAATTGCTAAAAATGATTCCTCAAAGGGATAAGAGCTCCTCTTCGGATATTGCTTTCTAAGATCTGGTTCACAAGTGTGAATGATAGCTCATGCAAAATATTTTTGGAATTTTTATATCAGATATGAAGATTCGCTGACTTTATTGCTACACTTTTTCACCGTTGGAGAAGAATGTTCCAAGCACTAGTATTGGATCTACATGCCACCGTTGGAGAAGAATGTTCCAAGCACTAGTATTGGATCTACATGCCATGATGTATCAGAGTGTGCAAGAGCATCTTTACCATTCATAGAAACAAAGACCTGAGTGTACATCCAATTCCCATCAATGAAGATAACAAATTCAAATAGATAGTTTCATCTGTCCCTCGTGATGTCTTACATGTGTTTTTATTTTTCAAAACTTGACGATTAGTGTACATCCAATCCCCATCAATGAAGATAACAAATTCGAGTGAATACTTTCATCTGTCTCTCATGATGTCTTAGATGTGTTTTTATTTTCCAAAATTTAGCAATATCTTTCTTTAATCACACTCCCAATAACATAACACCCATGCATCTTTGCAAACTCCCCAAACAAGCTGTCCAACTACTCAAGAAATTGCAGAGATGAAAACATTTTTCCCTTGTTGCTCTTAACCATAATTGAATATTTTTCATACAAGTTTGTCTGAGGGAAATTTCGAAATTTAGAGCTTACAAGATTAGTTACAACACCAGTCGTGGTGCCCCTACAGCTGTTCATGGCCTCGTCCCTGCCATAATAATGGCAAAAAAAAAAACATTGAAACCACACAGACAAAATCTATTATTATTTGTTCTTGGATTGGGTAATGAATAGAATCTGCCAGGTGATTTAGTAAACAGGTGAGGCAATTAAGGAAAACTAAATCTCCTTCACATTGTATACCTCATAAATGAGATCTGAGATCTGGTACAGAGCATTAATTTATTCAGGCAAGCAAATGGTTTGTGTGTATGTATCTCTCTACACTGCGAGTAGCGGCAATTAATGACACCTCGTCCCCAGGACAATTAATAATACACAAATCATTAGTTGAGGTTGACTCCTTTGGATCACATTTTTATAAATATTCAGATCTGATAGATGTATTGTTTATTAACTCTTGTGACATTTGGAACCCGGCGAATTTTTTTTATTTTTTATTTTTTTCTTGATAATTCAATTTTAAATCACATAAAATTAGTTATTTTGTATAGATAAATCAATCAGAAAATAGAAATTCAAATTGAAATATTTATTATTTTCAAAATTTTAATAAGCTTGATAAAATTTGTTAAAAAATTTCAAAACTAAATGAAAATCAAAACTTTTTGACAAAAACAAAAACAATATAACCTATCTTCTGCATGTATAATAAACTAATAATATAACAGGAGTGAGATGCATTCAATTATAAAAGTAATAAAAGACATTGCATATGAAATCTTTTTAAAATTGAATGAAAAAATTTATAATCAAAAACATTTCCAAAATGCCATTTATGGTGGATCTAAGTATGTTGTTCACTCTTGCATGTAATTAACAACAAAGATTAATGTACAAAGAAGGAAAGGGAAATAAGACTAAAATTACATCGTGGTTTAGCTACATATCCACTAGTTTGTTACAATAGACTAAAATGTTGAAGAACTTTCACCTTCACAAATACTGTTGAGAGTAGTACTTGTACTACCCAACAAGTGCGTTATATTTTATTGCAATTTCGGAATGGCAGCAGGGCTCAAAAAGGTGTCTCTGATGTTTTGCAGCATGCCCAAAATGACGATCATAGTAGGCCGTCCTTGAGGAGATTCATTTGTGCAAAGCAATCCCACATTTATTAATGAACTAAGACAATTGAGATTATTATCTTCTTCATTGCAGCTACCAGTCCTCCTTAGTAATCCTATGTCCACCACATCCATTAGTTGGTTTGGAAAATTGCTACGCACCCATTTTTGCAAGTTCATTCCTTCAACAAACATGTTGTGGGTGGGCTTCTTTCCAGTGAGCATTTCCAATAGCACTATTCCATAGCTATAAACATCACCATTTGTTGTAACTTGTCCACCCACTCCATATTCTGCATTCAAATGTTGAAAATGGCAACAAGAAACAGTGAAGGAGGCCTCCTGAAACATCTTTCCAGATCCTAGTTGGAAAGTGATCACCTAAACTAGGTGGGGACCACACATGTGATTTTTGTCGAAAAGTCTATTTTTAGACTATGTCTATTTTTAGACATATGGAGCATGGTCTAAGAGTTGCGGGATGCTATTCTTGGATGATTGGTCAAGTTGGTAAAAATAGATGGACATCTATTTTTAGACATACAGGTCGAAGTCTATTTTTAGACTGCCTGTCTAAAAATAGAACAGTCAAATATTATTAGCCCTTAATAATATTTAGACCATAAACATTATCTTATCCTCTTGGAGCACTTCAGTTTGATGCTTGGATGTGGCACATGCAGCTGACAGAAGGAAATACGCTTTTCCTAAGGGTTATTTGAGCTATTGCATGGTTGACTTCAGTTAGAACTCATGTGGCATAGTTTGGTGGAGTTGATGAGACAGTTGGTGGAGTTGTGTTCGGTTTAACTTAGTTGAACTAGTTGTATTTAGTCTAACTGATAAATACACTAGTGATGAGTGGTGTGAATTAATTATTAATTAATTCACTAATTATTAACTCATAAATCAACTAAAGAATACATCAGTTGACTACAGTGCATGGACAGTTCAGTGGAGACCAGTGTTGGAGGTGGGTGAAAGGGTGAGTCTACTATCACTTGTGACTATAGTTGTGCATGAGATTTGCACACACATTGATTGAGATTGCCAATGAGGATTGCGCAGTACAAGCCAGTGGGATTCGAACTTGGATCTCATCATTACTCATCTTGGATTAAGTAAAGAGAGTGCGTGCAACAAAGGAGGAGTTTTAAACCCGTGACTTGTTCAAAATCGAGCTAGTTTGTGTAATCTTTGGAGATGTAGCATTGCAAGTACTGTAGAGTATCACCGAGATTGGTATGATTCTTCTTCATTATAATATACGATGAGGGCTTTCATCGTGTTTTCCCGTATACATAACGTTTTATATGTGTTGAATTTCTAAAAGCGCATGTGAATGTTTTCAATACCGCTTGTTGTTTTTATTTCCGCATGTGATGATTAATGCATAGAAGAGATTATGTGTTATGTATGAAGCTCAAATAGTATGTGACCAGGATAATCTCAGTGAATAATTCAACAAATTATTCAAATTTCTACATCAAAGATCCTCATGTTAAGATTTTTAATTCATAATGGTTAAATAAATAAATAAATCATAAGATTGATTAAAATATGGTATGTAGTTTAAATAATACCTGGAGGAATGTAGCCTATAGATCCTTTGAGTCCACATGTGGAAGTGAAGGCCGCATCTTTATTATTTGCAAAACATATAGTGGCAATGCCAAAGTCTATTAAATATGCACTCATATCTTCACCCAAAAGAACATTGTTGGGTTTCAAATCACAATGGATCACTTGCACAAAACAATGATGATGGAGATATGTTATGCCTTGGGAAATGTCTATTGCTATATTCAACCTTTCAATCAAACTCAAACCACTTTGTTCTCCATCATTAGAATATAACCACTTTTCTAGGCTTCCATTTGGCATAAATGGAAATATCAAAGCTTTGATTTGCATATCTGTATAGCAGGTTATGACCCTAATCAAATTCCGATGTCTAACTTTACTCAAAAAATTGCACTCTCTATCAAAACTCTTATGAGCCCCTTCATTTTCTAGATTGAGAAGCTTGACAGCAACGACTGTGCCATCATTCAAAACCCCTTCGTACACTTTGCCAAAACTACCAACTCCTAATAGGTTGGCATCACTAAATTCATCTATTGCAATGAGAAGTTCCGCATAGGAAATTTTTTGATGCTTCACATTTAAGGATGGCCCGGTCTCTCTAAGAATATGTCTCTTGCAATTTCGTCTCCACAATATTCCCAGAAACAAACTCAATACAAAAATTGTTGCAACAACGACAACAAGGATGATAACTCTTTTTAGATTCAAAACACTTTTATGTTTGTGCGAATAGCATGGTGATAGACTTACCCAAGGTCCACATAGACCAAGATTTCTTGTAAATGTTGTTGTATCAATTTTTTTGAAAATTCCACCTTTAGGGACTTCTCCTGATAGCTTGTTGAAAGAAAAATTCAAGTGGAGGAGCATTGTAAGATTTTCTAGTGATACGGGTATTCCACCCGACAAATTGTTGGAAGAGAGATCAAGGTTTTGAAGACTTTGAAGTTCACTGAGTGACACTGGAATTGAACCTTCAAGTTTGTTGAATGAAAGATTCAAATATGCTATTTCTTGGCAGGTTCCTAGTGCACTTGGAATGTGGCCAGTTTAAAAGATTTGCAGAAATATCTATAGCTTGAAGTTTATTGAGCTTGCTTAGCTCCAAAGGTAGATGGCCATGTAATAAACTGTTTGACAGGTTGAAATAGAGAGCTAAATTTGCAAGGCTTGCAACCTATGAGGTATGTGCCCACTAAACTTGTTGTATGATAGATCTAGTTCTAGTAATTTTACACATTTCCCTAAATTTGCAGGTCTATTTCCTGATAACTGGTTATGGTTAAGATCTAAATATCTTAGTTGCTGGAGGTTGGCCACAAAATCAGGGATTCTTCCAGAGAGATTATTTCCTTGAATATTTAAGAGCCCTAAGCTTTTGAGTTGCCCAAATTCTATTGGAATGTTCCCTTGTAAATTGTTGAAAAACATATATAACCTCTCCAACTTTTGAAGCATATTAATTGAAGAAGGGATTTACCCTGTAAAAGAATTACTTTCTAAACTAAGAAATGTTAAGCTAGTTAAATTTCCAATTTGTGGAGGTATTCCTCCTGCTAATTTATTGAAACCCAAACCTAAGTAGTCGAGTTTTGGAGAGAGGTGGCCTATAGAAAACGACAATTGCCCCATGAGATTATTCTAGGATAAGTCTACTTGTTGTAGATTGGAACAGTTACTAAGAACAGTAAGAATGGGCATCTTGTGGTGCTACCGCTAATCAGGTAATTGCTGGCTAAGTAAAGCGTCCGGAGATGTGTCAATTTACCCAACTCCATGGGCAATATTCCGCTGAGCTGGTTACTTGATAAGTCAAAGTGTTGAAATTTCGTACAGTTGAAGAGGGAAGAAGGAATGCTGCCACTCAGCTGATTACCACCCAAATAGAGTTCCTTTAAGTGGGTGGTCTTCTTGTTACACAACTCCGATGGAATGTGGCCTGCTAATTGGTTACAAGATACATCTAATACTTCAATATTGGTGCAGTTAGACAACGAAGAAGGAATGCGTCCCGTCATATGGTTGGACCCCAAAGCAAGAGTGTTGAGCTGGCTTAGCATACCCAATTCGGAAGAAACACTGCCGTGTAGGTTGTTATCACCTAAATATATGTACTGCAAAGAGGATATGTTTCCCAAGCAGTTGGGGATTGTTCCCATCAAATTGTTAACTCCCAAGGCCATGGTCATCAGCTTGGGGAGAACACATAGTTCGGGGGGAATGTTTCCTATGAGATTGTTAAAGGAGAGAGTCAAGTTCCGTAAACTGCGGCAACTACCCAGGGTGGGTGGAATGGAACCCTGGAGTTGATTCTGAGACAGGTGAAGCATCTTTAAGTGAGACAGGGTTCCCAATTGACCGGGAATGGGACCGTGGAAACTGTTATTGTGAAGGCTGAGTACTCTAAGAAAGGAGAGATTGGCGAGAAGGGGAGATATTGTACCTTGTAATCCCATATGCGAAACATTTAGAGAAATGACTCTGTGTCTGCGTGCTCCTGCATGTGATACCCGTCCAGTGGCAGAATGAAACATTTGGCATCCAAGTAGTGGCTAACGACTGGGAAGGATCATATGTGATTGCAGACTTGAATGTAAGCAGAGCCTCCTGATCAGACACATTTGTGAGATGAGGATGCTGACGATAAGAGAGATGGGCTGTTGAAAACACAAAAGGATTGGCAAAGAGAATGAAATAAAAGAGGAGTAGGCAGCACCAGAAAAGAGAAGGGACATAACAGGCATCCATCTTTTCCTTCTCTAACAGAATGATCTCTAAAACAAAACAATCACAATGCTTCAGAAAACCATTGTGATGGCTTATATAGACACGTAGATTCATTTTTAACTTCGAATTTAGAATTCATAGAAAATGTGAAAGGAGAAAATTCAAACTTGGAAAAAAGCTATCGTAATCGTATATACCGCACCTCAATAGGATTCCCTCGAATCGTTCTCCATTATCAATTCCAATTTTCAATACGGCGAAAGGGCATCGCATCGTCCAAAACTGGAGGGCGAAAGGGCTAATTTTTCCAATCCCCTGCCCCAACTGGAGGGCGAAAGGGCTAATTTTTTCAATCCCCTGCCCCACCTAGATGGCGAAATGGCTAATTTTTTTCCAGAAATATACTGCGCATAGTTAATGAGTATTGACTATTAGGACGGAAGCAGATAAATAGTCAATTTCATGAAGGAGTAGTCTACCAAGCACGCGTTTTAACCCGAAACTTTTCCCGTCGGAAAACTTCGCTGCCCAAATTCGAAGTCATTTTCAGGTCGCAGAGTGCCTCGGGATCACGACATTACCCCACTATTGTCAGACCTGGAAGGCGGCGGCGGCGACGGGTTGGTGGGTGATGGATGTGGCATTCAACGGAGCTGGCATTCAACGTGATTAATGCATACGATGGGATGGACGGTTTTAAATTCAAAACAGTCCCATTCGCGCCAGAGCTGATTTCAAAAAATCTGTATCGTTTGAATTGGCAGACAGAACTTTTGCAATAACATAGATGGCGTCGGAGGATGGAAGCCAAAGCAGCTCCCACAGAGGTGTTGAGTGCTCTCAGTCCAATGCAACCTTTCAAGCGTCCTCATAGTCTCCTTAATCTCCTTAAGGCGCTTGATTTAAGTAGTCTCTCAGTGCAATGCTTACATATGTCTACTTGTTACATTTATTTACAGGATTGTGTTTATTCATTTAATGTTGCATTTTACCTCTAGAGACATTACATTTACATAAGATTATCTGTCTCCTGAGAAAGAAACCTGGATCGCCTTAAAGAATAGGGATATGGACGTGTTAATGGATGTTCATTTTCTAAATGGTTTTTCATTTGGAGTAATCAATACAAAATTGTTATTGATGATTTACACTGAAATGATGATATAATTATAAATGAAATGGAGCCCATTTTAAATTTGTAAAGAGGAAGGTGGATATAGATTCTCACTTCTCACTGGTTACACAGTTTTTTATTGGAAAAATATTAAGGGATTTTCCCATCTGTGGATGAAAACAATCAAAGCAAATTTTCCAAATTTTATGGTTGACATGCACGAATCTCCAGATCACTAGAAGAAAATTTTCACATCACACTTTTAACATTGGAAATTTCCTGGAAGTTCCTTCAAACCAAATCGGTGCGCCGCCCACAAATATATGAAAGAGTAAAACCAATAACGGTTTATTTTTGCATCTGGAATGAAATTCAAAGAAGATTTTCTGTGAAAAAAATTAATACATTTCAAATACAAGGGAAACATTAAACACTAGTTTGCACACTTTCTCTTTGTGCTTTGTCAATGACTACTCCTATAAGAAGCAGAAGAAGAAGTATTGCAAAAGCAGTCATTCATAATGAACCAATGCCTGAATCATTGCCTGGAGGACCAATATATTTTGCAAAGCAATCATGGTTCTCTGAACCGCAGCCTGATCCAGGACCTCGCAGATGGGACTTTGTCAATACCACAGTCACACAACTTTAAAACGACTGATGGGACTGTGTCGAGACCACAACCACACAGCTTTAAAATTAGTGGGTTATTCTGTACGCAGTTATTGACAAAGATTTGTATGTATACAGAGATTGATTTTCTTACAATATCAATTATCAGAGTAAAGCTTTAGATGTTTCTAATTCAACTTTTCTCTTTTCCAAGGGTAGAAACTAGAATTCATTCACAATCAGATCTTCAAATTGTTGTTAGTATTCATTGATTATTTCATAGGTGCCTGTGCGATCACCTACTCTGCTTCTTCAATCATTTTGGCAATCCTATCAATGGCATCACACTATACCTGAACCAAGGTAATTATGCTATTCCAAAGCCTAGAAAAGAAATATTGATACCATTGAATACATAAACTTACAGGACGATTATCAAGGATGGAAATGACTCGTTCAAAACAATAACCTGGTTAAAAACTAAAAATGCACAGTGATACAAATATGTCATCTCGTTGTTCACAGACATTCGCTGCTACATCTACATCGGAAAATTCAGGTAAATTAGGGCCGACATTGAGGAGATTTGACCCTGAACTAACAAGGTACTTCGTAATAGGAACCTGACCAATTTGAGGAAAGTAAGAGTTTCAGGTTCGGCATTAGAGTCTGCCTTTTTCTATATTGGATGGGGGTACCATGTTTGTAGCCTTGGACGGTTTGAAGGCCGAGAAGACATTGCAAATTTAAATTAATGAAATTTATTACTCTCTTTTGTCTAAGATTTAGACAATTGACGTATTTATCTGTTTATTGCCTTTTTATTTACCGAGTGGCAACACGTTCCTTTGTTTACTGCAGCACACATTCTAATAGTCACAGCTAGCAATTTAAGTGACTAACAATCACTATATTAACACTCATACTTTTCACTTGTTGCTTACAGTCGTTGTCTCGATATGCATGTCAGTTCCACAAACATAAATACTGATTTATGGTGGATTCACTAACATTGCAATTCAATTTCAGCTTACACATGTATCGATTTTGGTGCAAAATGGCCTCAGTTCTGCCAAGGCTCTTCAAGCTGAGATTTTATTTTAAGTTCAGAAAGTCTGGCCTCAATAGGTAATTTGCTCATAGTTTTAGTGTATTGTTGTTTGTCTTTATTGAATAATAAATGGCAAATTCCCTTGGCAAGAGGGAGGACACAGTGAATTGATCCAGTGTCTAGCTTCATCCCGTAATCAAATGTTAGTCTTGCTTGCCAAAGGAGAATTGCGCTACAACTGCCCTATGGAATGCCATTAAACCTGCCATAATTATAAGTAATGGATGTAAATGAGGGACTACCTATCCTCATTGGAAAAATAATGTAAGTGCGTTTTTCCATTCTTTAGCTAATTACATTATCTTATCCTACTGTAGCATATATTAGATTTGGATGAATTCAGATAGCAAGATTTGTTGATTTATTAGATTTGGATGAATTCAGATAGTAAGATTTGTTGATCATAAAATTTCTTCATTGAAGTTCCTTTGAATTTTTTTTGTTGGCATGTGTCTATGCTTCCCATCTCCTTCTAAGAAACGGGCACACTGTCTTAAGTCATCCTCAGTGCACCACACATTATAGGCTATGCCTGCTTCAATCAAAAGACCATGTCTTGTGTGTAACAGGAGGTCATATGGTAAATTAGTTTCAAATGGATTTAATATGCTAAAATGTAGATTTCTTCATTTTGGTTGACTTCCATAAATCTTAGTTCATGCTTAAAAGGCTAATTTTCTTCAAATGAGTTGTTACCAAACTGGGCAAGTTATAGAAAATTCAGAGCTCTGATCGGATTTGCCAGACACCCAAATGTTGTTTTGTAAAGAAACTTGGGCTTAGGTAAAGATTATTTCTAAAGCCATCGAGTAATGCAGGTAGGGATTGTGTATGGGGTATCTTACACATGGCTTCTCAAGGTTTTTAACTAGGTGGGAAGTGGATTTTTTCATATGAAATTATTAGATTCAATGCAGATTGATGAGTGAACTGTATATGGAGATCATATTTATACGAGTTCTCAGATGTAAATATTGTTACAGTCACTGTGATACCAATCCTTATTGCAATGGTGTGGCTTAGGTTGGTGTTCTGTTTACTATGCACGTTCAATGGAACGGATATTGCTGGATCGATTATGCAAGGTATTGAATTAGGGTTGTAGGATCATAAATGAATTTGCAGAATGACCAAAGCTATCATATGGCTTAGAAGTTTCCTTTGGACTGAAGAAACAGTGTAGACAGTGCCATCAATGCCTTCCTTCTCCTAAGTTTCCATGGATTGAAGAAAGAGGGTAGACAATCCCATCAATGCATTCCTTCTCATAGAGATGAGAACAAGGAGAAGGTTAGATGTACTTATAAGTAGCTTGTGATTATCTAATTTCATTGTGTCTAGTTACTCCCTCTATTATGTTTTGATTCTTTAATGATATATATACATTCACCCAGATAAAGTAGAGATTAAACAAAAATAGCACTAAGAAGATTTAAAGATTGAGTTGAAAACATCTTATTTGCACAAATTCAAATAACAATTATTATTATTATTATTATTATTATTAATATTATAAATTAAAAGTTGAATTGAAGACATATGGTTTTCTCAAATTCAAACAACTAACCTACCTCTTTGTTGTTTGTGGTGTGTACTTGAAGCAGTTGAGAGTATTCCCTTTCAGCATAAAATACTTTGTGCCAGAAGACAATTATCTCTAAGTGCTTGGAGTGTATACAAACCACTTGCTATCCAACGCTATACAACACTATATGAATGTTCAACCACCAATACTCGACCTCAATCATGTTGTATTTATTTAATTCAATTGAACAGTTTGGTGCTAGGTCCAACATCTTTATTTAATGTCATAATCCAGATAAATCTAACTGGTAGAAATGAATTGCCAAGAAAGAGTGACAATAATATTCAATTCACGTTAATATAAAAAATGAATGAGAAGATATCCTAAAACAACAGAGCAGTTGAGAAAACTAAAACAATATCCATTGTGATTTGCATCTTATTAGTTCATAAGCAATCCACCTGCTGGAAAAAGGTTCTTTATATCTGCATTTGTGATATGTGGCATGATGTTCAGATTCACATGTTGATCTTAATATCGATTCATATGTTGCTTAGGAACAACAACATCGATTGATATGTGGCATGATGTTCAGATTCACATGCTGATCTTAATATCAATTCATATTTACTTTATATATAAAAAAAAAAAATTACAACAATATCTGGTGGAGGCCTGCCTTTGAGGAAACCAAGTCCTCCACCAAGTGGATACCAAATTGTTTGTCCAAGGAGTCTACACAAACTATCCTATCTGTTGATATACATAAAAAAACAGCATTCTAAAAGACCATCCCATATCTATGCGTGGCAACTACTAGAAAAAAGAAGATAAACCAGGCTTCAAATTATGGGTGACAAGTCCTTGGGATCATTAGGCTGCTCCATTGGCTCCTTTTTCTCCCAATGTTCACCTTATTTATACATGGAAGGTGTCAGGTTCTCCTCAAGGACAATGGGATTTGCTTGTGTTCCCTCTCAGCACTAGAAGCTTGCTGTTTGGTATTTAATCTCATCTTCGTCAGTGACCTGAGAGACCTTCATACCTGTTCCGAAAACTTTTGCAGACTGCATCAAACTTTCTTCAAAGATCCTAATTGTATGGAGAAAACCTATCATGTATAGACAATAAGACAGAGATTAGAACAAAAGATATGACTAGCATATTGTGAAACTACTCTTTTCTTATATCAAATTACCTCTCAGAGAAAAAAAAAAATTCAATCATAATAAGAATGAATTCAAGACATTGATCCCTCTAAATAATGGTTAAAACTTAAAACCCAATGCCCATGGACAGATATGCAATCCTCCAATCTACTAGCAATAGAACCATCACTAATGAATGGACAGTAAACATTAAAATCCCTATGAAAGATTGAATACACAATTAGTCATCCTTCACAAAGGAAAATTATATTTGACCCCATCATAGGATATTTTCTCATAGGGAAAATTATATACAATTTGTGTTGAATTTGGCTCTCATATTGTAATTGAGGTCCCTTTTTCAAGACACCCATACAATAAACAAGGGAATTGTATTCACATTGGACATGTACAATGGACACCAGACATGATTAGCACAAAAATATCTCATTTCTTAGCATGTTCAACTTCACTAAGTGAACCGTGTAAATTTCAATTTCAAACATGATTCCAACCTCATTCATTTTCATGGATACAATCTGATTCAATGACCCCACAACATGACAATCATTCTTGAGTGAAAGAAAACTATCAAGTTATCAACTATAGTAAGCAAGCTTCTTCCATGATTTCAAAAGAGATGAATAACCTGTTTCTGAGTTTTTTAATAACCCAACATTTCGGACTTCCTAAGTGAGTCCATCATCAGGAGTAGATGCCAAATATTTTTTGAAAAGTTGGGGGGATTAGGGCAAATGAGTAGATGTATAAATAGTGAATTATGAGGAGATTATTAAGGTCGGTTTAGATGAACAATGGTTTTAATTTAAATTGTAATATAATTTTAATTATAATTTAAAATTATTTGAAATTGCATTATCATTAATGGAGTTATGTATTCGTTTAAATTAATTTATATAATTAAATTAATCAATTATTTAATTTCATTTATTTTTTATTTTATTATATTTTTAATTTAATTAATTAATTATTTTTTTTAATCAAAGTATCGGGAATAAATTTTAATGAATTAAAGATAATAAAAGAGGTAGGAATTATTTATTTTAATATTAAATTGTTGCGTTTATCTATTTATTTATGTATTTTACTTTTAATTGCACTTATTTATTTATTTATTTATTTTAATTTAATTTATTTCATTTTATCTTGTATTTTTATTCATTTTTATTTATTTTTATATTTTTATTTATTTTTATATAATTATTTATTGTTTGTTTTTCATGTTTAATTATTTTTTTGATAACATAATGCATTTATACTATGTTATTATTAGTTTTACTTGTCATAAGAGGTTTGATGTATTAATGGTTTCCAAGTATTGCTAATGATGAGTCCATGATCTTGATTTATGTTATTTTTTCTTTTTTCTTCCATGATTATAAGTAAAATAACCTACTCAAGTATAATTTCCAATTTATATAGTTACCCTTTTATAAATTCTAAGTTGGCATTGCAATTAATATTTTTTTGCATGCAAAGACTCTACTGGATTGAAATAATGATAATACTGAAACAACTTCAGATTTAGGTTGCTACATATTAGTAGCATTAAGGATCTATTTTGAGTGTGCATGAAACGACTAAAAAAGACATGAATTATTAATATGATTTGTCTCTAGATGTTTATCAGGTGAGGCTGCAAGTGGCAGACTTGTTTTCATGGCAAAGTATGTAAAAAATTTTACACTTTGAAGGCACCAAGCCAATCCCAGTTCGTCCAATCTGCCACAAATTGCAACACTACTGCTTACAAGTAGCTCCACCAAATGCCCAAGCGGTTAAGTCAACTAACTAGTTTAATCCCCTAGATTAGGCTTACTAATCTACATCAATGGGGTTACAAGAGATGTCATGCACAAATTCTAGGAATCATCCCTGGGTTCTCCCAACCAGATTTTCCAAGAGAAGCTCAAAATATGATGAAGCTTCTTTGTTTGTTTTTCCACCTCTAGGTAGCCCTTTAGTATTCTTCTAGATGAAACCCATCTTCATTGTTGTTGTAATTTTTTTCAGGAGTTATGTGAAACTCACTCAAAGAGTTTCTAAGCACAAATCTATAAGTCCATTTGTTTTGTGGAATCATAAAACAATTTATACTAGAGTTTATCACCACACCACTTGAGTTTTAACAATATAAATACTAAAACTAGATTCTAATGGTTATCATGAAGCAATATTCTCTTCGCTTGACCAGATTCAAGACTTTATGAATAATAAAAGAAAATTTTAAGTTCGAACCCCAAGATTAATGCACATGATTAACAAATACCATGAACTTTGATAATTAGTCAAACTACACCAAACATGTGACCATATTAAAACTATTTTACCTCTCAAACCAAATAAATGAAAGAACCATATAAAAGTTAGCTATGCATTTAATTGGGTTATCACTTAAGAAAGTACATCTATACACTCTTTGGAAAGTACATACCTATTGTTTGTGCCTAGCTCATTGATTCCCATTAGAGTTGAAGTCCTTCCATGGATGTTCAACCATTGTAGAAGATGATGCTTCTCCACTCGTTCCATAGTTACCTAACAAAGTGTCATTTGTTAGCACAATGAAATTTGTGAAAGCATTAAGGTACATGTACAAACATAACTATATTGAGTGGATGGGAGGGGAAAACTACAGGAAATGCCTAAATGTTGAGTAGATGGTCTTTCTGTATTAGATTTATCATTTTTGTCATTTGCATTGCCAAATATCACTTTTTTCTCCTTTATTTAGGATTTAGTTAAATGCACATTCATTCAAATGTACCTGGCATGGCAGGAAATGTTGGATGCTCTTGCATCTTCCTTTGGTCTTGGTTTATCGCCATAACTATGGATTGTTGCATCGCTGTAAAAATAAACATATCACATGTTAAAGAATGGTGATGACTAAATACACAAATATAAAATCATCACTATACTTAATACATGAAACAAACTTGGAACCACAAACAATGCATTATTTGATTGAGAACACCCTAGCCTATTCCATGGATGTTCAACCATTGTAGAAGATGATGCTTCTCCACCTGTTCCATTGTTACCTAACAAAGTGTCATTTGTTAGCATAATGAAATTTGTTAAAGCATTTAGGTATATGTACAAACATAACTATATTGAGTGGATGGAAGGGGAAAAACTACAAGAAATGCCTAAATGTTGAATAGATAGTCTTTCTGTATTAGATTTATCATTTTTGTCCTTTGCATTACCACATATCACTTTTTTCTCCTTTATTTAGGATTTAGTTAGATGCACATTCATTCAAATGTACCTGGCATGGCAGAAAATGTTGGATGCTCTTGCATCTTCTTTTGGTCTTGGTTTATCGCCATAACTATGGATTGTTGCATCACTGTAAAAATAAACATATCACATGTTAAAGAATGGTGATGACTAAATACACAAATATAAAATCATCACTATATTCAATACATGAAACAAACCTGGAACCACAAACAATGCATTATTCGATTGAGGACACCCTAGCCTATTCCATGGATGTTCAACCATTGTAGAAGATGATGCTTCTCCACCCGTTCCATTGTTACCTAACAAAGTGTCATTTATTAGCACAATGAAATTTGTTAAAGCATTCAGGTATATGTACAAACATAACTATATTGAGTGGATGGAAGGGGAAAATTACAAGAAATGCTTAAATGTTGAATAGATGGTCTTTCTGTATTATATTTATCATTTTTGTCCTTTGCATTACCACGTCACTTTTTTTCTCCTTCATTTAGGATTTAGTTAGATGCACATTCATTCAAATGTACCTGGCATGGCAAGAAATGTTGGATGCTCTTGCATCTTCCTTTGGTCTTGGTTTATTGCCATAACTATGGATTGTTGCATCGCTGTAAAAATAAAAATATCACATGTTAAAGAATGTTGATGACTAAATACACAAATATAAAACCATCACTATATTCAAAACATGAAACAAACCTGGAACCACAGACAATGCATTATTTGATTGAGGACACTCTAGCCTATTCCATGGATGTTCAACCATTGTAGAAGATGATGCTTCTCCACCCGTTCCATTGTTACCTAACAAAGTCTCATTTGTTAGCACAATGAAATTTGTTAAAGCATTAAGGTATATGTACAAACATAACTATATTGAGTGGATGGAAGGGGAAAACTACAAGAAATGCCTAAATGTTGAATAGATGGTTTTTCTGTATTAGATTTATCATTTTTGTCCTTTGCATTACCACATATCACTTTTTTCTCCTTTATTTAGGATTTAGTTAGATGCAAATTCATTCAAATGTACCTGGCATGGCAGGAAATGTTTGATGCTCTTGCATCTTCCTTTGGTCTTGGTTTATCGCCATAACTATGGATTGTTGCATCGTTGTAAAAATAAACATATCACATGTTAAAGAATGTTGATGACTAAATACACAAATCTAAAACCATCACTATATTCAATACATGAAACAAACCTGGAACCACAGACAATGCATTATTTGATCGAGGATGACCTCGCCTATTGAGGTATTGAAACTCAAATGGTTCATATTCTGATGGATGGACATTCAAATCAATTTCCAAGCCATTGTTTTTTTTGCTCCTTTGTTTCTTTGTAGGGCTAAGGAAACTCTTTTTCCTCTTCAAAGATGAATCAAGAGAGCCCAACCCAGGTGTGAAGTCAAAATCCATAATATGCAAGTTGTTGGCTTCATCCATCATTTTTTTAACTAGACTAAGCAATTGGTTTGCCTTTGTCAAAGTAGTAGGAGGGTTATCTAGAATGAAATGCATGTGTCTAAACTACTCCTCATTTACCAAATGAAGTGCTCCAACATCTGCATCAACAATATCTGTGGCCATAGGAGTGGCATCAACATCTACATCATGGCTCTGGGTCTCTATATTGATTTCAGAAGAGTCATTGAATATGTTATCTACTGCATGTTGATGAAGTAATGGATATGGATTATCTGAGTGGAAATACAACCAATTAACCTATATCGCATGCTTGCAAATGTTGCCATGAGTAGACCATGGGCATTCACACGTTATAAAATCCATGTGATACCATTTGACAAGGTACTTCTTATCTCGATCTGTTTGACTTCTCACCCAGTAAGCATTGGTTATGCTCTCATGAGGAGAACAATCACTATTCAGAATTTTTCTTGCTCTTTCCACTGATGATTCAAGTTGTTTCTCTTTCTTGTAGTTGTTTAGAAATCCTTCTTCTTTCAATATTTCCTTATATCGATAACAAGGTTCAACGCTTGTTAGCAGCATATACAACAACCAATCCATCCGACGAGCACATTTTTTTCTTCTATCAGATAAAAAATTTGTTTTCAAATAATAATGATATGACTCAACAACATTGTTGGTCTCCTGATTTTCATGAGGAAACTCTCGACAACCTTTCACCCACATCCCTAAATGCAAAGAGAATTAATTTAGTCTAAATATATCACTTTTATAGAAGACAAACATGGATACAATACAAAGAGTTTGTTTACTTACGAATCTTATCGCCAACAACCCAATTCTTGTGGAAATAGTCTAAGAACTTCTCTTCATCTGCAAATTTGATAAAAAATCGATTGATTGCATCATCCACTTCAGTATTGAGAGTGTGTTTCATGATAGAACCTAACTCACTAAATATATCATTGGCTTTTATGGAATTAGTGGCCAACCGGTTCACGTTTTTTAACCAAGCCCTCCGTACATGCCAAACACATAAGATAACATCACAACCTATGATCCTCCTGCCATATTCAATGCATTTTAGTGCAAACATTTTAGAATAAATGAATTTTTATTATATGATGACAATATTAAAGTTACCTCAAGGCAGCAATTTCAGCCAATGCATCATCGACCATGAATGCATTGACTTTCCAATCAGGACGGATTTGGAAACACCTGTGCATGAGCTTCTCCAACCATAGTGCAATATCATCTGATGTGTTTCGTGATGCCACGACCCATGCAACTGGTACCCCGCTTTGTTGTTCATCAAATGCCACAAGTGTATACAACTGATACTATCATATTCAATGTTACATAAAGTCAAATACACGTTATTAATCATATTTAATGTCTACAACTTAAATACGCATATTCAATTAATCATTGTTATCCAACTTACCCCATATTTATTTGTATTAAATGTTGAATCCATGGCTATTAAGCTATTGTGTGATAGCTTGACCATTGTCTCCAACATCCACTTTGTTTGAATCCCTATTATAAAAGGGACCTCCACACCATTGGGTTTTTGGTAAAAGAAAAAGTCTTCCTAGTGCTTTTGATACCAAAGGTTTACACTCATTTCATCTTTTTTGTGGAGTTGATAATTTCCCTTTGCCAACATGTTATATATGTTTACAATATTTTTCCTGCATAAGAAGAAGTCTCTATCCTGATTTTTCGCATCCATGTCAACATGTCTCTTAATGTGGGTTCTATACACCATATCAATAGGCACTCCCAAAAAGAAACAACTCTCAACATAAGCAACAATGTCCCTTGAAAGCCTTGGCCTATGAAAGGCCCTAGCCTCACCTGAATTTTCATGTTGTCCATGACAAGGCCAACCTTCTGCATCTTCGTGTTCATACATATTGAAAGTCAGTATTGCTATATGAGGAATTTCATTCATAACTTTCACAATAAAGTGGCATTGACAACCCTTCTTCTGCACAAATGAAGTTCTTTGTTTAGTTGAAGGCTCTCTTCTTTTATCCTCTGGTCCAAATGAGCAATAATATCTACAGGAAAAATCTTGAAAGGTCAATACATACAAAGAATGATAACTTTTGTTTTAAAGGACCTAAACAATGAATTTTGAAATACTTACATTTCATATTGTGATGCAACAGTAGCTCTTTGTCTTGGTTTTATTTTATTATTCCGTATCAAATTACATGGAGCAATATGATTTTCTTCCTCCCCTTTGATAAATTCATAAACTCTTTCTACAGGGATTAAAGCAACCCGATCAATGATGTTGTTATTTCGTTTTATTTCAGTCCAAACTAAGTCTTTACTAGAAAATGTCGTCTTGTCTTTGAGGTCTTGCACCTGAAGATCCATGATATGCTCCCATTTTGCTCGGCGCTGGCCCATTTTGAACTGCTCTTGTTAGAAATAGAAAATATGCAAACACATAAGATAAATATCCTATACAAAAACATGTTAGCAAAAAATATATTCATTCTAGAGCATAACGACAAAATAAAATTGATGATCCAAAGTTGACCATTCTTCATTGTTAACTATAAGTTATAGTTTCATGTCTATATAGACTTGCCACATGACTAAGTTATATTTAGTGAACAGTTCTCTCTCACGTGTATGTTAGTGAACACGTGTATGTTATGTTCACTAAATGTAACTCAGTTTCAAAGTCCACACGTGATTAGTTGCAAACACACAATGACATCCATTTGTACCATATTGGTCAACATACTAGGTCACCTTCTAAGGGACACAATTTTTGTATACAAACTCTATCTAAGGTGATTCTTGCACTATTGGAAAAGTCTCAAAGTGTAGAACAACGTTAGGGGGTTTGGCACAAGTGAGAGTTTTTGGAGGTAAATTTTTTTTTTAGATCTCAATTCTCCAAAGTGGTGCCAACCTGTAAAAATGATCTTACAAACCGATTCCTCCAATTATTTCCACTTTGAAAGCATAGATAAAGATGACAAATAATATATTGATCTGATTTGTAACACACATTAATATTAAATATAAATAGGACATGTATAAATTTAAAAAATAAACATAATATGTATGTTTTTTTTTTAATCATCTAGAGGAATTGACAACTAGGTCAATTTTATGCGATGGATTAGGACACCATTACTACTACTATTACTATCTTTCCAATAATATAAGTTAACATGAGAATTTGAACCTCAAATCTCATAATTTACATAATATTTCATAACAAAACCATCACAAATCAAGCTACCCAAAAAATAAATATAATATGTAATTAATTTATAATTTAATTTTTTTGATAATAACTATAAAAATTTATTATCCTTAAATTTTCAATTATATTAAAAAAAACACCAATTATATTAAAAATTGAAATAACTCACATGGACTACTATCCCTAGAGTACACATCCCCACATGTACCTCCCCAAATGACAACTACTCAAACAAGAAACTATCCCACATCTACATACCCGAGATGACAACTTCTTAAACAATAAACTAGTTCCATGAATCATACAAGCTTACCCAAACAAGAAAAAGAACAAACATTAAACATCCACTTCAAAATACTAATTAAAACATTAATATATTTATTAAGGCATAAATATGTCTTTATTGTAACGAGATGGAAAAATGAGAGTAATAATTGAGAGGTTTGAGCTTGCGTGAACGTGAAAGCAAATTCTAACAACTTTATTGGTTTTACTCTTTCATATATTTGTGGGAGGCCCGCCGATTTGGTTTGAAGGAACTTCCAGGAAATTTCTAATGTTAAAAGTGTGATGTGAAAATTTTCTTGTAGTGCTCTGGAGATCCGTGCATGTCAACCATAAAATTTGGAAAAATTTCTTTGATTGTTTTCATCCACAGATGGGCAAATCCCTCAATATTTTTCCAATAAAAAACTGTGTAACCAGTGAGAAGTCATTTTCTTCAATGTCACGCATGAGAAGGCTTCACTAATGCATGTAATAGGCATAAATGTGGGTGGGTTCTGAGACAACGTGGGGCAGCTGGGCAGTACAAAAGCTTGAATTATTGGCAGGGAGTGATTGAAATTAAAAGCAGCTAAGGATCATCATCATAAGCCCTTTTTCATCCCACTTTTGCCTGCTTATCTCTCTGTGTTTTTCTTTTGGCTTTCCCTCTGTATTTCTGCAAGTCTTGACAGTGTTGGGAATGGCCAAACCTACAAAGGTGAGGAACCTTATTGCTTTTACTAATAGCCGGAATGATTTTTTTGGTAGGACTAACTAAATCTGGTGGCTTCTGATGTGTGTGTATTTGCAGATGCAAAATTTAGTCTCAAGAACTCAGGGATGGCCATGGTCATTTTCAAGGGTATGTATGACTATAGTTTTCTTGTGCCTTTTAGCAAATAAATCCTGTTGTTCTCTGCAAGATGTTCGATCTGTAAAGAAAATTGGAAATTCTATTAATTTTTTGGTAGTTGGGGATTGGGGCAGAAAAGGCCTTTACAACCAGTCTGAAGTGGCCACTCAAGTTCAAATCTGACTTCTATTTTGCAGTTCTGATCATTTATTTATGAAAAAATGACTGAGGGTTTGTGCAGTTCTGATCGTTAGATGCATAAGGTGTGGCGTTTATGCAGATAGATGCTTACATATGTATTCTCTGTTTCTTTACACGGAGCTTTTAAACAAATTCTTTACAGGGGTAAACCAAATTGTTGTTTCATTCGGCCTTGGATTTATTGATATTATGTTTTGTAATCAAGCTTAGATGCGGATTTCATGAAATGATCTCTTTCAATGGACGCAGGATTTGAAAAACTAATTTCACCCCTTGTTAATTACTGATTCGAGGTGGAATTCTATTTAACTTCCTGTACATGTCGTGGGAAAGAGAAGATACGTGAAAAATTCATAAGTTTAAGAGTGGATAGGATTGAAAAGGAAGGCACTTACTCGTTGGGTGCAAGAGTGTCTGCAAATCTTGTTTTTTTGTTCTTCTGCGTAGCTACTGTGCTCTGCTCTGGTCCATGCTCTACTCCGCTATGAAATGGCTTTGTTTCCTTTCCAAAATGAAAACACCGCGCAGTTTCATTCCATCCCATCGCATGCATTAATCACGTTGAATGCCACATCCGTCACCCACCAACCCGTCGCTGCCGCTGCCTTCCAGGTCTGACAACAGTGGGGTCATGTCATGATCCCGAGGCACTCTACGACCTGAAAATAACTTCGAATTCGGGCAGAAAATTATTCCGATGGGCAAAGTTTCCGGGTTAAAATGTGTGCTCGGTAGACTACTCCTTTCATGAATGCCATCGGGTCGGTAGCTCATGAATTCCATCTGACTATTGGGACAGAAGCAGATAAATAGTCAATTTCATGAATGCCATCGGGTCGGTAGCTCATGAATGCCATCTGACTATTGGGTAGCTGCTGGAGTGAGTCCGACGCAGCCAGCCAACATACACTGGTGGACCAATAACATTGTGTTGGCCAAGGTTCGAAACACAACTAACGGACATAGTGAGACTGGCCCGGTCAGGGGTTTCGGTTCCTCACTTATTCCATTGTAAGATTTCAAACAATAAAAAAATTTCATAGATCTAAAACATCTTAGTGTTCTCATTTAATATAATCTTTCATCAAGAAGCGTAACACAAGAATTGCATCCATTTTATTTATATTATTATTCAAAGAAAGTAAAATACATGCCCAAACCATAAAATCCTGCAAATGGCATGCACAGCTGCTTGACAATGACAAATATAAGAAACTGAAGCCCACTTGTGAACCCTGGATGATTCACCACATAAACATCACCGCAGGGTTTTCATCCCGAGAACAATGATAGAACAGGCCATGCCAAGTTCTCAACCCAAACATAATAAGATAGATAATCCATAATGCTCTAAATGCCTAGCTTCTCTCCCCTTTTATGCGCTTGATGGGTCAATACCATGGGAAAATACCACGGTAAGTACCATGGATCTATTCTATCCAATTTGACTGGATCAAGAAAGGGAATATTACAAATCCTTCCACCCAAAGATTGCTTGTCCTCAAGTGATCCACTTCTATCCACAACAGAAGCATTTGTACATTGATACCAGGATCCCATACAATCCGATGTACCCTCCATGTTGAATGGTCCTTAATGGATCCTCCAATACCTAGATCCCAAACAATCCTCCGACCAATCCTCCCCTCAATAGATTTACCTGGATCCCAAACAATCCTTTGACCAATCCCTCCCTCAATAGATTTACCTGGATCCCAATGCCACCTAAATCCTGGGACCTGTGGGTTATGGTACCATTTCAACCCTCCATCACTGTCCGCACCAAGTGGTTCAAGCTGTAATTTTGCCTTGGCTATAGGTATCCTCAAAATAATCAACCATTAATAGAATACCAACTCATAATCTCTCGCCAATCCATACTTGGGAAAGAATGAATATCTGTAAATCTACTATGTTGATGTTGTTCGATGCTCAATTCATGCTTCTCTACTTGGTTACCCAACATGATGCAGTTGGAGAACTCTTCCCTTCTCTTCCCAATGTATAAAGGTGGGTTGTTGGTAGTGTTGCAAGACTTATCTATGTACTCCTATAGAGGGCTGCTCTGGAACTCCCAATCGTACTCCTCTTGCTGCCTTATGAGGGATTTTAGTCGTTCTTCAACACTAGACAACTTGGTCTTTGATTCGGCACATACCCCTATGAGTTCCTCAATTTTTCTGTTCTCCTATAAGGCAATGTCTCGGATTGTCCAGACTTTTTTCTTCAACAACATAAGATCTGTCTTGAAATGCTTGATCCTTTCTCGAAAGTCTTCTACTGGCAATTATAGTGCCGCACTGACTATCTTTGTATCTGTTTGCACCCGATGCCCAATGACCACATCTTCAACTTGAGCCTTTGACCAACTCTCTAGGAATGGTCCATTTTTCACATTATGTTTTTCATGTTGCTCCTTGTGATCATACTCATCATGCTGGTTCACTATGGCTGGATCCTCACTCAAATCTCCCAAGTCTCCTTCACCTGTGGAGACCATCTGTTCATCCCTTTCAACTATCTAACATAGATTCATTGGTGGAATTTTATCTATACTTGATTGTTCATATTCTTCATGAATATTCCCATGGGGATCTATGAACTCCATTGTATAGGAATCAACCTCATCAATGGCATTAGGTAGAATTTCCTCATGCACTTCCAAATGTTTGTCATCCTGCAAGCCTCCCTGAATAATGTCACGATGTTGCTCACCATCCTGAAGATTAATAGGCCCATCTACAAAATATTCCCCATGATTTGAAGTAATCTCCTCTTGTTCTGTCTTTGTTGCCTTCTTCTTATCACCTGGACAGGAATGGTTAAGGGCCTAAGGTCCCTTGTAGATAAAGCAGAGTCCTCTCCTCCTTAGTTCATTCTTGGTGCAGATTTTGTTCTTGCTTTGATTATCATTTTGGTCTATGGAGATATGAATACTTAAAGGACCATATAACCTCACTAGTACATTAAGGATTTTCTAGTTGTTTTTCAAAATTTCTTCAAGACGATCCATCTTCTGAAGATTCTCATTTAAAACACCCTTCTTCTTTTCTTCTTCTTCTTCTTTTTATTTTTTTTATTTTATATATATATATATATATATATATTTAGCTCCCAAATGCCTTCAAATATTTTCACAAATTTAACCCATTGACTTATAAATTATTTTCCATTCACTTATGTCTCCCAATAAAAATAATTTACAAAAAAAAAAAATCCAACTAGGGTGATAAATATCACTAAAGTGAGAAATGCTGGCTAGGGTGAAAAATAAATTTCACCGAAGTTCCTTGCATAAAACTCTCAGGCTGGAAGGATGCACAGCTCTGATACCACTGTAAGATTCCAAACAATAAAAAAAATTCATAGATCTAAAACTTCTTAGTGTTCTCATTTAATATAATCTTTCATCAAGAACCATAACACAAGAATTGCAGCCATTTTATTTATATTATTATTCACTGAAAGTAAAATAAATGCCTAGACCATAAAATCCTGCAAATGGCATGCACAACTGCTTGACAATGACAAATATAAGAAACTGAAGCCCACCTGTGAATCCTGGATGGATTCACCACATAAACATCACCGCGGGGTTTTCGTCCTGGGATCAATGATAGAACAGGCCATGCCAGGTTCTCAACCCAAACATAATAAGATAGATAATCCATAATGCTCTAAATGCCTAGCTTCTCTCCCCTTTTATAGGCTTGATGGGTCAATACCAACAAGAAATACCATGGGTCAATACCATCGGTCAATACCATGGGAAAATACCATGGTAAGTACCATGGATCTATTCTATCCACTTTGACTGGATCAAGAAAGGGAATATTACATCCATATTTAGCAATAGATTTTTCTGATCAGCCAAAACGCGTCCCTCACACTTCATCTCTCTTGAGGGGTTCTCGGTTTTTTCTAGAATAAGATTTCACTGTAAGACAACAAGAGGAAAGGAGGGACAAAATGACAAAAGTTAGGGCAGCAAGAGATGAGGGAAAAAGAGCATGGATTTATAAAGGTAAAGCCATGATTACACAATTTGGACCTCCTTCCAAAACAAGCTAGCAAAATGATAACAAAGAAGAGGCAGCGAACTCTTTAGAAAGAAATGAGGAAGCAAGGTCATTATGGGCAAGCAGGTGTTGAGATTGCAACAAGATGATGAGATTAGTGGAAAGAAGTCACCTTCACTAAGTGGGCCCGCAGGCTATTTTTGGTGCAAAGTCTATTTTTAGACATATGGATCATGTTCTATGAGTTGCAGGATGCTATTTGTGGATGGTTGGTCAAGTTGGAAAAAATAGATGGACTTTTGTTTTTAGACATACTGGGCAGAATCTATTTTTATATTGCCAGTCTAAAAACAGATATGTCGAATATTATTAGCTCTTAATAATATTTGGACTCTAAATATTATCTTATCCTCTTGGAGCACTTCAGTTATGTGCACAGAAGTGGCACATGTAGCTGATAGAAGGAATTACACTATTCATAGGGTTTAGTGGAGCTATTGCATGTTGACTTCAGTTAGAAATCATGTGATAGAGTTTGGTGGAGTTGATTGAGGAAGTTAGTGGAGTTGTATTCAGTTTAACTCAGTTAAACATAGTTGAGCTAGTTGTATCTAGTCTAACTGATTGATACACTAGTGAGAGTGGTGTGAATTAATTATTAATTAATTCACTAATTATAAACTCATAAATCAGCTAAAGAATACATCAGTTAACTTCAGTGCATGGACAGTTTCAGTGGAGACCAGTGAAGAGGTAGGTGAAAGAGCAGTGTGACTATCAGTTGTGACTATACTGGTGCATGAGATTTGCACACACATTGATGGAGATGCCAATGAGGATTGTGCAGTGCATACCAGTGGGATTCGAACTTGGATCAAGCCATTATTCATCTTGGATTGCACAGTAGAGGCAGGCTAACAGGTGGAGCAGATTGGAGCATGTGTTTTGTATGATCTGAGTTTGTGTAGTGTGTAACAATTGGAGATTGTACTGTGAGCTTGTGAGGAGTTTGTACAATGATTGTTACATGATCTCTATCATTATAATATACAGATAGTTGGGGGTTTTCAGCTTTAAGCTTTCCCATAAATACTGTGTTTATATGTGTGATTGTTTATGGTTTTAATGTGCGCATAAGATTGTTTATATTTCCGCAATTAATGATCAATGGTAGAAGAGGTTATGTATTATGCATGAAGCTCAAATAGTGTGTGATCAGGATAATCTCAGTGAATAATTTAACAGTTATTCAAATTTCTACAGTAGGGACAAAGAGTAAACTGTGAGTCTTGCATGTCAAAACAAATAGCAATCAAGTCTTACCTAGGTTTCCTTAAGATTAGTTTGTTGGAATTGCAGGGGTTACCCATGGAGACGAGGACCTGGGTTAGGGCCTATTGCGGAAGGTAGAGACATAATTTGCCTCATAGAAACACATGAGCATGAAGGGTGCAAGACACCTTTGTTTGAAGGGTACTGGAAGATTGCAGTGTGGAACAAGGCAACAGGGAATGGAAAAGGGCACGGGGGTATCATGGTATTAGTAAGAGAAAAAGAAGGTCGTTTCATTCAGCTAGAAAAATAAGACCCAAATAAGAAATTTGTTTGGCTTAAAATATCAGAAAATGGAAATCACATTAGAATTGCAGCATGCTATTTTGTGCCACAAGTTTCAAAAATCTACAAAAGTAGAGGGCTTGACCACAAAGATCCCTTTGCAGCCCTAAAAACAGATATTGCAATATATTCTCAGCTAGGTGAGGTCCTTATAGTGGGGGATTTCAATGCTAGAACTGCAAGTGAGCAAGCTAGCGTTCTTTGTTGTAAAGAAGATAGTGACCCTATTTGGCTTACATAAGAGAGTAATCATCAGTGGAAACGAATTTCAGAGGATAAAGGTTGCAATCTCTTTGGATAAAAATTGCTTACGCTATGTGGAGCTTTCGATTTAGTCATTTGTAATGGTTTGACTAGATGGGAAAAGTCTGGTAATTTTACGTGCAATACTTACAATGGAGCAAGTGTAGTAGATTATGTAATTTTCTCGCATAGTTTGTGTGGGAAAATGGAGGAAGTGTTGATTGGAGATCAAATTTGGGACTTAAAATCATATCACAAGCCAATTTATTTAAGTTTCACTTGGACCAGAAAGAAGCAATTAGGGTCAAAAAATCAGTGTGTTCAACAAAATCCCCCAAAGGGAAAAATTCTTTTGAATCCAGAGAATTGTAATACATTCAGAATAACGCTAGAGAGGCTCTTCAAGAAGGAGGAAATCTCATCTCATGGCCTTCATAGTCACGGATTAACACATTTAATTCAAAGCGCACTTGCTGAGTGCAAAAGAGCAAAAATTAAGAAGTCTGAAACAAATTGCTTTCCGGTTAATGCTTGGTTTGACGAGGAATGCAAAAAGGCAAGGAGAAGGTGGAAGGAATCAGACACGGATAACATAAAGCTCAAAGCTTACAAGCAGTTAGTAAAAAAGAAAAAAGCCGATTTTATGGTTTCAAGGAGAGAAAAACTAATCTTCCTCGGGAAAAATAACCCCAAATTATTTTGGAAGGAGCTCCAATCGAAAAAGGTGCAAACTGAAAACAACATTACAGCTTCTAAATGGTTTGACTATGCAAGACAACTTTATGAGCAGGACCCCAAGGTTGACCCTCCTCCTTTGGTCAACACAGACACAAAACTCTTCACGGTGCAAGAGGTAGAGATGGGTATCAAGAAGTTGGGCGCTGGAAAAGCAAAAGACTTAGATGAACTCCAAGCAGAGTATCTAAAGTGGGGCTTAAAAATTCTTTCACCTCACATCACAAAAATTTTCAACAACATCTTACAGCAGGGGTTCCCCACAGATTGGACAACTAGTATGGAAATACCTCTTTTCAAGAGTGGCGATGTCAATAATCCCTCCAATTATAGAACCATAATGATAAACCCCTTGTTTGCAAAGTTATTTGGAAGCATGTTAGAAGAGAAAATCAGCAAGTGGGCAGAAGAAAGAGATAAACGTGCTAAAGGGCAAGTAGGTTTTAGACCTAAACATTCCACAGTTGATCATTGTATAACTTTAAGGCACATCATTGAAAAAGTTTGGGAAAAAAAGGAAGAAGTTTTCTATTGCTTTGTTGATTTCATAAAAGCCTTTGACACGGTTCCTAGGGATAAGCTTTGGGGCAGAATGGAGGAACTCGGGGTTCCCAGGAATTTGAGAGTAGTTGTGCATAGGTTGTATGAAGAGGTGAAAGTCAAAATCAGAACTTCAGCTGGCATTTCTGAAAGTTTTAGAAGCGATATCGGCGTCAAGAAAGGTTTCCCATTGTTTCCTACTCTTTTTGGGTTATATATTGACAAGCTTGAAGAGTGGCTAAATTCACAAGGGGATGACGGTATCCATTTGGGCAAGTTCATTAAAAGGCTTCTTTTGTATGCATATGACCTTATATTGATTGCTAAATCGGCTCTTGGTTTGCAAGAGCATTTACGTTCCCTTGAGCATTTTTGTAGAAGGGTTGGGATGCAAGTCAATATTAGCAAAACGAAAGTAGTGGTTTTCTGTAACAAAATAAAGCATAACCAACATAAGTTCTATTTTGAAGGCAACATTTTGGAAGAAGTTGCAGACTACAAATACCTCGGAATTGACTTCAACAGAAATTTAAGTTGGGATGGTTGTAGAAAGAAAAGAACTTTAGGGGGTTGGAAAGCATTTTTTTCTCTTCAAAACAGGTGTAGAGAGGCAGAGCTGTGGGACTAGAAAACCACTCTAACTCTTTTTGGTCTTCTGGTGATTCCGATAATTCTCTACGATTGTGAACTGTGGGCCAGCAACACCACTAAGATGCAATGGAAACAAATTGAGAAAATTCAGAAGTGTTTGATTACAAACAAATTCAAAATTAAAAGTGCAGTTCCTTATGCTATCCTGTTAAGTGAAACAGGGGCTGTTCCTATTGAAGCAATTGCTATGGTGCGAGTCATAAGGTATTTGGAAAAAATTGAGCAAATGGAAGAGGGTAGATGGCCTAATGTTGTGTTTAGTGACAGATTGTGCAAAATACAGAAGACTTGGATGCGGCAAAATAACAAATGGTTTAGTAAATGGGGTATTTTCTTGAGCATGTGTCCTACAAACAGTAAAGAGATAAAAACTTTTGTTATGGATAAGTTCCACAAACATACTTGGGAGAAAGAGCTAGGGAGAAAGAAGAAGTACTACATTGAAGAGTTTAACCCCACGCATAACCATCAACAAAAGGCGTACATAGGGGCTAATATTTCTTGGAGATCTAAAATTCTCATTTCTCAATTAAGGACTAATTCTCATCAACTCCATTGTGAAACAGGACACTGGAAAAGGCCAAAAGAAATGTGGGAGGAAAGAGTATGTATTTTTTGCTCCTCTGGAAAAGTGGAAACAGAAAAACATTTCATTATAGAATGTGAGGCCTTCAAAGACAGCAGGGAAAACTATATAGGTATTATGGCAGCTAGTTCTTGGGATAATATATTCAGTAAAGAGTTTTTTGATAAGCTGGGAGCAGTTATTGTAAAACTTCACAGGAAAAGGGCTGAATACAAGAGCCAGATAGAGAAGCAATCTATCCCATAGGCTATTTTTAGCCTCGTGGACATTAAAAATTCTTTCTTTCTTTCTTTCTTACACAAGATCACGAGAGGTTGAAGAGTATCTTGTTCATTTGATTATTATGTTCTTTATCAAGAAAATTATCAAATGCACAAAGAGACACAATATTTAGGCTTAGAGGAAAATTTGATTAAAATTTTTCTTATATACTTTCAAGTGACTAATACCAAGACTATGATATAGATTCTTGACACCAGTATACCTCCAAGACCCTTGTCACTTGCTTTTCTTAGCTCTTTATGTTGATCTTTTTTTCTGCACTTTGTTGCACCTCTATTGGGGAAGCTTGGTCCTTAATCTAGTAGCCCCAAACCTTGTGATTCTTTGCTCTAGCCTTGGCCTCCAGGAAAGTCTTCCTCAACCTTCTTACTGCACTTAAGATGCCTAAGATCGATATCATTTGTAATAACCCTCCTTCACGCTATGAATACCCTCGGCCTGTCTCTGAGATATCAAAGATATAGTGATCCAGGATTAAGGCCTAAATTGCGTCTCCTTTCTTGCAGTCTCCTTTCCTTCGATGCCTAGTCACCCTCTTATGCATTTTTCTTTGCACTAGACTGCAGACTAGTCCGAGACCTTATCCTCTTTCTTGCATTGTATATACTGCACTACATTGTAGACTAGTCTGAGACCTTATCCTCTTTCTCACACTGTATATACTTCTCCTTTTCACACTGCATTTTAGATATGTATTTCAAACCTTGACCGAGACCAATAGACCCAAAACATACAGCCCCTCTTTCTTCGTTGAAATGCCTCCTCCTTCGCTTCAATTGTAAACCCTTAACTCCCCCTTCTATTGCAGACACTTCCAAGTTCATGTCTCCATAATGAGGCCGTGGGTCCTTTATATATAGGGACTGTCTCCCATCTCTAGGCCGACATGTCCATATGTGGGTAGGCCGACTTCTTCAAGGGTGGATCTTCAACATAATTTGAGCCGACTTCTTGGAGCCTAGTGACAAGGCCTTGAAGCATACTTTTACATCAACAATGTGCCCTTTTACAAGTGTAACATGACTTCATTTACATGACTCTAATTATCTTTATGACAAGATGACAAACCCCTAAAGACATTAATAAGAAGTATTTGACCTATAATGAAATCTTCTTGCTCATGAAACCCGTGATGCAAGTATTACAATAAATACATCCTATTATCTTTGTCTCTTCATAACATAAAATCATAATTACATGTCATTCTGAAGACCGAACCTAGTTACACTTTTCAACTCCCCCTCTTAACTAGGGAGGTATTCATACTGATACTTGGTCACTCTCAATCTGAAGAATCTCATAAGAAGAATCAGATTGGCAATCCCATCTGTATAGCATCATATCAACCAACATTTTCATAGTGCAAGGCCTTGACTAACAACTCCATCTCTCCACGAGATCTTTGACCTCTAATGCTGGCGAGACCAATGATGAATAAAAACCTTCATCATTGTGTCTCTTGTATCATACCCCACTCGGTTCACTTAGGGTATGTCCAAGACTATTCTTATCTTGGATTCCCAGTCCTCAAAGAATATCGGTCCTTCCACGGCTACTCTTATCTGGGATGCCCTAATACATCCTCAAAGATTATTGGATGCCAGATGATTACCCAATCCTCCATTCTGTCTTCCAAGGCGAAGACCAGAATTGTGTATATCTCTACCTCTCAACTAGGGAGGACATATTCCATAAAGGAATGTACTCATTCCTATACAAGGAATGTACATAAGCTACCTCTCGGCTTAGGAATTACCAAGTTTCTTCCAAGTAAGAAACTTATTACTAGGCTCCCTCCTAATCAGGGACCTACAACAACTCTTCAAGAAAATAATGGGACATCCAGCTACTCTAAAGAACTCCTTCCTTCGATGTCATGAATTTCTTCATAGGGCATAGATCATCCATCACTTTCATTTATGATTCATGTCTTCATTCCATCAGAAAGTGATCCATCGGTCTTCTCATTTGGTCTAGCTTCATTTCGTGTTGCTTTTCTTCGAACCATATTTCTTCCAAGGATCTTTCATCCTGCCATATGGTTATCAACTTTGGAAGACATATATTTCCCTTTGGTAGCCCTTCATAAGCTCATCCAGATATTATATAAATATGAACTCTTTTTTCAAAAATTACCTTAGTGACGATCTTTCATCATGACATCTTCTTGTAAGTATCAACATCCTTCATACAGATTGACACATCTCCTAAAGATATGTATTGTCAAGGGTCTCCATATTTTCCAGACTTCTATCAGAGCCTACAGATCTTCCTAGGAGATCTTGGTTCCTTTGGATGTTGACTGCCTTTTACCATGGTTGCACTTTTCACAATATCTTCCTTTCTTTCTCCACACAATTTTATTTCATTCCCGGAAGCTTTAATGTATAGTTTCTTGGTTGCATACAACCACCTCATACTCCATATGAGGACATTTTATGTTGATTTAATCTGGTGTGGATCATGCCTTTTGACACCTATGCATTAGAGGAGATTCTCTTTTCCTTTGATCATACTTCTAAAGATAGAAGTATACTACCTGCAACCATATGACATGACTTCATAATATCCAGTGTAAGTATATATACATACCTCACCTTTTCTCTTTGAGTCATCCCGCAGCAGTTTTCTTTAGAATGAAAAGTTTCATTCCCTTGGCATGCTTCATCAATATGTCATCATATCCTCAACCCAGAATTCTGCAAGTTAGAATTCTTGATGAAACCTTTTTCTTTATTTCTAAAACAATGAATCCAAAGAGGTTTCCATTAGATAATATCAACACCTATTTCCAGATTGATCACTGAATGATGAACCTTGATCTAGATGACTGCCTTCCATAAATGATATTTTCAGTGAGGTTCCCAGAGGGTCACTTATTTCATAGCTTGATTCATAAGTTCTCTTACTTCAATGCTTCTATCATGATGCCAATCCTAATGTGATGAATCTATATAATTTACAATGCTTCATATTCCACTATTATACAACTGACATATACCTCTTAAAGAAGAAGATGATCTCAATCATATTAGAGATCTTTCACTTCTTCTTTCTTAGGCTTCTTTGACTCTTGTTCTTCCATTTCTTCAGTGATAAGGCTTCTTCCTTTTTTCTCTTGTCCTTATTAGGTTTAGGACAATCTCTTTTTAGTGCCCAAGTTCATTACATCCATAACATCTTCTCTTATCCATGTTTCTCTTTCTATTGCGAGGACCAAATGTACCAAATCTTCCCTTTCTTCTTGACATGGCAGCATAGGCTTGATTTTCTTCATTTGATCATGTATCAACTTTTGCTTTCAACCTGGTTTATTCTATCTTACATAGAGACCATAGATCTTGGAATGGTGTTGCTTCTTTATTTCCATAGATGCTTGAAGTGAAGTTTCCCCATCCCTCCAATAGAGAATTTAGTACCACTGTAGTCATTTCTATATCAGGCATTACTTCTCCCAATTCCTGCAGTTGATCTCGTATTTCATAAATCTTCATAAAATGTGAAGTTGTTACTTCCTCTCTTGTTAACTTCAATATGTATATTTCTTGCCTTAGAGAGATCACTTCTTCTACAGTACTCACAAAGAACAACTCTACCAGTTTGTCATATATTTATTTTTCAGTTTCTAGTTTTGATACATAAGGGATGAGAGAGTCCTTTATGGATTCTATAAGAATCCTTTGGGTTATTATTTCACCCTTCATGTATTTAGCATGAGCTTGAGTATCTTCTTTTGAAGGCCGAGTTGTAGACCCTTTGATATGGTCCATGACTTCATTCTCAATAAGATTTAGATCTGTCTTTTTCTTCCATGCAAGAAAGTTTGAAGACCCAACCAATTTTTTGCTTTCCTTGCAAAAAGTCATTTTGATATATTCAAATGAAGTCATATAGATACTTGTGAAGATGTTTTTCTTCTTCTACCGGCTTCCTTTTTTATGATGATGTAGATAATAGCGGGAGATTCCTCTTAGATAGGCTTCTTTGAGAATGGTTTAAAGAGGTAGCTCACCTTGGGTCCTTGATGATGATGATGATCAAGGATGGCTTGATGATGGCTTCAACAAAATGATGGTTTGATGAAGTCTCAAACAATGTTGATTTGGCTTCAACACGAGATAGCTTTAGATTATTTGAAAATAAATATCACCTCCATGTTTATTTGGCTTCAACACGAGATAGCTTTAGATTATTTGAAAATAAAGATCACCTCCTTGATCTTGATTTTCCTCTTGAAAGGAACTTGATGTATAAGTCCTTTGAGTAAGGTCTTTGGTCTTCTTGAGATGGCTTGAGGGTTTCACCAATTCCTTGTAGACTACTTCTTGAATGAAGGTCTTCCTCCTTGGATCTAGGGATTGAATCTTCAATGTAGATCCCTATCTTTGAATATTTCTTTAAAAATGATATTTGACTTCCTTTCTGAAGCTTGATCCTTGTGTGTCTTCTTGCTAAACTATCTTTTCTTGTCTTCAATACCTTAATTCTAATATCGTGTTGAGAAATTAGGGCTTTTATTAAAATTTCTCTTCTTGATAATTACTTGTGATGTTATTTAAGCTTCTTTTACTTAGATATTGTCTTCGTTAGATTATTATGTTCTTCATCAAGTCAATTATCAAATGCACAAGAGACACAATATTTAGGCTTGCAAGCCAAGGCCAAAACCTCTCACTCTTTGAGAGGAAAACTCGATCAAAATTCTTCTTATATATATATCTTCAACTGATGAGTACCAAGACCATGACATAGACCCTTGACACCACTATACCTCCAAGACCCTTGTCACTTTCTCTTCTAAGCTCCTTATGTTGGTCTTCTTTTCTACATTGTGCTACACTTCTATTAGGGAAGCTCGGTCCCTAATATAGCAGCCCCAAACCTTGTGCTTCTTTTCTCTAGCCTTGGCCTCTAAGAAATTCTTCCTCATCCTTCGTACGACACCTTATATGCCTAAGGTCGAGATCCTTTGCAATAACCCTCCTTCACGCTATGAATACCCTCAATGTTTTTTTGAGATATCCGAGATATAGTGATCCATGATTGACGTCTGAATTGCCTCTCCTTTGCACTCCTTGCAGTCTCCTTTCCTTCGCTTCCTAGTCACCCTCTTATGCATTGTACTCTGCACTAGACTATAGATTAGTCCAAGACCTTATCCTCTTCCTCACATTGTATATACTTCTCCTTTTCACACTGCAGTTTGGATATGTATTTTACACCTTGATCGAGATCAATAGACCCAAAACAGAGAGCCCTTCTTCCTTCATTGAAATGCCTCCTCCTTCTTTTCAATTGTAAACCCCTAACTTACACTTCTATTGCAGACCCTTATCCGAGTTCATGTATCCATAATGAGGCCACAACTCCTTTATATATAGGGGTTGTCTCCCATCGCTAGGCTAACATTTCCATTTGTAGGTAGGCCGACTTCTTCAAGGGTGGATCTTCAACATACTTTGAGCTGACGTCCTGGAGCCTAGTGGCAAGGTCTTGGAGTATAATTTTACATCAATAATGTGCCCTTTGTTTGATATGATATTCCTTACATAGATTCATACATGTCATATTTTGCATCTTGCTCAGGAAATAAACTATACCTATTAATGACTCTAGATCTCTGTTGCCTCTACTACTTTTATAGCGGGGTAGTCACCTAGCACCTAAACTCTGATCTGGTAAACAAAACCAATGAAATCGTAGGAAATAAGGGGCATTAACCACATTGTATAAGTAGTTCTTATGAACATAATTAATGAGAGGAATTACTTTCCTCCATGGGAGCGTATTTCCATCCCAAGGCTTGCATGACTAACTCTCCTTAGGTCGACCAATCCTTTTTCGGTTGGGCGCATCGAAACTACATTCTAATTATGCAACATAGCCCCCCCCTCAAACTCAATATTATAGCTTTTGGTCCATCCCAAGAAGGTTTAATGGGAGGGGGGTTTAATAATACTTGTTCTTACCTGAATGCTGGTGATATTAAAAGTGTAACATGACTTCATTTACATGACCCTAATCATCTTTATGAAAAGATGAAAAACCCCTAAAGACATCAAGAAAAATTCTTTGACCTATAAAATTTTCTTACTCATGAAACCCATGATGCAAGTATTAAAATAAATAAATTTTATTATATTTGTCTCTTAATTACATAAAATCATAATTACATGTCATTATGAAGACCGAACCTGGTTACACTTTTCAACATGGAGAGGAGTTGTTTACACTATGTGGTGCTTTCAACTTAATTATTTGCAATGGTCTAGATATATGGAAAAGGTATGGGAACATCACGTGCAACACATAAAATGGGGCAAGTGTTGTTGACTATGTGATTTGTTCACAAAGCTTGATAGAAAAGATAGAAGAAGTTAAGATTGGAGAGCATATTTGAGACTTAAAATAAGATGATAACCCAATTTATATAAGGTTATCATGGTTAGAAGAAAGCATCATAGGAGGAAAACTCAATGCTCTCGACAATCGCTATCAAGTGGCAAAATTATTCTAACACAAGAAAATGGTACTATCTTCAAGACAACACTAGAGAGATTAATTCAGAAGGAGAAAAATGGTTTCCAAAGCTTCAACAGTCATGAGTTAACAAATATAATTCAAAGTGCACTTGAGAAGTGAAGAAAAGAAAAAAAATAGGAAATCAGAACCAAATCGTTTTCCTGTAAAGGCTTGGTTTGATGAGGAATGCAAAATGGCAAGGAGAACCTTGAAAAATGCAGGAAAGTTGAAGATGAATGTAATGTTATATAAGCAGATACTAAGAAGGAAAAACGATGAGTTCATGCAAACAAGGCAAGAAGAGTTAATATATCTAGGCAAGAATAACCCAAAGCTTTTCTAGCAGGAACTTCAACAAAGGAAGAAGCAAATCGAAAAATGGTTTGAATATGTAAGACAAATCTATGAGAAAGAATCAAAGGCGGAGCCTCTCACCAAGATCAACAAAACTACAAATCTCTTCATGTTACAGGAGGTGGAGATTGGAGTTAAGAAGCTGAAAATAGGAAAGGAAAAGGACTTGGTTGAACTTCAAGCAGAGTATCTAAAATGGGGAATGAACACTCTTGCACCACACATCATGGAAATATTCAACAACATCATTCAACAAGGATTCCCGAGAGACTGGACAACTAGCCTAGCAATACCCCTTTTTAAAAGTGGAGACATTAATGATCCTTCCAATTATAGAACCATTACGATTAATCTTTTGTTGGCAAAGATTTTTGGCAGCATGGTAGAAAATAGAATCAGTAACTGGGTAAAAGTAAAAGAAAAGAGGGCAAAAGGACAAGTGGGTTTTAGGCTGAAGCATTCTACAGCAGATCATGATATCACATTGAGACACATTATTGAAAATGTTTGGGGGGGCAAAGAAGAAGTATTATGTTGCTTTGTTGACTTCAGAAAGGAATTTGACACAATCCCTAGAGATAAGTTATGGCGTAGAATGTGTTAGTGTCCTATAATAATAGGGTTCATAATTTTGAATTGACTTTGATAGTCTTGTAAATATGTACATACCTTGCTTTCTGCGAGTTGTTTTCCCATATTTTGAAAAATGAAAAAAAATAATAAAAAGTCAAAAAGAGGGTAAAAAGTCCTAAAAGAAAAATCAAAGGACTTAGAAAAATATATACCCGAAAATAAAAGAAATAAAACCTGAAAGTGAGCAAGCCCAAATGCCACCACTTTTTACTTTTTGCAAATAATTATGGCAGAGTGTCAATAAATGCCATAATCCATGATAAGTTAAAATGTTTAATCTTGACTTGTCATGTTTTCAATTTCCATGTTTTAGATAGTGAATAAAGATTTGTCAGACAGTTTAATCCTAACAAATTAGTAGATAGGTAGAAAATAATGAGGAGCTCAACAGTTTAATCTGAGCCCTCGGATGAAATAAGGTAGATCTAGATAGTTTATGCTTTAAAAGAATAAATGTTTCAAGGTTGCAAGCCTAAATGCACCTGCCAAAAGGAAGAAACAATGCTAGAGTAATGTTGGGTAGGTAGAAAGAAGGGGGAAAAGGCATGTAATATTCATCACTGGGAAAAAATCACTAATTTCCCCTCCCCTGTAAGTATTTAGTGTTTTAGACTATCAGTCAAATAGGCTCAGAGCATTTCTCTGACTTTTGTTGGGACCAAACCTAAGGCTCAATGACTGGATAGTTGAAAATGTTGAGTTCTTATGATAAATTCCCATTGACCATTATTTATCTCTCATTCATACATTTTAACTCATTTTCATAAGTAAAGACTCATTCTTACTTAATGAAACATAAAATCCCATCTAATTAACTTCCTTCATTCAGAAAACATACTAAAACCCTAAAAAATACTTTATCCTAAGTAATTGATGAAATGATGAAAAGATAAGATTTGCTTTACTTGTTCACTTTACTTAGTCATATTGTGTATTTTTGTGTATTCCATTCCTCTTTTCATTTTAACTTTTAACTTAGTTTATTAAATCCCTAAATAATACTTTATCCTACTTATTTAATTCCCTATATCTAAATACCCCCAAAAACCCACTATTACAAAGAGTTTGGACCAAAGTTATTATCCACATGTCAAAATAAAACCCAAATAAAGAGCCCTTTGGTCTAAAACTATCTTTAAAGAAATATCCCGCCCCCTATGGTTATTAAACCATTCAATAGGTTTAATACTATATAAATAAAATAATAATTGCGAAAATATGTTTCATCAGGAGAACTAGCAGAACAGTGGCAGATCAGTTGTCAGGATCTGACAGGTATTGATTTTTTATTTTTTTTTTCTGATCAGTTGGGTAGATTCATTTATTTGTAGATCAGTTCAGAATGAGTAATACTATGGAATCATATCTCCACGAGTCTGGAAAATTTGATGGATCTAACTTCACGAATTGGAAGTTTAAGATATAGACCTTGCTTGAGGGTGCAAATGCATGTTCAATAGTTACAGGAGATGAGCAGAGACCAAATTCAATCACAGGAGCGACTACGTAGGAGAAAGAATGGGATAAGAGAGAAAACAAAGCAAAAGTTTTGCTGAAGATGTCCATCAAGGACAACATTATCCCACATATCAGAGAGTGTAAAACGTCCACTGAGATCTGGACGACCATCAAAATTTTATATTAGACCCAGAACACAAATCAAATTATGGCACTCAAAGGCAAGTTGTTTTCAATGAAGATGGACGAAAGTGAGACTGCTGCTGCGTTCATCGCGCGAGTTAAAGATCTGAAAGACAAATTGGGAGACATCGAAGAGAAGGTGTCTGATTCTGATCTCGTCACAATCACGCTGAATGGGATGAGGGATGAATATAAAATGTTCATCACTGGATTGGTGGCAAGGGAGAAATATCCTACATTTGAAGAACTGACAGGGATCTTGCTGCAAGAAGAGGAGCGACAGCAGAACTTGAAACCTCAGAGCGATGATCTTGCTCTGTGGCAAAACAACGATCATTCAGAGGAAAGATGCCACAACAGCAATCACAGTCACAATAGCAACAACAGCAGAGAGGAGGAGGTACATCGTAGAAGAGTCCGTACAGAGGTATGTTTGTAAATAATCCTATAAAAAGATGTTATTATTGTGGAAAGGAGGGTCATATACAGATTGAATGCCTTAAGAAGCAGGCAGATGATGCAAAGAAAAAGTTGGCGAAGCACAGAGGATACTTTGTTGAAGAAGAAGAAGATCTCAGCCATGAATTTCGATTGTTCACAGCTGACTGTGCCCTTTCAGCATCTATTGAGGACGACATCTGGTATGTCGATTCTGGTGCATCCTCTCACGTGACAGGTAAGAAGGAATGTTTTGAAACTCTTGAAGAAAGTACATATGGATCAAAAATTTATTTAGGAGATGATAATGGATATGAGATTAAAGGCTATGGGGATATTCCGGTAAAGTTACCAAATGCTGATATTAGTCGTCTTAAAAATGTTTTATATGTACCCGGGATTAAGAAAAATCTGATATCTGTATCCATGATAACTGATCAAGATATGCAAGTCGAATTCTTCAAGACTCATTGTGTCATAAAGGATTGCAAGAAATAAATTGTTGCAACAGGCGTGCGTGTAGGAAGCATATACAGACTGGATGTAAAAAGTATACCACAGCAAGCCATGGTTGCAGGTGGATCGACAACCGAAAAAATCTGGCACCAGAGATTCGATCATCTGAATTTGCAGGACCTCATGTTATTACAGAGAAAAGGTATGGTCGAGGGACTCCCTGTTTTTCACAGTACTCAGTTAAATTGTGATGGATGTGCCTTAGGTAAAATGCATGGAGAAGAGTTTCCTGTGCATGATAGAAGGAAGGAAAGAAATATCCTAGAACTAGTGCATACTTACATATGCGAACCTATGTAGACGAGGTCGCTAGGTGGAGCATATTACTTTCTTTTATTTATTGATGATTGCACTAGATATTCATGGGTTTATTTTCTAAGTAAAAAGAGTCAGACTTTCCAGTATTTTATAGAATTTAAAACCTTGGTGGAAAAACAGTTAGGAAAAAGCATAAAAATTCTCCGCTCTGATCAAGGGGAAGAATATAGGTCAGGGGAATTGATGAAATTCTTCAAATCTCATGGGATTGTTCAGCAGTTTATAGTGCCTCACACACCACAGCAGAATGGAGTGGCAGAGCACAAAAACAGAACTTTAGTGGAGTGCACGAGTTTGTTACAAGGTAAGGGTCTATCTAATAGTTTTTGGGCAGAAGCTATTAATACTGCTATCTATTTAAAGAACAAAAGTCCTACCAAATGTCTTGGCTTCAAAAACCCCTTTGAAGCATTATATGGACTCAAGCCAACAGTAAATTATTTAAGAGTATTTGGGTCAAAAGCCTTTGCCCATATACCCAAAGTTGATAGGAAGAAATTAGACCCTAAAGCTATCAAATGCATATTTTTTGGATATGGCACTGAATTTAAAGCATATAAGTTGTTCAATCCTGAGTCTCATAAGATATTTTCAAGCAGGGATGTAGTGTTTCATAAACCGGTTCAAGAAGGGAAGGATGACAGTGATGATGATTGGCACATTCCATTGTTGATGGAGGAAAGCAGTGAGGATGAACGAGAGCAGAAGCAGAAAGAAGAGCAGGAACAAGGTGATATAATCAATCATGTGAGCCTGAATAAATCTGAAGAAAACAAATTTGAGGTAAGTCCCCTACCAAGGAGATCAGGTAGGAAGACTCAAATACCAACCAGGTTGAAAGACTATGCTTTGATGTCAAATATTTTGAACATTGTAGAACCCACTAATTATAAAGAAGCTAGTCAATCTGAGGCATGGAGGGCTGCAATGAATGAAGAGATTGAATCTATTATTAGAAATAACACTTGGGATTTAGTTGAACTGCCTAAAGGTAAAACACCCATAGGATGTAAATGGCTGTATAAACCAAAAATGAATGCAGATGGAAGTATAGAAAAACCAAAAGCTAGGTTGGTTGCAAAGGGGTACTCACAGCAAGAGGGTATAGATTTTGATGATACCTTTGCACCTGTAGCAAATTTAAACACTATCAGAATGCTTATTTCTTTAGCGACAAAACACAATTGGGAGCTACACTAGCTTGATGTTAAATCTACATTTTTAAATGGTGAATTGAAAGAAGAAATTTATTTAGTACAGCCAGAAGGGTTTGTAAAGAAGGGGCAGGAACATCTTGTTTGCAGATTGAAAAATGAACTATATGGCTTAAAACAAGCACCCAGGTCTTGGTACGAAAATATTGATTCTTTCTTTTTAGAGCATGGTTTTCATAGGAGTTTGAATGACCCAAATTTGTATACCAAGTACAATAAACAGGAGCATATTATTTTGATTTCTTTGTATGTGGATGACATGATCATAACAGGCAATGCATATAATTTGATCAAAGAAATCAAACAACTGATGGCACAAGTTTTTGAAATGAAAGATCTCGGAAGTCTCCATTACTGTTTGGGATTGGAAGCATGGAGAGATACTGGACAGAATTTTCTTACTCAAGGAAAGTATGCCAGAATTCTGCTGGAAAAATTCAGAATGGATTAGTGTAGGTCAGCAGCAACACCATTGCAGCAGAATTTGAAGTTGTGCAGTGACGATGGCACGAAGGAAGTGGATGCCACTATGTACAGACATCTAGTTGGGAGTTTGATATATCTCACAACAACTAGAGCAGACTTGGCATACTCTGTTAGTGTGTTGAGCCAATTCATGTCTAAACCACTTGAAAGTCACTGGGTTGTAGCAAAAAGTGTGTTGAGGTATCTTTGTGGTACTAATAATTATGGTATTTTATACACTAACACATATGATGTTACTCTAGCAGGCTTTTCAGATTCAGACTGGGCAGGTAACCTAGATGATCGAAGGTCTATCACAGGTTACGCATTCAACATAGGATCCGGGGTCATAGCATGGAGCAGCAAAAAGCAAAGTGTTGTAGCATTATCTTCATGTGAAGCTGAGTACCAAGCATTGTGTGCAGCCACATGTGAAGCAATCTGGTTGAGAAGGCTTCTCAATGATGCAGGAGAAGAACAGAAAAACTCAACTTCCATCAAAAGTGACAACCAGAGCACCATTAAACTAGCATACAATCCAGTGTTTCATAAAAACACCTAACATATTGACACTCAATTCCATTTTGTTAGAGAAAAACTACAGTCAAAAGAAATCTTTGTTGAATATTGTAAAAATTGTGACAATATGGCTGATATTTTTACTAAGCCTCTTGCACGTGTAAAGTTTGAATTATTTAGAGGGATGCTAGGAGTTCAGGATAATCCTTTCTCCATTAAGGGGGGGAGTTAGAAATAATTATATTATTTATGTATTAATGGAGAAAAGGTTACATAAGTTGTAACGTATCTCCTTAGTTTAGGAATTGTTCCTAGAATTTAGGAGTTTGTTTGCAACTTCCTGATTTCTTGTGATGTACTTAAAGATGTATTTTCTGATTCATGAATGTAGAGTGATCTCTCTGTTTGAGTGTAGTCTCCAGGTGCAGTACTCAACTGAGAGCTACAACTCCTTCTTTTCAATTCTGTGTATATTTTATCTAGATTTTGATTTTGTAACAGGGGTATAGATGTATTAACAAGTGGTAATGAAGTGGGTGTAACAGATTGAACTGGTTGATACAATTGTACAACCGTTTCTGGTTGGATAGGCAGAGTGGGTTTCCATTGAAAAACACTCATGTCAACATTATTTTGACCAAAAAGTGACTGAGTACTGTCATATTAGGTGACCAAAGGTTGTCCCCCAGCATAAGGAGGATAATAAGATGGAAAATATTGTTCCCCGTATGCTGGGAGTCCAGCTGATTTGGTATTTAAAGGAATTGACCCAAAAGAACCGACTTCACATTGCCCTGATGATGGATGTAATGATTCAAGTCGTTCAGTACTAACGATAGGACTACCAGTTAAAACACGAGATGATGACATTGGCAAAGACCATGAACGTGAAGATGCAAAGAGAAAGTGCCAGATAATGATTTGTAACCTATTGGGACCGAAGGGCCACAGTGAAAATATGACTTTGGTGAGGTTGTGAACATTGACGGAGTAGCAAGGGTAGGATCTGACGTAATTGGAACAACACACCTAATCGAAGATGCTGGTTCAGACATGGTTGTTAGACCAAATGTATACCCTCGAAAATCGACGGGAGATTGAATGGTGATGGGATCAACAAAAGCAGATGGAAATGATTGAGGAAAAGACTGGTACAGGTAAATGTCTCCCCCAAAATGGGTTGGACTTAAAGGTGTATCAGGTTGTGGGATTTCTTCAATCGCAATTAAACTAGGAGGAAGAACTTCACCGTCAGGCCCAAAATATATTTCAGACAGTTGACTGTGCGATATAGGAGTTTCAATAGCTACAGAACTATGTGGGATGACCAAGGTAGGAACAACTTCCAGTTGTTCGACTCCAGGATTCAGATGTTCTAGCAAAGAAGAGACAGGATCTGGATCAATTTGTGATTGAACAACGTCGGGTCTAGGAGGTATGGTCTCAACGATTGAATGGATCGTGACCACGGGTAGCTATGAAGACTCCATTTCGACAACAGTAGACGAATTGAGATGTGTGGAAACAATTTGAGCTAACTCTGGGTTAAAGGATGATGTTTCGCTAGAGGTATGAATTGTACTTGATTTGGCAGATCGCGATCACCTCCGCCTACCAGAAGTAACTTCCGGTGGTAAAGGTGGTTTTAAAGCTAATCTATGCGAATGAAGGGGGATAGGATTATGTTCTTCCATGATTACTGATTTATTTTATCCAAAAAAAAAAACAAAAAGAGGATAATGCTAGGAAAAAGGGTTTACCAAGAAACTATGAACTACAGAATACCTCCTGGCGAACCAAGAAGTACGAGCAGGTAATCTCCCCGAATGCTGTGTTCGGTGTATCACAATTTCAAGGTGGCTGACTCGGTTCACTATGGATGGATAACACCTAAAATTTTTCCTCCCAAATATACCCGAAGATATGTGGAGGCTTACGTCCGTATTAGCGTTGTCTGATGTGAAACCGCACAATGAGAGCACCCCTTTATACTTATCGTACTGTAACACCGCCCGATATACTCAAAATTACGTGGACGAGCTATGATATACTTACGTACGTGGAGTGAGGTATCACACTTGGAATGTATCGTAGAAAAGTTAACGACAACTGCTATGTTTTATGACACCGGAACACGTCTCTAGCCTAGACCTTCTAAATGTTATTTTTATGGTTCCAAAGTGTTGTTAAGTAAATTGATATTTATTTTATGTTGATCTTGCTTAAAAATTTGCCTTTCAAAGGTTCACCGTGATGATGTGTTTGAAATTCCTAAAATGCAGCTAAGAATGATAAACAAACTTTCACTTTCAGCTTTTTCAATGAAGAACCTAGCTAGTAAGGGAAGAGAAAAAATAATTTGAGAGCAAACAAATTAATGAATCTCAAACTAAATTCAGATTTCCTAATGTTCATTTTGCAAAACACAAATTATTCTACATGAAAATGCAAGTTTTTCTTTTTAGTTTCCTTAATGTTATGAATGCAGAAAAGAAACTAGGTGCACTAGATCAATAATTCAAATGCTTTTTACTAATGAAGAATACAAACGACAATTTCTCTTTTGAAGGAAAAACGAAGATTTCAACAACAATTTTTCCTATCAAGGAAATGAATATTTTATGACAATTTCCTATTTCGAAAGCAAATGATTCTTAATGCGACCATAAAAAGTACTTTGAAATCAAATTGTCAATGATAAAGAAAAACTTTTTTAAAACAACATTGAACAAATTTTCAGTCAAAGGAGAAAAAGTATATAGAGTCACTAGTTAATTGAGCATCAAACTTTTCAAAACACAACATCAAACAAAGCTGAAGCAAGTTGCAAAGTCAAATTCAAGGGAATTTGGTCACTTTCAGGATTCAACGCAGTCTCCAAGGGGAGACAGTGGTCTGCAACACAGGCTTGGAAGGGAGACAATGCTCTGCAAAGCACTGTGTCCATTCTAAGGGTGTGTTGGGCGCAGTAAACAAAGAAAAATACTACTGTTTAACTCATTGTCTTTGCAAATTAAGCTATGAAAAGGTCTAATCTTTATGTGAAAGAACTACTAGGTAGATAAACAAAGAAAATTAGAGGCTCTAACACCTAGAACTAATAGAAATTCTCCCCAATGGAGTCACCAATTTGTTGGGCCAGAATTGTAATCTACGGATAAATTACGCTTCCCTACACCGGTGCTAGTCTAGAACAACAGGTGAAAGACTATACAAATATTTCTCCTAACTCAGAACAGATACACTGAGAGGATTGGAGGCTTCTTCTGTTGCTTCCACTGCAGCTTTAAATTCAAGTGGTTTGTGAGCTGAATTCTTCCTGCAAGAAAGAACATTGAAACAACAGAAGATGCAATAATATAGATATCTATTCAGGCTAGTTAGCTAAATCAGTAAAGCATAAACCATATACATCAACTAAGATCTTGCAATATGGAAAATCAAAGCCAATACAGATGCATATAGGGAAAAATAAGCAGTACTCTTTAATGATGATAGAAGGAGAGGTTACAACCTAGTGACTTATTTGAAGTGACCTTCCAGCAAGTTCAAAAACGTCATCACAGTATAAATCTCTCCAGCAGTAGCTTCATAAATCAAGCTCTCAATTGAAAATTCTCCAGCATTTCTCTACTCAAATTATTCCTCCTCAAGCACTTAGATCTGTGCTCAATTTATAGATGAAATGTAGGTTGTTTTGCAATCAATAACTTTACAAAAATAGGCAAGACATGTTTCCAGTCATGTAGATGTCAAATGGACACTTGGATTCGAAGCTTGACACATGTGAACTCTTCTAGAAGGCACTGGCCAAGTGGAGATTCCAGAACAATGATAATTTTGCTCCCAATGTGACCAACGCACCTGTGAATGTTGGGAAGTGCTTTGCAGAGTAGCCTTGCATGGGGCTACCTGCATATGCAACGCACTTAGGCCCCTTAGAGCCTGCGTTGGTGAGCTCTCATATGCTAAATATTAAGCTTCAAACCATGGAAACCTTTGCTTGATGAAAGTATTGCTTGATTTGTCTTGTTTCTTGTCTTAGGGCATGTAGCAACTGAAATGATAGGGAATGATAGGCCCTTGATCATTGGTCCTGGAGATGATACCCAGTTAACCAGGTCATTGGGAATGGCACCCAAATTGACCTATAACACATACCCCTGAACCAACGCTTGAACCCTGTGAACGATGGCTGCTCCTGCTTCCGCCTGTCACCGCAAATCACAATTCTTGTCAAAGGAATATGGTTTCTGCAAATCCAAACTATACCTTTTGAAACTTACCCTGTTCTTCCTGTTACACATCCCTTATGACAACACAGGGTATCTTACTAAATGTGCAATCATCCTCATAACCTCTGTGTACCTCCTCAATTGGTTTATTGTGGTCATGCTTGAGTAGCATGCTTGAACCTCTATGCTTGCATGGTACCTTACCTACACCTGTCCCACAGCCTGCCTGGTGGCAGATAACCTCAAGCACCCCAATCAAGGATCTTCACTACCAGTAAGATCTATGTCTATGATGATCTGGAGAGAATGTAATTCAATATCCCATATTAGATAGTTGATATTGAAATGAACATGTCTTAATCATATTTCGAAGTAGAAAATGTATATCCATAGGACTCTCTCTCTCTCTCTCTCTCTCTCTCTATATATATATATATATATATATATTATTTTTGTTAAAAATATTTAAAATTTTACATGTTAACTCCATATTAAATAAAAATGAATGAATTACAAATCTCAATTTCTCTATATAAAACAAATTTTATATAATATATTAGATATTTGATATTGAAATGTACATGTCTTAATTATATTTGGAAGTAGAAAACATATATCCATAGGACTCTCCCTATTTATATATAAAAATATATACAATTTTAACTTTATATATTATTTTTGTTAAAAATATTTAAAATTTTACATGTCAATTCCATATTAAATAAAAATGAATGAATTACAAATCTTCCTAAAGACAGACATCCATAAGACTCTCATATATATATATATATATATGGATTTTCTATGTTAATATTATTTTTATTATTAATATTTAAAATATTCTATATCAACCCATGTTAAAAAATAAATAAATTACAAACCATAAAAGTAGAAGTGATATATATATATAATTTTTGTTATTAATATTTAAAATTTTACATGACTCCATATTAAATAAAAATGAATGAATTACAAATTTTCCTTAAGACAGATATGCATAAGACTCTCATTTTCTATATATAAAACCAAAATTTTTTTTTAGTTATCAATTATCTATGTTAATATTAAAAAATGAATAAATTACAAGCCATAAAGATAGAAGTATAATATAAACCATAAAAATAGAAGAGAGAGACATGCCCTAATCATATTTGGAAGTAGGAAAATATATTTATGGAATCTCAATTTCTATATATAAAACAAATTTTATATAATATATTAGTTAGTTGATATTGAAATGTACATGTCCTAATTATATTTGAAAGTAAAAAACATATATCCCTAGGACTCTCCCTATTTATATATAAAAATATATACATTTTATAACTTTATATATTATTTTTGTTAAAAATATTTAAAATTTTACATGTCAACTCCATATTAAATAAAAATGAATGATTTAAAAACCTTCTTAAAGATAGACATCCATAGGACTCTCATTTTATATATATATATATATATATATTTCTTATTATATATCAATTTTCTATGTTAATATTATTTTTGTTATTAATATTTAAAATATTCTATATCAACCCATGCTAAAAAATGAATAAATTACAAACCATAAAATTAGAAGTGTAATATATATATATATATATATATATATATATATGAAGAAGAACACATCTATTCATAGAAACTCAATTTCTATATATAAAATTCAATATATAAAATAAATTTTATATAGTATATTAGATAGTTGATATTGAAATGTACATGTTTTAATCATATTTGGAAGTAGAAAACATATATTCATAGGTCTCTCTCTCTCTCTCTCTCTCTCTCTCTCTATATATATATATATATATATATATATATATATATATATATATTATTTTTGTTATTAATATTAAAAATTTTACATGTCAACTCTATAAAATAAAAATGAATGAATTACAAATCTTCCTAAAGACAGACACACATAGGACTCTCATTTTCTATAGTATAAAACAAAACTATATTTTTAGAAATCAATTATCTATGTTAATAATATTTTTATTATTAATATTTAAAATATTACATATCAACCCTATATTAAAAAATGAATAAATTACAAACCATAAAAATAAACGTGTAATGTAAACCATAAAAATAGAAGAGCGATAAAGACATGCCCTAATCATATTTGGAAGTAGAAAACATATATTCATGGAATCTCAATTTCTATGTACATGTCCTAATTATATTTGGAAGTAGAAAACATATATCCATAGGAATCCCCCTATTTATATATAAAAATATATACATTTTATAAATTTATATATTGTTTTGTTAAAAATATTTAAAATTTTACATGTCAACTCCATATTAAATAAAAATGAATGAATTACAAATCTTCCTAAAGACAAACATCCATAGGACTCTCATTTTCTCTCTCTCTCTCTCTCTCTCTCTCTCTCTCTCTCTCTCTCTCTCTCTATATATATATATATATATATATATGGATTTTTTATGTTAATATTATTTTTGTTAGTAAAATTCTTTCGGTAATAATCACATGCAATGGAACATGGTCGACACGTTTCGAACCAACCAGTGTGGTTCATCATCAGGACTATCAACCCATGTTAAAAAATGAATAAATTACAAACCATGAAATTTGAGGTGTAATATAAACCATAAAAATAGAAGTGATTGTTGAAGATAATGGAGAAACTATATTAGAGAGAATAGGTTCACCTGAACCTTGTAGTATCTCAGAGTAGAGCTAACCAGTGCAACTTTCAATAATCTATTTCTGCCACATTTTTTCATGGTATCAGAGCTGCAGGGTTGATTCAAAGCCACAATGCTTTGATCCCTGTGATTAGTCCAGGTGGTAGAGGAGAAGCCCCTAGACCTGAGGGTATCCGTGAGTTAGGCTGTGTGAATATTTTTTATTTATTTATTTATTTTATTTTTTATTTATTTTTGTTCTTTTTTGATACGTGCCGATCAGCGCAGTCATTACCCTCACAGATGCATCGATCCTCCAAAATCAACGCAGATTTGATCAGAGAAACTGCGTTGATTAGTAGTGACACTTACTGTGTTTTTCCAGCACGACTAGTGCGATTTCTGCTTTATAGTAAAGCGCCTGAGCCAGAGAGCTCGTGAAATGAGTCTGTGTACTGATGAAAGGAGCCAGAGAGCTCGTGAAAGGAGTCTATGTACTCGTGAAAGGAGCCAGAGAACTCATATGTTTGGAGTGCCATGGAGCTAGAGTGCTCATGTTGGAAAAGCGATAGAGCTTATGCCTGCAAAGCCATTAAGATCGTGTCAGAGTAACCAGAGAGCTCGTGCCTGCAAATCCAGTGAGAATGTGTCAGAGGAGTCAGAGAGCTGTGGCAGCAGAAACAGTAGAAGATTGCTGGTAAAGTGTGAGGGTCATTGTAAGTGTTATCCATGATAGAGTGAGCCCGTGGTGCAGTGCACAGAAAATCTTGCCAAAGTGGTAGAAGAACAGGTAGATCTGTTTCTTGATATTGTTATCTTTTGTGGATCTGGGGTAGATCTAGTTTTCTGTTAATTTTCGGAGGTCATTTTTTTTTATTGTCAAGATGAATAATTTGATGGAGGTATACTTGAATGAGAGAAACAAGCTCGATGGTTCCAACTATTCAGATTGGAAATTCAAGTTACAGACTATGCTAGAAGGGCATAGTGCATGGGGGATCGTGACTGGAGATGAGGTGAAACCTACAATTGCAGCAGGCGCAACAGTTGCGACGGTACATGAATGGGAAAAGAGGGAGAACAAGGCAAGAATGATGTTGAAGATGGAATTCAAAGACTGCATCATCCCTCACATTAGAGATTGCAAGTCTGCGAATGAGATCTAGACAACTCTCGAAGACCTGTAAGAAATCAGAAATATGAATCGCCTACTATTCCTGAAAAGCAAGATTCTCTCCATCAAAATGGAGGAGAATGAGATAGTAGAAACGTTCATCTCATGCATCAGGGACCTAAAAGACAAGCTTGGCGACATCTGAGAGGCTGTAAGCAATACTAATCTGGTAACTATTCTATGAATGGTATGATTGACGATTACCAGATGTTTATAACAGGCTTGAATGCTAGAGAAAAAGCCCCCAATTTTGAAGACTTTAGAGGGATTATCATGCAAGAGGAGGAAAGGTGGATGACATTGAAACCCCATAATTCAGATCTATCTCTCATGGTGAAGATGAAGCCATTCAGAGGAAAAGTGAATGGAGGACAGAGAGGTGGAGGCTCAACACAGGAACGGCTGAATCCATCTCAAGGTATGTCACCAAATATGAATGATCCACCATTAAAATGTTTTTAATGTGGAAAAATTGGGCCTATGGCTAAGCAATGTCGTAAGAAGAAATATGATGAAGGTCAGCAGAGATACAAGAGACATGCAGGGAATTTTGCAGATTTTGCAGATGATGACCATAACCAGGATCTAACACTGTTTATGGATGACTCTGATGAGAAGGACAAAGCAAATACATGGTATGTGGATTCAGGAGCATCTACCCACATGACAAGCAACAAACAATGGATTGATGACTTCAAAGAAACCAACACTAGAGCAAAAATCTACCTTGCCGACGATAGGGGGTACCCAATCAAAGGACATGGTAATGTTCCTGTAATTTTGTGTGATGGTAATATTAGGCACATTCAGAATGTGATGTATGTACCCGACATTAATAAGAATCTGATTTATGTTTCAATGATAACAAAGAAAAACATTAAGGTAGAACTTTAGAAATCATATTGTGTTGTTAAAGATTTGTTGGATTCAATGAAGAACATTGCAATAGGGATTCGTGTGGGTGGCCTTTACAAGTTGAATGTGAAAAGTGCGCCACATCAAGCCTTGAAATTTTCATATATGTCTACGGAAGATCTATGGAATCATAGATTTGGCCATATAAATTTCAAATATTTGCAGTTACTTCAGAAGAAAAGTATGGTTACTGGTCTTCCTAATTTAAAACATATTCATGTTGATTGTGAAGCGTGCGCTCTTGGGAAGTTGCACAGAGACGAGTTTCCTGTTAATGTTAATAGAAAACAAGGATATATACCTGAGTTAGTCCACACTGATTTATGTGGGCCAATGCAGTCAAGATCTTTGGGAGGTGCATATTACTTCTTATTGTTTGTCGATTACTGTACTAGATTTATGTGGGTATATTTTCTGAGCCAAAATATTCATGTTTTTGAATGCTTCAAGCAATTCATAAGCATGATAGAGAAGTAGACAGGAAAATACATCAAGGTTCTCCACTCAGATCAAGGAGGAGAGTATAGGAAGGTTGATCTCAACAAATATTATAAAGAACATGGAATTCTACAATAACATATAGTACCCCACACTCCTCAGCAGAACAGGGTTGTAGAAAGGAGAAACAAAACCCTAGTGGAGCGTGCTCGCAGTATGCTGAAAGGTAAGAATATTTCTAATGGATTTGGGGATGAAGCTATAAATACGATTGTTTATTTGAAAAATTCCTACAAGAAGTATGGAATCTAAAACATTTTTAAGCCTTATTAGGTTTTAAGCCTTCAATTAAACATTTGAGAGTGTTTGGCTCCAAAGCATTTGCCCATGTATCAAATGAAGATAGAAATAAACTTGATGCAAAGGCCATCAAATGTACCTTTGTTGGTCATTGTACCGAATTTAAAGCTTACAAATTATTTGATCCCTCTACTCACAAAGTTTTTTCTAGTAGAGATGTAGTCTTTCATGAACATGTGCATGATGGAAACAATGTAAACAACGATGATGATTGGGACATTCCATTGTTGGTGGAAGAAGGGAATAGTGAAACAGAAGAAATCCAAGAGCAATAACATCAACAACAGAAAGAAGCAGATGTTTCAGATGAAATCATCGAACCAAGTCCATCAAGAGATGATGAGAACAGGTTGGATGTCACACCAACACTGAGGAGATCAGGTAGGAAAACACAATTGCCTGCAAGATACAGAGAGAATGCTTTTATAACTAGCATGTTAAGTGTTGTTGAACACTCTAGTCATAAAGAAGCAAGTTAATATAATGAATGGAGGGAAGCCATGGAAGAGGAACATAAATCAATTATGAACAAAAACAAAAACAAAAAACTTGGGAATTACTTGAATTACTTGAGGGTAAATAAAACATAGGTTGCAAATGGTTATACAAACCCAAATTTAAAGCAGATGGGAGCATAAATAAGTATAAAGATAGACTGGTTGCAAAGGGGTATTCACAAAAAGAAGTTACAGACTATGAGGAAACCTTCGCCCCTGTAGCTAAACTTAATAAAATCAGAATGTTAATTTCCTTAGCTACTAAACATCACTGGAAGATGCACCAGCTAGATGTTAAGTCTGCTTTCTTGAATGGGGAGTTGAAAGAGGAAGTTTATTTAGAAAAAATTGAGGGGTTTGTCAAATAGGGAAAAGAACATTTAGTTTGTAAGTTAAAGAAAGCTTTATATGGACTAAAAAAAGCTCCAAGATCATGGTACGATAAAATTGATTCATTCTTCTTACAACAAAGCTATAATAGAAGCAAAAATGACCCCAATCTCTATACCGTGTTTGATGAAAAGGGGAGAATATTTTTTATTTCTTTATATCTAGATGATATCATCATTATAAGAAATGCAGATAAAATCATTGAAGAAAGCAGGGTGCAGATGTCACAAATGTTTGAGATGAAAGACCTCGATGAGCTTTGCCACCGTTTGGGTCTAGAGATTTGAAGAGATTCAGGACAGAGTTTTCTAGCACAGAGTAAGTATGTCAGGAGTCTTCTGAAAAAGTTTAAGATGGATAAATGTAAGGCTACAACAATACCACTACAACATAACACCAAACTTCAGTGTGATGACGGTTCAAAGGGGGCAGATGCAACATTGTACAGACATTTGGTTGGGAGTTTAATCTACTTGACCACTACTAGACCAGATTTGGATTATGCAGTCAGAGCATTGAGCCAATTTATGTCCAAGACACTGGAGAGCCATTGGATTGCAGCTAAAGGTATCTTAAGGTATCTACAAGGAACCTTAGACTATGGAATTTTGTATACTGATTCTTGTGATGTGAAATTGACAAGATTTTTAGACTTCGACTGGGCTGGAAACGTAGATGACACAAGATCCATAACAGGCTATGCATTTAGAATTGGGTCCACAATAATTGCATGGAGTAGTAAAAAGTAGAACACGATTTCCTTGTCTTCAACGGAAGTAGAGTACCAAGCGATGTGTGCAACGACTTGTGAAGCAGTTTGGTTGAGGCGACTTCTCCAAGATGTAGGAGAAGAACATAAAGTTGCAACAGTTATCCGATGTGATAACTAGAGCTCCATCAAACTCGCAAACAATTCAATGTTCCATAAAAACACTCAGCACATTGATACTCAGTTCCACTTCGTCAGGGAGAAAGTTCAGTCAAAAGAAATCCATATTGTAACTCTCATTTTCTATATATCAAACAAAAGTACTTTTTTAGATATAATTATCTATGTTAATATCATTTTTGTTATTAATATTTAAAATATTACATATCAACCTAATATTAAAAAATGAATAAATAACAAACCATAAAGAAGAAATGTGATATAAACCATAAAAAAATAAGTGAGAGAAAGGTTTTAATCATATTTCTAAGTAGAAAACATATATTCATTTCTATATAAAACAAATTTTATATAGTATATTAGATAGTTGACATTGAAATATAGATGTCTTAATCATATTTGAAACTAAAAAATATATATCCATGAATATATATATATATATATATAAAACAAAATTAAATTAATGTTATTTTTATTATTAATATTTAAAATATTACATATCAATTAAAAAAATTTACCATATTACATATTACAAATCTACCTTTAAAAAAATTATTAATAAAACAATTAAAAAATAATAAATTACAAATCTACCTTAAAAAAATTTATTAATAAAATAAAAATGATATCTATATAGAAACATGCACCAGCCTTTGTACAGAACGCTTTGTAATAATTCTGCACCCTGCATCGCGGAGCAGCAGCCATGGTCGGGAAAACAAATTCCTTTGTATTTCTTGTCCTCTTTTTATCCTTTGCATTCAGAAATTCAAAAGTGGGAGGAGCTACACAGGCAAGGAGAAATGGCCTTATTGTCTTCACATTAATCACAATCTATAGTTCAGATATGTTTGATGCTATATTTGGTTATAGATTAATTTCACACTTCTTTAAGTACAATATTGTATAGAAAGGTGTATTTTTCTGGTTGAAACTATAGCTGGAATTTCTGATTATTAATTTCCTGGTTGCAGTCATATGTGGTGTACTTAGGAGGGCAGTATAATGACAATGTGGACAACCAACAGACACTTGACTCACATCATGAGCTTTTAGGATCAGTATTAAAAAGGTAATTTACAGAAGCAATTAATGATTAATGAGTAATTTTTTGAACATATTTAGAATGTATATTTTCATTCTTTTAAGATTTCTATTAATGTCATAATAATAGTATATGGATAAAAGTTTTTTTTGGTGATAATCACATATAAGTATATTTTGAACCAGTTAATATAATTCATTTTTAGCTTAATTATATTTCTGACTGATTTTTCAATTGAAAAGCTAACATTGCTGATTGTATATGGAATACCTATAAGTTTTAGATCCTCATAATGTCGATTTTTCTATTTACATTTTGTATCTTGTTCTAATTTGTCACCATTGAGTCTAATGGCTATATCCTACTACAAAGTACTTATTACCAGTTAGTTAATTTGTTTACATTGACCTTTATTTTGAATAAGTATATTTTTTTTCAAAGATGACTTTGGAAACTATTTTATGTTTTACCAATAATACCACATAAGCATTATTTTTCTCTCATCATTGATTATCCAATCTTTTAAATTATCTATTAATAAAGCTTAGAATGTTAGACAAGGGAGACATTTTTGTATCAACAATTTAATAATCATGTAGAGAGCCAAAATTCCCATTTTTTATTTTAACTTTATTTTTTCTACAACATTTTGTGATAAGATTTTTATATAACTGAAAATTAATTTCCTTCTACTTAAGTGAAATTCTTGTTCCATTATTTATTTTAGTTTCATTTTAGACATTATATCAAAAGATCTGCAAAAGAGAGAGAAAAAAGATAAATACAATTACCTTTCTTTGTAATAATTGTAAACTATTCAATGATTAATACTTACACCAAAATCTAGTTGGGAAAGAATATCTAACATGTTTTTTTTATTTCATTTAATTTTTTTCTTTATCAAAATCTATAATTTCTCATATATTATTTACATAGTCACCTTTGTGAATAGGTATCAATTAACTAAAAATGTCATTTGCCTTAAACCTTCATCTCATTTAACCATTTGAACTATAAAATAAAGATCATTTAATCATTTCAAGTGTAAAATAGAGATTTTGATATTTGCTTAAGGTTCACTTGGGGAATATGGAAATTGTGTTATAGATGGTTAAGCTTGGAATACATTTGAGAAGGAATATAAAGAATTACTTTTTACAAGGTTATTTTAGTCTTTATACTTTTGTTGTTTGATCTTCATTTTTAATTTTATATAATTTTTAAGTACCCTAAATTGTATAACAGGGATGCATGTAAATACATTATATATTTTTTTCAAAGTCCATGGAACTCTTTGTTGCTGTTATTATGTTTATGGTTGAAGATATTATGAAATTTATTGTTGTTGTAGCCTGTACTTTAGAAAAAATTTATTTATTTGTTTGGTTTTTTTTTTTTTTTTACATATAGATTTTTTTTAGTGATTTATGTTTATGTTCAAGAAAAAGAGAATACATAGTAAATAATAAATTATATAACTTACCATTTTGTTGTTAATAGTAAATTATATAACTTACCATTTTATGGTTTAAAAAATGGTAATATACATAAGTAACATTCATTAAATTCGGTGTCCACAAACAAAATAACAATTAAAAACATTAAATTTCACTACTATATTACAAATTCATAATATATATATATATATATATATTCAAATTTAAATAAATACACTAATTTACCATTTTGTTGTTAATAATAAATTATATGATTTACCATTTTATGATTGATAAAATTGTAATATAGATAAGTAACATTCATTAAGGTCCCTGTCCGCAAACAAACATATGTGACAAGGATACACCCTAAAACGTTCAATTACCTTATTATTATTATTTGGCATAGTGATTAGGGTTTCATGTATATTTTTTCACTGAAAATGATTAGGATTTCATGTATATATTTTCATTGAAAATTTGCAGCAAAGAAGCAGCAAAGGAAGCAATCTTCTACTCATACACCAGGAGCGTGAATGGTTTTGCTGCTGCTCTCAAAGAAGAGCATGTTCTTTCTCTCCTAGGTTAATTACTTACTATTATCGCTTATTTTCACTCTTTCACATGAATGAATGCGAAGCCGGTAGTTACATAGAATTTTCGATAGTTTTTTCAACTGAATTTGGTGTCATTACTGGGTGTTGCTATTCAGAACTCCCTGAGGTAATATCTGTATTTCCTAACCGAGCAAGAAGTCTACACACAACTCGTTCATGGGGATTCCTTGGCTTAGAAGTTGGAGCTGGAAAATCTGAGAACGTACATGTTCCTCCGCAATCGCTATGGAGAAAGGCGCGATTCGGAAAGGATGTTATTATTGCTCACCTGGATACTGGTAGCAACCTGCCTCAGTAGCCTTGGAAATAGCTGTGTGCGCGCGCCTGTTATTATATTATTCTTTAGGCGAGTTCAATTTATTTGTTATTTGATTCTGATGCTATTTTTCTTGTGCATTAAGGGGTATGGCCAGAGTCTGCAAGTTTTGATGACACGGATATAGGGTCTATTCCTTCTCGATGGAAGGGCTTCTGCCAAAATGGAACAAAATTCGGTCCACAACAATGCAACAGGTGCGTTGTTGTGGGGTCAGAGTAGTTTTCAGTTTGTTAAACCATATTTGCTTATGGGATAGTAGCAAAGTTTTGAGATGAATTATATTGGATAGTTTTAAATAGGTAGGCTTTTTGGTGATTTTTTTAAATAGAATTAGTTAAACAATTATAGATCACAGAAGCTTACAATCTAACATACATTTAAAATTTCTTCATTTATTCTGGCTTTCAAAACTATTTTGAAATGTAATATCCAAATAAAAATAGCTTTCTTAAGTTAAAAACAAGTCCAAGGAGGATGAAAAATTTCAAATTGTTTATAAAGGATTACAGTTTCCCATAAGCATGTTTGAGGTTTTTATTTTTTGGGGAGTTGTATGGTTTGTAAGTGTTTATTGATGGTCAGTTTTAAGCACTTTGCCAAAAATCCTACAGGAACAGTAAGTGATAGGCTTTTCTGGTCTAGAACCTTGTAAATATGCCGCTTTCGAGTGAGGTAAGTAACATGCAGCTTTAATGTTTAAGTCCGGTTTTGAGATAAGTATTGTTGGAGCAATTCTCACATTCACTTTATTGGGAATTGATAAAGTGAATTGATCACTTGGATCAATTGATCGACTGCTGGGATTTATTTTAGGAAATTAAGATTAAGTGTTATTTAATGAAATGCTAAGGATTTGTTATTTAATGAAATGTTAAGGATTTGTATCAGAGCCTTGGCCTGATTACCAGAGTTGCGTTTGAGAGGGAGTTGGAGTAATGGTCAAACTCACCTTATTCGGAATCAATCACTGTGAACTAACAAGCACCTTTGAAACATAGGATTAATTTCCCATTTAAATAACGATTAGGGTTTAGAAGTTTAATTCATTAAAAATTAATCACTATGGATTAATTTTCCCACTTAAGTAATGATTAAGGTTTGGAAGTTTACTAATAATGCCTGATGTAACCTGTCACTTCAATGTTCACAAAAATACTTAATTCTTACCTTAGGTTGTTGCTGAATAATACATCTTGTTCCGGGTACAAAGTCCCCTGCATTCTTATTTGTTCTTGCTGTCCTGCTTGCAGTCTATAGCGGTTATTAGTTCTTGTATTACATTGCTAAGAAGAAAAACACTTCCAACTTGCTTGGTGGAGAATGCTCAATTCCTGTATTTGTTTCTTTGTTTGTGGATGTATAGTAGAAGCCAGTTCCTGTATTTGTTTCTTTGTTTGTGGATGTATAGTAGAAGCCAGCCCCATTGTAAGATAGACCTACTTGAAAAAGTGGAACAATTAGTCCCCAATTCTTCGAATCATGGTTTACTCTCCAGAGTGGTTGGCAATAACATTTTGATTGAAAAGCAAGCCCTTTACAATGGAATCAAAGTTTCACTCTCCAAATTGCTGTTTGCAACAGGAAATTGATTGGAGGAAGATATTTCATCAAGGGTCGTGATGCTGAAAATAAGCCTTTGAATCTCTCTGCAACAGGGGATTTTCTCTCTGCGCGAGACAAAGTTGGACATGGAACTCATACTCTGTCTACAGCAGGGGGGAATTTCGTGAAAAAAGCAAGTTTATATGGACATGCAGAAGGGGTTGCAAAAGGAGGAGCCCCTCATGCTAGAGTTGCAAGTTATAAAGTTTGTTGGCCTACAGATTCATATGCAAACATGTGCTATGACGCAGATATCCTTGCAGCTTTCGATGCAGGGATACATGACGGAGTTGATGTTTTCTCAGTTTCTCTTGCAGTGTCACCTCCTCTTCGGGATTATTTTCAAGATGGAGTTTCAATTGGATCGTTCCATGCAGTTCAAAGAGGGAGGGTTGTCGTCTGTTCCGCTGGAAATGACGGTCCAGTTCCGGCGACGGTTGCAAATGTGGCACCTTGGATTATAACTGTGGGAGCAAGCAGCATCGACAGAGAATACGCTTCGCGTGTTCATCTTGGAAACAACAAGACATATGCAGTAAGCAGGATTTATTGGCATTGTATTTCGGAGTTTTGTTAAAATGATTTGTGTTTACCTTTAAAATGTATTTTTAATGTACAAATGGATTGACTAACTGGCACACTTGAACATGGTATCAATGGCCGACTCAAAGTAATAGGCAATGGTAAGGGTTTGGAAGGTGTGGAAATTCACTAAAGCTTGTAAATTTTGGTGTAATGGAAAACCTTAACATGAACTTTGGCTTAGGGTAGATTATCCCGAATCATGTTATAGGAGGGATGTTGAAGGAACATAGAGCTAACTGTCTTGAAAAACTCCATGACACTTATATTTTGCAAAGTTCACAATTCAAACTTGTAATTCCAATAAATCTCTAACAACTACTTTAAAAACATGGAACTAACCACCCACTAAAAATAATGAAGATTTAGAAATTTACTAGAACATGCTAGCAAACCCAACATTCAACCCCTGAAAAACCCCATAAAACCCATATTTTGGGTCATGTCTCAAAGTTGTGACTACAACCACTCTCTTCCAGTTTTCGGATAAAACGACCGGTCTATTGGCGTTATCTAACTTCGTCTCTAGTTAACTAATGAAGCGTGTGTAATTCATCTTATGAAGTGAGGCCCGAGGGTGGAAATTTATCCCTGCAACATGGAACCGCTAAATAGGGCGAGAGGCTTATTTCATGCTTTTAGCAGAGCATGGTCAGATTTAATGGTTTATTGATTATCAGGAAAACCCTTAGTGCTGTAGAGATTATTTTCATAGAGAATTTCAAGAGGGGAATAACGCACATTGAATTTTTCTCTTTATTTCAGTCCGTGAAATTGAAAACTTTGATATCTGATTTTTTTCAAATCAAGGGCATTGAAATTAATAAATCGTATCCCTTGCAGTATGCTAGAAAAATCATTCTGTTAGTCTCTGCTTTTTTGTTTGAGGCCAGGGACAAAGCCTAGCACAGTTCCAATTACCAAAGGGAAAGATGTATCCACTGGTGTTATCAGCGAACGTCAAAGCCCCACATGCGAATAAAACTGCTGGGTATGCTGCATACTAGTACCCTTTACCAAAGAAAAAAATTGGACACGAGTACTATTAGTTCAATCAATCAAAGTCATGTTTCTTTTTGATATTGTGTTTTAACAGTTTCAATGGCTAATATTTTCAGAAAACTCTGTTTCCCGGGATCGTTGGATCCCAGCAAAGTTAAAGGAAAAATTGTTGCCTGTCTTCGTGGTATTAATGAGAGAGTTGAGAAAGGTGAAACTGTTCGATTAGCAGGAGGAGTAGGCATGATTCTTGCCAATGCACCCAAAGGCGACAATGAAGTTTATGCAGACGTTCATTTTCTTCCTGCTGCAAATTTGAATGCAACTGATGGAGCGGCAGTTTTTCAATACATCAAATTGACAGTGTAGGATTTAAATAAAACTTGTTAACTTATAGTAAAACCTAGTTATTGCATGAAAAACCCTAATGCCCAATTAAATTATGCTCATTCAGGTCCCCTGTGGCTTCCATTTATTCAAGAACTCAATTAGATATAAAGCCAGCTCCGACTATGGCAAACTTTTCCTCTCAGGGTCCAAATTCTCTCACTCCAGACATACTCAAGGTTTATAATTCAATCCCCACAACTCCATTGTTATGATATCTCCATTGTAATATTTTGAAAAGAAAGTTGTTAATTGTATCTCCAATGCAGCCTGATATTACAGCTCCAGGGGTGAACATCCTTGCAGCATTTTCAGAAGCAGCAGCAATAACTGATCTTACCTTTGGTAATAGACAAGTACCTTTCAATGTACTTTCTGGCACATCTATGGCATGCCCACATGTTGCTGGTATTGTTGCTTTATTGAAGAGTGTACATCCTGATTGGAGCTCAGCAGCCATCAAGTCTGCCATTATGACTACAGGTATCTGTATCTATTTATTCGTATGCATACAAAGGTTCGAAGGATTTTTCATTTTTCATTATAACGACGGCTCATCAATTGATATATTGAAATTCTGCAATATTTGTAGGTGGGATCTGTTACAAATTTCAATTTTTTAAATGATTATATTCAATTTTATAATATAAATTTAATATTACAAATTTTCATTTTTTAAATCTTTAAATTCAATTTTATAATATAAATTTAATATAACATAAAATTATTATATTTTGAAATTTTCAAAATTTTACAAATACTATATAACATTATTACAACAACTACTAACATTTCAAAATGATTACAACAACTAACATTTCAAGATATCTATAATCAACAATCAACAACAATATCTATAATCAACTACTAAAATCATAGTTTAAATAACTGATTGTTTTTATTGTTTTTAACATAAGTGAGTAAACTGTTCATTCCAGAGATTATATGTATTAAAAACTATATACAATATAATTTTGAAACTGTCAAAATCTTCATACTTAAATATCATTAATACTTAATTTAAATATTATAAATTTTAATAATTATTAATGTGATAAGTTTAAAAAAAAAAAATCTAATTTATTTATATAAAAACTAGTTTAATCATAAAAATTAAATAGTTAGTAAATGTAAATAGACATCAATTTATAATACACAACAAAACAATCATTTTATCTTAATAAAATTTTAAACATCATAACATTTAACTAAATTATAACTTTATTTAAAACAAATTTAATAAAAATAATTTAAACATATATAAATAAAAGCCGTAGTCTAACTAGACTGCTTTTTTGCCCTGAAAATCATGGAAATTCCGGCAAGTTTTTAAGAAAATTTGGCAGGAACTTTTGTAAATCCACATTATAACTATCAAAATTTAATATTTTGAGTGTCCTAGAGATTTTTGGTGGTGCTGAATCTATTTCCACCATCAAAATTCTGGCCAATTTTCGCGGGCAATTCCTCCATCTCATTAGACAACTCCTAAATAAAATGTAATAAGATTCTTAACCATAGATATTCATCCCCATTTTATCTTGGAGATTCTTAATTTATAAATATGTTAATGTTACAATACCACTGACCAATATCATGGCTTAGCAAGCAAGTTTTTAAGAAAATCTGGCAGGAACTTTTGTAAATCCACATTATAACTATCAAAATTTAATATTTTGGGTGTCCTAGAGATTTTTGGTGGTGCTGAATCTATTTCCACCATCAAAATTCTGGCCAATTTTAGCGGGCAATTCCTCCATCTCATTAGACAACTCCTAAATAAAATGTAATAAGATTCTTAACCACAGATATTCATCCCCATTTTATCTTGGAGATTCTTAATTTATAAATATGTTAATGTTACAATACCACTGACCAATATCATGGCTTAGCAATGTCACTGACAACTGTTCATATGACATTTTTTTAATTATAAAATTTAATTAAAATAAAATAGATACTATTTTAGAAATAAATTTCAGCCTATACTATCAAGAATATTATAAAATACTTTGTGAAAATTAAAATTGAATAATTGTTTCCATTACTAATTTGATAACTAGATTATGATAGTTTTCCATTATATTATTAAAAAAAATTATAATTATAATGATAATTAATGTTAATTCAATTTTTTTGAAAAAATTAAATTAATATTTACTTATCTTCTTTCATTTTTAATTCTTTTAATCACAGCTCAAAAATTGGACAACACCAAAAGGCCAATTAAGGATGACTCACTGCAAACCGCAGGTCCTTTCAACTATGGTGCAGGTCATGTCAATCCGAATAAGGCTAGAGATCCTGGGCTAGTCTATGATCTATCAGTCGAAGATTACTACAGTTTTCTCTGCGCCTTGAATTATAATTCAAGCCAGATGAAGGCCATAACAGGAAAGGATATTTCCTGCCCATCACTCACTCCTCAAATATATAACCTCAACTATCCTTCCATCACTGTCTCGGCACTGAAAGGGTCAGCAACTGTGAGAAGAACTGTGACAAATGTAGCAGAGGGACCGGTGACTTATAAAGCAAAAGTGCAGTCTCCTGTTGGAATTTCGGTGTTAGTTGAGCCTGCAGAGCTTCACTTTTCTAGCAGCGGGGAAAAGAAAACATTTAATGTGTCGCTGAAAGCCCTGAACAGTTCTGGGGGACAGTACGTATTTCGGTCCCTTGCATGGAAAAATGGCAAGCATTTGGTTGCAAGTCCCATTGTTGTGAAGGTAACCAGTCTGAATTAAAATAGTGAATATCTCACTAGCCAGCAATTGCTTCTCATTGATTGATGGAAAATTGGCAGGAAACTTTGGCCTGCATGCTAATAAATATTCAAGCGGAATATAGTTAATTAAATTTGTTTTTTTTCACTTAATTAATTAAATTTGTTTTTTAGTTATAAGATTTGAATTTTGAAATTTATGATTTTTATAAAATATTTCATAATATAGTTATATCTTTTTTTCTTTTTCTTTTTGTAAGTCAATATCAGTATATTATATCATGAACCAGAGATTACAAAAGAGTACAAAGGGCCTGAAAGCAATCAGCCATGTAGCACCACAGGCTTGCTTTTTAACGAGCTGACTATTAGACTGAAAAATCTTGGACTATGGATGGCTAGACTTCGTACAAGCGTTAAAACCAAAACCAAAAATACAGGTCCACCACGCAGGGCTACCCGTGAGACTAGAGAAATCAACCAAAAAGAGCTAACAGCCGTAGGATCCCCGTTACATACCGAATGCGACTGGTAGCAAATATAAACATAGATAAACAACTATTCCTAGATACAGTCCGAGCATGAAACCAAAGAGAGAGCATAAACATCATTGAGTGGGAGTTGAAGCTCCAGAATGACCAACCATGCTTGGATTTGCTACTTCGTCACCTTTCGATTGAGTTCTGGGCTTGAAACGCCGGATGATAGTGGTCTGCGAGTCATCCGTTGGAACTTCAATGGACACGTTGAGGACATGGCGGAGATAGATATCAAAACGCCGAACGAAACTGTCCAGAGCTTTGCCGTGCTTGCGGAGTTCCTCTGTGAGTGAGTTAAAGGCAACTTCCATTTTGTCCAGCTGCGCTGTATTCCTAGCCGACGCCATGGAGGTTGCTGCAAAGGTTTCTTTGACCGCGACGCCCTGCATGGCAATTGCCTTCGCCAACATAGTTTTCATCTGCCATGCCACCGCTTGGGTCTGCAGAAATTGCGTGTGGCGAGTGGAAGGTGTCCCGGGGTCGACTAACCAGTCGACCTCTTCACTAATAGCATTGTCGCCAGTCCAGGCCTGGGAGAGTTCCACCTCTTCTTCCAGCAATTCAACCGTTTGCTTCCCCCGTTTTGAGACAGAGGCTTCGTAACTATCCTTGGCCCGCTTGAGGGCCTGCGAAGCTTTAATGCTGCAGAGGTTGATATCAGCCATGGAATCCAGATAAGAGAGATCCAAGAGATTACTGAGAGGAGCAGAGAATAACCTAGTTCTCGAGCAAGGATAGCGCACCGCTAAGAGAGAAATGAGATGAAGAGATGAGATTGAGGGAACAAAATTCGCATAAATAGAATGTCGGGAGGTGGAGTGATAAATGCTGCAGGATAGCCAATCAAAGTTATGATGCAAGGCAGATCGCCGCCTGATCCGCCCACTAAAGCTGGGGTCCTTAACGGAGATCTCCATCCCCTAAGCAGACCGATCACACGCTTGAGATCTCCTCTTACACCGTTGTAAGGAACGGATCCTTTACAGTTGTCCTTTCTCATAATGGACTGCTGAACCCAAGAATAGCTCGGTACTTTTACCAGGCTGTGCCGCCTGATATAATTAATCATGAGGCGGGTATTCATGATCAGCTGATGATGGATAGGCTGCCGTCCTTCCCCATGGCAGTACCGGCAGTTAAGTCATGCCTAGAGATGATATAGCACTGATCCCTAAGCTCTACATGCGGTAGATCAAGCCAACAGGTGTCCAGGGTGTTAGTTGGGTTATCTACCGCAAAGTTTGCGAGGTGGTCTGCGAGAGAATTTGCTTTCCTTCGCACTTCTTGAAGGATGATGCCACCAAGGGAGGTAAGGTGCTGCGCTATAAGCTCTGTGACTGCTGCTAGACACCAGTGTTTTATAGCCTTGCTGGGCTTCGTTCCATGCTGAATTTTCTTAATAGTTGTGATGGCGAGCTAGGTATCGCCTTCTACAATGGCCAACCCTTTGCCGAGTCGGATTAAAAGCCTTAGCCCCTGTTCTAGAGCTGCGAACTCCGCATCGTTGTTCGTGGTTTCTCCTAGATTTCTGCAAAGGATATGCATAATTTCTCCCTTCTCATTGCGCAGGATGCCTCCCATGCTGGCAGGGCCTGGGTTGCCTTTGGAGGCTCCGTAAAAATTGAACTTGCAATATCCTGGAGGAGGACTACGCCATATTGCAGGAGAGGGTGCAGGCCGGTGGGCATGCTCCTGTATATAACGCTTTGCCGTTTCAGAGAGACCGAAAAAGGCAAGAATCCTGAGGTCATTAGGAGACAGCGACTCGACTTTTTCTTCTTTACACCAGGTGAGAGTGGTCTCTGTTAGGCCTTGCATAATAATAGTTTTTATTTCGTCGATCTGTCTTAGGCTACGTTTGTGAAAAATGTGATTGTTTCTCTCCTTCCATACTGTCCAGATTAAGAAACCCGGACTGAGCCTCCAAAGATTATTTACCATATTGCTATTGGAATAGTTTGAACGCCAATGGGTGATTGTTTTGTGAATGGAATTTTTGTTTCTGTCCGATTGGTGGAATATGCTTTGTATCCAATCCCAAAGGTTGCTAGTCCATGCACAGTCATTGAGCAAATGATTCATTGTCTCCTCCTGTTGTTCACATAGGGGGCACCGAGAGGGACCTATGAATCCTTTCTTTAAAAGATTTTCCCAGGTCAAGATTTTTCTATTCTGAAGAAGCCATAGAAAGGTCTTGATTTTGGGCCAAAGATTGCAGTCCCATACATTATCATACCAGGCCACCTTATCATCAACGTACCTATTTTCCAGATATGAGCGGACTTATTTGAGGTTAAATGAACCTCCAGTCAGCTTACCCCAGCGAAGGATATCCGACCCTTGCATTGCTCTGATTAGTCTCTTCCTAAGGATAGTATTGTGAGAATTGAGGAGATTCCTCAAGTTTTCATCCGGAGGAGGGGGCGAGAGAGTCCAAGTTCTCCAATGTTGCTGGTCCTCGTTACTAGCCCAGTAATAAAGAACTTTCAGCTTTCCATTGTTCTGAAACCATTGTTGTAGAGGTTGTAGGTCAGAAGTTTCGATTTTCGGGAGTTGGTGCCAGGCATCCTCCAAAAAAAAAAGCATGGTGACCATTCCTTAGCTCCAAAAAACAGTGGTCTTGTATGATGTTCCGGTTGGCTCGGGCGAGGTTCCATATGGGAGAGCCTGCAGGGATGTCAGTTATTCTTACTAGCTCTTCAAGCTGCCATTGCGCTGCATATTTGGTTTTCCAGAGGCGTGCCCACGGGGTTTGTGGTTCTGAGAGCCACCTCCACCAGAGTTTAGCACCGCAAACCCTGTTGGTAGAGCTTGGATCCTGTAATCCTAACCCACCATAGCTTTTAGGCTTGCAAAGTTTGTCCCAAGATGCCAGCGCCCACTTTGGCTTCCCTGAGTTGCCAGACCAAAGAAAATTCCGTTGGATGTTCCTGATTTTCTGAAGCACTCCCTTAGGAGCTGGAAGGATCGAGAGCATGTAGTGAGGAATATCCTGGAGAATGGCCTTCGTCATGACCAGATGACCAGCCAGGTTGAGGACCTGGTTAGTCCAATGATTGCACCTGTCTACCAACTTGGAGAGAAGCTTCTCCCAGTGACACTTCTGCCATGGTTTGTCAATAAGGGGAATGCCTAGGTACTTGGACGGGAGAGTACTTCTCTTGAAACCCAGGATACCGATCAAATGCCTCTGAATAGCTAAATGCATATTAAAAAAGAAAACAGAGGATTTATTGAAGTTAAAGTCCATACCCAAGGCATGACTGAACAAGTTTAGAAGATGCTTGAAACCTCTGGCTTCCTTTACCGTCGGGACTCCATGTAGCATAGTATCATCCACGAACTGTTGATGGGTAGTGGCCGGAAGATTTCTTAAGGGCTGAAGGCCTTTTATCACATTCCTCTCCTTAGCTGATTTGATGAGGCGGCTGAGGCCCTCCATCAAAATGACAAAGAGGAAGGGCGAAATAGGGTCCCCCTGCCTGATGCCTCTTGAAGGGTAAAAAGGTTGAGAGGGGGCTCCATTGATCAGAATGGAGTGACTGGGAGATTTAATCAGAGCTAAAGTCCAGGCGATCCACTTGTTACCAAAGCTAAAAGCTTTGAGAACGGCTTCCAGATATTCCCAGCTAACCTTATCATATGCCTTGGAGAGATCCAGTTGAATTATCATGCCAGCTTTTCTGAGTGTTTGCAACGTGTGGATCATCTCATGAGCCAGCAGAACATTGTCCATAATTTGTCTGCCCTCCACATAACTTGACTATTCCTCGGAGATAATCTGAGGGAGAATAGGCTTCAATCGATTTTCCATGACTTTGGATATGATCTTGTATAGTACATTACAGAGCGCTATAGGCCTGAATTTGGCAGGGGTACAGGCATCAGCTTCCTTGGGAATTAGCGCTATGAACGTGGAGTTTAGGGATTTCAGATTTGAAGATGAGGTTCTGGAATCCTCCACTACTTCCCAGACGTCTTCCTTAACCACATCCCAACAGGCTTTAAAAAAGTCCACTGTAAAACCATCTGGCCCTGGAGCTTTCCCATTGGCCATCTCTTTGACTGCCTCCTCCACCTCCTGGAGGGAGATCGATCTCTCCAGGGCTCTGTTCTGCTCCTCAGTTATGAGGATGGGAATGGATGAGACCACTTCTTTAATGGCTTCCTGTCGTTCCACGTTAGGTTCAGTGGCTATGAGTTTGAAATGATTTTTGAGTTGGCAAGAGATGTCATGGTGCGAGTGGAAGACAGTCCCTTGCTCATCTTGGATCCTGGTGATTCTATTATTGCATCTGTAGTCCATAGCAGATCTATGGAAGAACTTTGTGTTCCTTTCTCCCTCCTTAAGCCATTCGATTCGTGATTTTTTCCGCCAAAGAATTTCTTCCTGCTTGCATCTTTCATTCCATTTCTGCATGAGTTCCCGCTCTGTATTGATAGATTCCTGCGATATGCTTCCTTGAATCCAAGTGTTATGGATTTCTTCCAGCTGTTGCTCAAGGTGTTGTTTGTCTGCAAAAATGTTTCCAAAGACATCTCGATTCCAAGCCTTCAATTTGGTCTTGATAAATTTAAGCCTTGCTTGTAGCTTGAACATTTTCGTTCCTTCTACAGGTAGGGGTTCTTTCCACCAAGTTTTAATATTGCTGGAAAAATCCTTGTGAGTTAGCCAAAATTTCTCAAAACGGAAAGGCCTGTTTTTAGGAGTGCCCAAAATCGAGGCCTGCAGCGTTATAGGCCAATGGTCCAAGCCTCCAGAGGGGAGGATATCAGAATTTATAATGTTTCCTTCTAAGAGAATGCTTTCGGAGATCAGAAAGCGGTCTAACCTGGAGGTAATGAGCCTGTCTCCTCCCCTTCTGTTGGTCCAGGTGAAAGTGCCAGTACGGGGTTGTATGTCCACCAAGTTGACTTCTTGAATGAAGGAGTTGAAGGCTATGGCATCATTGCCGAGTGCACGTGTGCCTCCCTTCTTTTCATTGAGAGAGGTTATCATATTGAAGTCACCTCCATAAATGGCACTGGAGTTGAGGTGTCTCTGATGTAACTTGGTTAGATTGCTAAGTAACAGCAGTTTGTCCTCTTGTTGCTGAGGGCTACAAACATTGGTGAGCAGAAAGGTTCCTTTATCCCCTATGAACTGCATTTCCAGGGCTAGAAAAGTTTTGGTAGCTTCTGCATTAAGGAGATGAAGAGTTTTCGGGGTCCAGAAAGTGGCGAGACCCCCGCTCATGCCATTTCCTTCTACTGCTAGATGTTCGAGATGTCTGCCCAGACGTTTACCCAGCTCATCCAATTTCTGATTCATACATTTGGTTTCCTGAAGGAAAACCAAATCCAGTTTTTCTTGCATGATTTTCTTTTTCAGGAGCCTTTGTTTCCTAAGGCTGCCCAGTCCCCTTACATTCCAGGAGAGAACTTTCATCGCTAACGAGTGCTTAAGATGAGAAGGAGAAAGCCTCAAGGGCTCTCATATTTCCGGAATTAATCAACATCTGACCCAATTCATGAAGAGCATCATTATTGGATCTTCTTCCTCGTTTCTTCCTGTGCTTGAGACTGGCTTGTGTATGGTGGAGAGTTTGCGATTTTACGCCTAAGCCTTTGGTTGCTTCTCTTCCTCGTTTGATCCCCTTCAAAGCTGCATCTTGTCTGGTTAGGAATAGGTAGTTTACCTTATTTATTTCTTCCTCTGGTATCTTGTCTATTCCTTTCTGTTTCCATTGCTCCACTATAGAATTGAGATCCAATCCTTCTTTCTCCAGAATCTCACCTAATTCCAGGCCTTCCGTTCCCAATTCACTGAGGACCATGTCCTCATCCTCTTCCTCGGCTTTGTCTTCTGATGTAGCTAAGAGCGGATCTGAAGGCTTGATGGGCTCCCTTGATTGGTTGCTTTGCTCTTCTGTTCTGATGGCCTGCTGCTTCGCTGCTAGGGTTTGTTCTATCTTCTCGGACGGAGAGTCATCTCCTAATATTTCAAAGGTGTTCACTGTTCTGGTGAGCGGATTGTTCGATTTAGGTGTGTTCTTGCGACTGGCCCGATGTCTGCCAGTGGGTCGGACAAATCCATCCGAAGCCGAGGTGGATTTCTCTTTGGGATTCTCGGCTAGTTTATTTAGAGGGCATTCACGGATTAAATGCCCATGTTTGTGACATTTCCTGCACCTGAAGGGTATCTGCTCGTAATCGATGGTCTGAAAATAGGCTTCGTCTCTGTATTCCAACCACAGACCCTCATGTAGAGACTCAGATACATCCATTTCAACACAAATGCGGGCATAGGAAGTATACCTTTTTTGAAGAGTGGCTTCAGAAGCATGGACAAAAGTTCCCAAGGTGTTTCCAATCTGTTCCAGCGCTGCTGATCTCCAATAATCTATTGGCAGAGAGAATAGTTGGATCCAAACCGGTACTTGTGTGAACGTTTCCTGTTCAGGCGCGAAGTTGGGTATCCAGGATTTCATGTAGAGGCCTGCTGAGGCGTAAAATTACGGGCCTCCCTCGAAGATCCGATCCTTATCTTCCAAATTCGCGAAAACTACTGTAAAGAAGCCTTTGGCGCCCAAGTGTAACTGCACATCTCCTCTCGGTTTCCAGACTTGCTTAATCCATTGACAGAGGAATTTTTCACTGGGCCAGAACCCCATGAACTTGCAGATCACAGCGTGAACGGACATATGGTCCCTGTAAGCTTGCAGATCTGGGTCGTTAATGAATACCCTGAGACTTTCGGTAGCCTTCGGCTTGCATCGGCCTTGGTATTTTGGGTGGTTGCTGTTATCCCCACACTCCTTTGCAGTTGATCGATTCAGATCGGGGCTGCCATTCGTGTTATTGTTCAGATTTGTTCCTTCTCCTTGCGGATCAGCTTCCTGCGAGGGTTGTTCAGGGATTGTATCTGGCTTTCTTGTGGTATCGTTTGTCGTATTAATCGTGCGATCGCTTGGGATCAAGTTACCGCCCTTTGTGTGACTCCCAACGGTTGAGGATCCGGTGATCTTCAGACCCTTCATTTGCCTCTTGCCCTTATCTATTGTGACTTGCTTGAAAGTGGGGGCTCTGGGGGCCCCCGATCTTCCCATCTTCTGAGCCAGCGCTATGCCCCTTTGTTGCAGATCTTGGAGAAGATCTGGACTTCTCGCCAGTATTCTGGCAAGAGAGCGAAACCCTCTACGATCCTTAGCTTCAGATCCGACGCAGCTTCAGTCCCGCGCTTCGTCCCTGTTCAAATGCATATTTTTCATAATATAGTTATTTCAAATTTAACTGCTTTTTATAATTTAATTAAATTGATTTTTAAAGTATATTGTATAATTATATGGATTGTCAGCACAACTTGCTGCAAACATTTATCTATTACAATTGTATTTTTATTGAAAATTTATCAAATTACATTTTTTTATTATATTTTTTTAATGGTGTTTTTCCAATTTCTCATTCATGGCACATTCTAAAAGTTTTTAGAAGTATACCTTGTAATCATATTGACTGTCATGACAACATGCAACTTGCTTAAAAAATTTCTTAGTTATCATTATTTTTTTTATTAAAAGATTATAAAATTATTTTTTCTATTATGGGTTTTCAATTGTTCTTTTCCTATTGGTCACTTAGGGTAGGGTAGAATTGGTCACCTATAGTAGATTTGTAAAAGAGAAAAATTATATATATAAAAACAAACTCGTATTTATTAAAGCATATAATATTTTCAGTCAATCTGTGTAGGATTAAACTAGTTTATCGATTTTATGTTAAGGGTTTAATAGATGTTTGTTGAAAGTTAGTTGAATTTTGTTGAAAGTCACTTGAATTTCTATTATTATTTAACCACATCAAATTTGTGGTGTTGATTTTTATTAAATAATGAGAAGGGTGAATCAAGTTCAAATAGTTTTCTAGTGTTTTTATTTGTATATATTGTTAATCATTATTAAATAATGAGGGAAAATGAAGTTTTAATAGTTTTTTAGTGTTCTAGTTTGTATTTGACTCGGCCATAATTATAATGAGAGAGTAAACATTATTAGACACACAAAATTGTATTGAGAACTTTATTGAACAATATAAAAATATAAATAATGCTGTATTTAATTATGGTATCATTAAATAATTCTATGTTTACATATATTTTACAAAATATTGTAAATTTGTGTGAAATTTCTATATCTATAATATCTAAGTTTACATGCTTTCTTTCATTCTTATATTTTATAACAAAAAACTATATTAACTTAAACTTAATAGTTATATTTAATTTATTGATAATATGATAATTAAATATTTTTTTTACTTTATGAGGTTGGCTAATGAAGTGATGGACCTGGTAAGGTCCATGTTGCCATCACCACAAGCAATGGTTTTGGTGGATGTAATTGATCAATCAATGGAGATCATGTATTTATGCTTCGGTATTATTTATAGTTTAATGCACTTTGATATCTCTCATTATTCCACAAGATTTCTCATCTCAATCACTTTGAATTACTTATTTCTCTACCAGTTGTGCTCCTCCCACTTGCTCTATTCTTTTCCCGAATTTTTCCCATTCCCATGATGGTTAACAATTCTTTCTTTGTGGCCTTCCATATTGAGGATTTCAGTTCATTCTCTTTCTCATTGTTGTTTTCTACCTAAAGCTTGGGCCTTGGAAAAGAGTCAACATGCTTGATGATTTGCACCAAGAGTCTTAAAGTATTTCTTAGCTACATCTCCTGAATCCCTCAACAACTTGGCCCCTCAATCCATTGCTCTTATTCCTCCCATATGCCACCATGATGTGGCAGCATGTGAGATGTAGGTGGGGTGGTGGAGATCACTGATCTATGGGCAATGTGTGGGCTCCCATTCATATCAAGTCTTCTGCCTAGCTCTACCATGCCCAAACTCGACTAGGTAACATAAGACAAAATTTTGGTGGTGCTCAATGATAGTGAACTCTAATCAATGGAGAATGAGATATGACTCACTTGCATTGAAGTTGGCTCGACTCCCAGGATGGTCCCAAATACTAATGTCAAGATGGTAGCCAAGTTTATTGAGGTGAAAACCTCGCCTTCCCCTTAGTTTGCTAGTTATACTTTTTCTAAGAAAATTGTTGATTTTCAAAATATCTATGATAGAAAATGCCCTTCATTATCTCTAACTAGAAATGCCTACTTCCTATTAAAAACTACCTCTTCTTCTACCATGATAATTTTAGAATATTCTAATTTATCCCTAACTCTTTAATTTTCAAACTTTACAAAATAGATTGATTCATCAATTAATTTATATTAAAATTCAACCCAATTATTAAAATTCTCATTAATTAAATTCCCCTATCTTTTCTTCTCTAGTCCTTCCTTTATCCTCATATATTACATTAAATTCCCCATCTTCCCCCTCCTTAAGAGGGAAGAAGATATTTTGCATGTGTTTTATATTTAATTAAAATTCTTTTTAATTTTTTCTTCATAAATAAATTGGGAAAATTTGTCATAATACACCTCCTTGAGTTTCTTAATATGTTTGAAACGTATTTTGAAAACTAATTCCCTTTCATTAAATATGCTCACATATATATATATACATATTTTGGTGGAGAATGTCTATTCTCTCTTTTAATTATATAAGAATGTGAGGTCTCTTTTAAGTTGGAATTCATACTTTTTGATGTAAGACAATTATATATACATGAAATTCACTTATCTTATATTTATAGTTATTTTAATAATTCTAAGAGTATAAATTGTTTCGCTAATATGATTTTAGATTCATCGTAATTCTAGATCTATCAAGTTTTAAGAAATCAAATTACTTTTCACAAATTTGTATATCAAAAGATTTATAAATTTAGAGTTAAGATAAATATATGCTAGTTTAATTATTAATTATAATTATTATATAATTATTAGTTTTATGTTTTATTTTATTTTGTTTTGTTTTCATTTTTATTTTATGTAATTTGACTAAATGAAAATATTTTATTGATAATTATAATGATAACCTTTTTAAAATTTGAAATTTAAATTTTATTTTAATAAGGCAAAAAATAATTACAAAACATTTCATTAGATTACAACATCTTTACCATATTAAAATGAATAACATTTTAATACAATAATTTAGTTTTTCTTCTATTTTCTTACTCAACTAAATAATCAACCACAAACTCACTCTCCTCAATTCCAATATACAATATAATTTTATTTAAAAAAAAAATTCTATTAATGTTCAATGTTTCAAACGAATATCAAAGAACATTTGCACTAAAATCCTATTAGGATTCTATGTTTCAAAAGAATATCAAAGAATATTTACACTTTTTTGTGGCATTTAAATGAGTATATTGTAGTAGGAGTGTATCATGTGTACCATTTATTATGGATAGATTTTATGATCTAAAATGAGATTTCATATTTATGTTTATATATTAATCTTAAATTAGTTGTTTTGTGAATTTTTTTGGAAAATTTTACAATGGATTATTTCACTTTAATTTCTCTAAAATCTCATAAGAATTAATTGAAATCACAAGCTTGATGGGTAATCTATGCACAATTGAAGTGCCCTAGGATTTTTTAGGGTGGTGAATCCATATATATATATATATAGTAAAAAAAACCGTTTTAAATAACACAAATCAAGATTTTACCTCAAAATTTTAGACCATGCATTGGAAACTCCAAAAAGTCTCATCAAAGACAACTCCTAAAATTAATGAATTATTCATATATAAATTATATATATAATTATTGATTAAAAAATAAAGAACATTTTTGTGAATACTAGTTATAAAAATAAAATTAATAATAATATATATAATTAATAATAGTATTGTTATTGTCTATGGAGTTTTGGTTAAACGGTGATGAGCCAGGCTGTTATAGCACTCATCACAGGTTCAATTCCCTTCCTCAATCCAGATGATGTATTTGGACATGTTGATGAAGATGGAGTAAACAAAAAAAAGAAAAATGAAAGGTACTACCAAACTTACAAAAATTATAATAATAATATTGTTGTTAATGATAATAATTAGTATCGGAAAATTGCTTTGCTAGGGTTTTACCAGCTGGGGTTTCACCAGGCCATTTGTAACCCTCCTCCTCGTCAAACCTACACTTCGCACTCGTGTGTTGTGCCTGTAGGGGCCCTGTGTTGTTCCAGGCCCGGGTGGAAGCCCATATGTCAGGCCCCCAGCCGTGACAGGATAGGCCACACTCATACCACGATGCAGAAAATCGCACTCCCTTTGTACAAGGTCAGGTGCCCAATGGACCGCACGGCTGCAGAAACCCTAGTCATGGAGGCACAATGGAAAGAAAATAAGGGAAAGAGCAGGTTCCTTCCAAAGGTTGTAGTAAACCCAAAATGTATCATCCCAAAAAACAGGCTGGAGAAAGTGTGGCAATATATGAATGATCATGCAATGATTTGCAAGTTCTTCGAGGTCCGGCCTCGAGAGAAGGACATTATAGCTTGGATTCAGAATAAGTCGTCCCCGAAAGGGAACATCGAGCTTCGGATCAGGGCCAAAGGATACTTCACAGTGATCTTTGAAGACATGGGAGACCATAAGCGAATCTTTGAAAATGACCCCTATTTCATGGGTAGTGCAGCCCATTCATTCGCTATTGGGAGGAATGCTACAACCTTGAAAAAGAGGAGTTCACTGTGGCACGAGTATGGGTACGACTTAGGAGCCAGACATTCTGTAAGGGATCGAGAAATCAATAGGGGAATTTGTCAAAACTTCAAAAATCACCGAAAGAAGGTGGCATGCGACCTATGCTCAGATCTATGTCCATTGACTTGATCTACCACGACTCCACCTGGACCCAACTACTGGACTATGAGAATGCCCCTTTCAAATTTCGTAGGTTCCATGAATATGGTCATCTCTTCCATGATTTCCCTTTAACTATCGCAGAAGAAGCTAGGGCAGTCGCGATGGACAAAGACGGAGATGACTTCCAGTTTTTTTTTTTTTTGGGATTTACAGTTTTATATTGAAAATCAGAGTTATTCTAAATCTTTGCTTTAAGTAATCAGACGCTTTGAAAAAGGTTTAGAAAACTGAATGATTTAGAAAAACTGTATTTTTTGAAGAAGGAATTGAGCGAGTTTTATGGCATAAATTAATTTTTGGAAAGAGGAATAGGGCTTGAAGTTTTTCGGCAGAAATTAAATTTTGGAAAGTGGAATAGTTTGAAGTTTTGTGAGTCTTCTCTTAAGCAGTAGGGGTTTAAAGAAATTGAAGGAATTTATTTTTCTGTCCCTGTGGAAGAAATTGTTTGTTAAATAAAGGGCTCAGTTTTTTTGATAAAAAGGGAGAAAAATAGATATTTTTTTTACATTAGCGAAAAAGGAATCGTAAACCTTCCACCCTAGCAAATTAAGAGGGGGAATATATATATATATATATATATATATATATATATATATATATATATATATATATATATATATATATATATATATATATATATATATATATATATATTTAAGAACCCTAGTTGGAAGTTTAAGTAAGAAAGAAAAACTAGAAATGGCCAAAATGACAGATGCAAAATTCGAGGTGGATAAATTCACTGGGAAGAACAATTTCGCATTGTGGAAACTGAAGGTTAGGGATTTGTTGGTGCAAAAAGGGTTGCACAAAGCATTAGATGGGGTAAAGAAAAAACCGACAAGCATGACAGATTCACACTGGGAGGACTTGGATGCCCGAGCTCTCAGTACCATTCGGTTATGTTTGGTAGATGAAGTTCTCTTTAATATTGTTGGAGAGAGTACAACTAAAGGGTTGTGGGAAAAACTGGAAACCTTGTATATGACAAAATCATTGAAAAATAGAATTTATTTAAAAAGACAATTGTACAGTCTTCGGATGAAGGAGGGTACAAAAATTGCAGAACATTTAAATGTTTTTAATACCTTTATTTTCCAGTTGTCAGGTATTGAAGTTAAAATTCAGGAAGAAGACAAAGCAATAACCTTGTTGTGTTCTATGCCCGAGTCATGGGACCACTTTGTAACTTCATTCAGTGTGAGCACTGCCGATTCATTGAAATTTGAATATGTTGTAGGTGCTCTTTTATCTAAAAAAGTACGAAGGAAATCTAGTATTGAGACATCTGCACCAGAAGACATGGTAGCCAAAGGTCGATCAAAGGAAAGAGGGGAGAAAGAAAGGGGTTCTTCCAGATCAAATTCAAAGGGCAGCAAGAAGTGTAAAGCCAAGTGTTGGTACTGCAACAAACTTAGACACCTCAAGAAAGATTGTTGGAAACGGAAGGAGTTGGAAAACCATAACAAGGAAGAAAATGAGGTTGATTCAGGTATGGTCGATGAGGTTTTAATTGCTGAAGCTCTCCCTGTTTGTAATGTCTCTCAAGATGCTAAAAATTAGCTATTAGACTCTGGTGCTTCTCATCATATGATTCCGCACTGAAGTTGGTTTACGTCATATAAAACTGTAAATGGTAGTTTTGTATTCATGGGAAATAATGCATCTTGTCAGACTGTTGGGATTGGTAATGTAAAAATTAAAATGTATGATGATACAGTTAAAACATTATCTGATGTTAGGCATGTACCTGATCTAAAGAAAAACTTGATTTCCTTGGGAGTTTTGGATTCGAATGGGTATAAATTTACAGGTCAGAATGGAGTGCTAAAAGTCTCAAAAGGATTCTTGGTTGTTATGAAGATTGAAAAGATTGGAAATCTGTACAGACTCAAAGAAAGTATTCAAGTTAGTGAAGCAACAATCGTATCAGAAAAAACAGAAGAAGGTTTTTGTCTATAGCATCAGCAATTGAGTCACATGAGCGAGAAAGGTCTTCAGGTATCGATGAACCGCAACTTGCTTCCTGATTTGAAACCCTTGAAGTTGGTTTTTTGTAAACATTGTGTATTTGGAAAACAATGTAAACAAAGGTTCAAGATTGGAAATCATACTAGTAAACAAATTTTAGACTACATTCATTCTGATCTGTGGGGAAAATCTCCTACTGTGTCTTATGGAGGTGCATTATATTTCTTAACGTTTATTGATGATTTCTTTCGGAAATTTTGGGTCTATATGTTAAAAAAAAAGCTAATGTATTTAATGTTTTTAAACAATTTAAAGCAATGGTGGAAAAGAAAAAAGGAAAATTAATTAAGTGTTGAAGAACTGAAAATGGAAGTGAATTTACTTCTTTAGAATTTGAACAATTCTGTAAGGATGAAGGGATTGCTAGACATAAAGCTGTTGTTTATACTCCTCAGCAAAATGGCGTTGCTGAACGGATGAATCAGACTCTTATGGAAAGAGCCAGAAGCATGATCAACAATGCTAACTTGAAAAAGGATTTGTGGGCAGATGCTGTATCTACCGCTTGTTATTTAGTTAACAAATCACCTTCGATTGCCATAAACTGTAAAATTCCTGAAGAATTTGGTTGGGTCAGTTTTGTAATTATTCGCATTTGAAAATTTTTGGTTGGGATGCCTATGCTCTTATTCCTAGAAATCAGCATTAAAAGTTAGATCCAAAATCAAAATGTTGTTTCTTTTTTGGGTATGATTATGCAGTGAAGGGATATAGGTTGTGGGATCCTTCTTCACGGAAGATAGTCATTAGTAGAGATGTAACATTTGATGAATATTCTCTTCTGGAAAAGTTGAACAGGAGCAGGTATTTCCAAATCAGCAGATTCAATTGGAGACTAAACCTTTTCTAGAAAGTCGAAAGGAATGAGAGACTTCTGATAAAGAAGGTGGTGAAGGAAAGGAAACTGGAGAAATTCTAGAACCAATTCAGCAACTAGTCACTCTAAGAAGGTCTACAAGGGAAAGAAAAACACCCAAAAGGTATGAAGATTCTGCTTCATATTTTACATTGATTACTGAAGATGGGAAACCCTCTTGCTATCATGAAGCAGTAGATGATGCAGATAGCAAGATATGGATAAATGTAATATTCCATTTCTTGATCCAGTCAAAGTGGATAGAATCGATCCATGGTACTTATCGTGGTATTTTCCCATGGTATTTATTGTTGGTATTGACCCATGGTATTTCTTGTTGGTATTGACCCATCAAGCCTATAAAAGGGGAGAGAAGCTAGGTATTTAGAGCATTTTGGATTATCTATCTTATTGTGTTTGGGTTGAGAACCTGGCCTGGCCAGTTCTATTTTTTATCTCGGGACGAAAACCCCGCGGTGATTTTTATGTGGTGGATCCATCCAGGATTCACAAGTGGGCTTTAGTTTCTTATATTTTTCATTGTCAAGCAGTTGTGCATGCCATTTGCAGGATTTTATAGTCTGGGCATGTATTTTACTTTCAGTGAATAATAATATAAATAAAATGGTTGCATTTATTGTGTACTGGTTTTGATGAAATATTGTATTAAATGAGAACACTAACATGTTTTAGATCTATCAAAATTTTTTATTGTTTGGAATCTTACAGTGGTATCAGAGCTGTGCATCCTGCCAGCCTAAGAGTTTTATGCAAGGAACTTCGGTGAAATTTATTTTTCACCCTAGCCAGCATTTCTCACTTCGATGATATTTATCACCCTAGTTGGATTTTTATTTTTTTTAGTAAATTATTTTTATTGGGAGACATAAGTGAATGGAAAATCATTTATAAGTCTGTCGGTTAAATTTGTGAAAATATTTGAAGGCATTTGGGAGAAAAAAAAAAAAGGAGAAAAAAAAAGAAAAGAAGAAGAAGAAGGGTGTTTTAAATGAGAATCTTCAGAAGATGGATTGTCTTGAAGAAATTTTGAAAAACAACCAGAAAATCCTTGATGTACTAGTGAGGTTATATGGTCCTTTAAGTAGCCATATCTCCATAGACCAAAATGATAATCAAAGCAAGAACAAAATCAGCAGCAAGAATGAAATAAGGAGGAGAGGACTATGCTTTATCTGAAAGGGACCTTGGGCCCTTAATCATTCCTGTCCAGGTGATAAGAAGAAGGCAACAAAGTCAGAACAAGAGGAGATTACTTCAAATCATGGGGAATCTTTTGTAGATGGGTCTATTGATCTTCAGGATGGTGAGCAACATCATGACATTATTCAGGGAGGCTTGCAAGATGACAAACATTTGGAAGTGCATGAGGAAATTATACCTAATGCCATTCATGAGGTTGATTCCTATACAATGGAGTTCGTAGATCCCCAGGGGAATATCCATGAAGAATATGAACAATCAAGTATAGATAAAATGCATCTATGTTCGACAGTTGAAAGGGATAAACATATTGTCTCCATAGATGAAGAAGACTTGGGAGATTTGAGTGAGGATCCAGCCATAGAGAACCAGCATGATGAGTATGATCACGAGGAGCAACATGACAAACATAATGTGCAAAATGGACCATTCCTAGAGAGTTGGTCAAAGGCTCAAGTTGAAGATGTGGTCGTTGGGCATTGGGTGCAAACAGATACAGAGACAGTCAGCACGACACTAGAATTGCCAGTAGAAGACTTTCGAGAAAGGATCAAGTATTTCAAGACAGATCTTATGTTGTTGAAGCAGAAAATCTAGACAGTCCGAGACATTACCTTACAGGAGAACATAAAAATTGAGGAACTCATAGGGGTATGTGTCGAATCAAAGACCAAGTTGTCTAGTATTGAGGAACAACTCAAGTCCCTCACAAGGCCGCATGAGGAGTATAATTGGGAGTTCCAGAGAAGCCCTCTACAAGAATACATAGATAAAGCTTGCAACACCAACAACCCACCTTTATACATTGGGAAGAGTAGGCAGAGTTCTCCAAATACATCATGTTGGGTAACCAAGTAGATCAGCATGAATCGAGCATCAAACAACATCAACATAGTAGATTTGCAGATATTCATCTCTCCCCAAGTATGGATTGGCGAGAGATTATGAGTTGGTATTCTATCGATAGGTTGATTCTTTGGAGGATACTCATAGCCAAGGACATATTGCAGCTTGGGCCCTTTGGTGCAAGCAGTGATGGAGGGCTGAAATGGTACCATAACCCACAGGTCCCAGGGTTTAGGTGGCATTGGCATCTGGGAGAATGCATTGGGGAAAGAATTGTTTGGGATCCAGGTAAATCTATTGAGGGGAGGATTGGTCAGAGGATTTTTTGGGATCCAGGTATTGGAGGATCCATTCAGGACCATTTAACATGGAGGGTACATCAGATTGTATGGGATCCTGGTATCAATGTACAAATGCTTCTGTTATGGATAGAAGTGGATCGCTTGAGGACAAGCAATCTTTGGGCGGGAGGATTTGTAATATTCCCTTTCTTGATCCAGTCAAAGTGGATAGAATCGATCCATGGTACTTATCGTGGTATTTTCCCATGGTATTGAACCATGGTATTTCTTGTTGGTATTGACCCATCAAGCCTATAAAAGGGGAGAGAAGCTAGGTATTTATAGCATTTTGGATTATCTATCTTATTGTGTTTGGGTTGAGAACCTGGCCTGGGCAGTTCTATTTTTGATCCCGGGACGAAAATCCCGCGGTGATTTTTATGTGGTGGATCCATCCAAGATTCACAAGTGGGCTTTAGTTTCTTATATTTTTCATTTTCAAGCAGTTGTGCATGCCATTTGCAAGATTTTATAGTCTGGGCATGTATTTTACTTTCAGTGAATAATAATATAAATAAAATGGCTGCATTTCTTGTGTTCTGGATTTTATGAAATATTGTATTAAATGAGAACACTAACATGTTTTAGATCTATCAAAAATTTTTATTGTTTGGAATCTTACAAGAAAGGCTATGGAAGAAGAAATGGATTCCTTAGCCAAGAACGATACCTGGGATCTTGTAGAACTTCTTGAAGGGAGACGCGTTATTGGGTACAAATGGGTCTTCAAGTTGAATATAAAAGTAGATGGAAGTATTGAGAGGTATAAGGCGAAGCTGGTTGCAAAAGGATATTCTCAGGTTAAGGTATTGATTTTCATGAGATTTTTTCACTAGTCATTAAACTTATTTCTATTCGTACTGTGTTAGCACTAATTGCATTACTTGACCTTGAGTTAGAACAGTTAGATGTTAAAACAACCTTTCTTTATGGTGATTTGGATGAAGAGATATATATGGATCAACGAGAAGGTTTTGTACAAGGTCGCAATAGAAGATTAGTTTGCAAGCTTAGGAAATCATTGCATGGCCTGAGGCAATCGCCCAGGCAATGGTACAAGAAGTTCATTAGGGGAATTTTGAGGTCTAAAATGGGCCTCCTAAGAAAAATGTACAAAAAAAATAAACTTTATAACAACCAATAGGATTCAAGATGATGATGTCAACCATGGGGGATGATTTACCATTTTTTAAATAAAAGGGTAAAAATATTAAAAAATAATAAAATAATAAAACTACTTTTTCCACTCCTATTTTCAACTTATCTCCCAAAATTTTTACTCAAATTTCGAGTGGGAGTACTCATTGGATGCAAAATTTAATTCCTCATCCAAGTAGTACCCATGTTGCATACTTTTGATGAACTCTACTACACGAAAAATGAGAAATACATAAAAAACGTGATTGTAATCACGTTTTTTTATGTATTTCTCATTTTTCGTGTATTAGGAGCCATCGAAAGTATGCAACATGGGTACTCCTTGGATGATGAATTAAATTTTGCATCCAATGAGTACTCCCGCTCGAAATTTGAGTAAAAACTTTGGGAAATAAGTTGAAAATATGAGTTGAAAAAATAGTTTTTTCATTTTTCCCTCTAAAATTTCATGATGTCATCAAATCTTATATGATTTTTTCCACTATTATTTTATAATTTCCTTAGGAGGCCCATTTTAGACCTTAAAATTCCCCTAATGTTGATTCCTTCATGGTGAGCTAGAATTTTATCAGAAGTGAGTATGATCATTGTGTATACTTCAAAAGTTTCAATGGCATATTCATTATCTTGGTGTTGTATGTTGACGATATGCTTATTGCAAGCAAAAGCATGGAAGATATCAACATGTTAAAAGCTACAACCAAGAACATATTTGACAAGGATACAACCTAAAACTTTAAATTAATGATTATTATTATCATATTAGGCATAGTGATTAGGCTTTGATGTATATTTTTTCACTGAAAAATTGCTGCAAAGGAGGCAATCTTCTACTCATACACCAGAAGCGTGAATGGTTTTGCTGCTACTCTCAAAGAAGAGCATGTTCTTTCTCTCTCACGTGAATTACTTACCATTATTGCTTATTTTCACTCTTTCACATGAATGAATGCAAAACCGGTAGATACATAGAATTTTCGATAGTTTTTTCAACTGAATTTGGTGTCATTATTGTTGGGTGTTGTTATTCAGAACTCCCTGAGGTAATATCTGTATTTCCTAACCAAGCAAGAAGTCTACACACAACTTGTTCATGGGGATTCCTTGGCTTAGAAGTTGGAGCTGGAAAATCTGAGAACGTACCTGTTCCTCCGCAATCGCTATGGAGAAAGGCGCGATTCAGAAAGGATGTTATTATTGCTCACCTGGATACTGGTAGCAACCTGCCTCTGTGGCCTTGGAAATAGCTTTGTGCGCGCGCCTGTTAATATATTCTTCTTTAGGCGAGTTCAATTTATTTGTTATTTGATTCTGATGCTATTTTTCTTGTGCATTAAGGGGTATGGCCGGAGTCTGCAAGTTTTGATGACACGGATATAGGGCCTATTCCTTCTCGATGGAAGGGCTTCTGCCAAAATGGAACAAAATTTGGTCCACAACACTTTCAACTGGCTTGTTGGAGAATGCTCAATTCCTGTATTTGTTTCTTTGTTTGTTGATGTATAGTAGAAGCCCAACCCCATTGTAGGATATCCCTACTTGAGAAAGTGGAACAATTAGTCCCCAATTCTTCGAATCGTGGTTTACTCTCCAAAGTTGTTGGCAATAACATTTTGATTAAAAGCAAGTCCTTTACAATGGAATCAAAGTTTCACTCTCCAAAGTTGTTGGCAATAACATTTTGATTAAAAGCAAGTCCTTTACAATGGAATCAAAGTTTCACTCTCCAAATTGCTGTTTGCAACTGGAAATTGATTGGAGGAAGATATTTCATCAAGGGTCATGATGCTGAAAATAAGCCTTTGAATCTCTTTGCAACAGGGGAATTTCTCTCTGCGCGAGGCAAAGATGGACATGGAACTCATACTCTGTCTACAACAGGGGGAATTTCGTGAAAAAAGCAAGTATATATGGACATGCAGAAGGGGTTGCAAAAGGAGGAGCCCCTCATGCTAGAGTTGCAAGTTACAAAGTTTGTTGGCCCATAGATTCACAGGGCATTCAATGCTATGACACAGATATCCTTGCAGCATTCGATGCAGGGATACATGACGGAGTTGATGTGTTCGCAGTTTATCATTCAGGGCGAGAGGCTTATTTCATGCTTTTAACAGAGCATGATCAGATTTAATGGTTTATTGATTATCAGGAAAAATATTAGTGTTGCAGAGATCTATTTTCATAAAGAATTTCAAGAGGGCATTAACGCATATTGAATTTTTCTCTTTATTTCAGTTCGTGAAATTGAAAATTTTGATATCTAATTTTTCTCAAATCAAGGGCGCATTGAACTTAATAAATCGTTTTTTTCAGAAGGAAAAAAAACGCTGATTATATTATAAATATAAATAGTACATTGACCAATATATCTTAGCTGATAGGCCTACAGCGAGAAATCCAACATATAAAGCCATATGAATTATGCTCATAATGGAGAGATTGAGCATAGAAAATAAGTTGGCTTCCACATTATCGGGAAACATCCTTCCCATACAGATGATTAACAACAAGATAATAGCATAGAGGAAAGGATTCAGCCAATAACATTCCCCACTCAGAGTGACTGATGTACAAGAAAAGATATGACAGCAGTGAGTTGAGAAAGAGAAAAGTGAAAAATCAGGGGAAGAAATCAGAATAGATCCCTGTTCTATCCTTCCTATGATTTGATATGAAGCCAAAACAAAAAGAGTGCTAAGAATGATCAGAAACGTAAATGCAGGCTCGCTTGAAAAGTTGATCTGTACTGTTGTAGATTATAATGTTGTTGAGACAGGCATGATTGATATTGATATATCTGCATCCCCTGGGCATTAAAAAACCTTTAAATCTAGTAGGAAGGATGGACCTGCTCGCTTGATTATGAGATCTGGCTCGCTTGATATAGTGATCCCGCTCGCTTGATGTATTGGAAACAGGCTCTCTTGACGCTTTATGAACCAGGCTCGCTTGAGAAAAAATGAATCAGGCTCGTTTGATATTGATGTCACGCTCGCTTGATATAGTGATCCCGCTCGCTTGATGTATAGGAAACAACCTCGCTTGAGATGGATGAGGTGGAAAAATGAAAAGAAGAATACCAAAGATCAAAATTTGCGTTTGGGGAGGGAGTGAAAACCAATATAAGATCATCCAATATCCCATATACCAAGAACCTGTGTCACAAAAGCCATTACTCGTTGTCATGGTATAGAAAATACAAAAGAGGAATCATAGAACTGAAAGGATGGAATCAAGGAAAGGGGATGGAAAATTCGCTAATCTGTCTGCCATCAAAAAAATGGGCGATCTTTATGGAACCAAACTCAGCCAAAAGTCCCTTCTTGGAAATCCGATCAGCCCGTGTGTTGTTTTCATGGAAAATATGATTAATGGGGGGGGCAATTCAATTTATGCCACAATCTCTGAGTCCTGTCAATCCAGCCTTGTAGTTGCGGGTTATACATATGAAATCTGTTGGAAATCCATCCAATGGCCAGCTGAGAGTCCCCATTTATGCTAACCCCCTGGATTTGAAGGTCGGAAGCAGCTAGGAGACCCCCACATAGCGCCATAATCTCAACTTTGTTATTAGAACTAGGACCTCCATTCCAAAAGATGTGGAAACGCTCTCGATCAGAAATCTTGATCCATGCACCACAACCAGTGTAACCATCTGCGGATGCTCCATCAAAGAAAATGGCCAGGATGGCAATCTCATGAGGTCTAATACGGTGAGAGCCATCAATATCATCAGAAAGTTGGGGAGGACTTTCATCCACCATGATTTAATAGCCATATAAATCCGATGAATATGGAGAGGTATTTTCTCAAAAATCAATTTTTTCCTTGCCAGCCAGACCTCCCATATAAGGTAAAATGGTAAAGATATATACTTACTGTTCAGTTTGTCCCAATCATGTGCAGTTGAAATGAAATCCACAGGGCACTAAGCAGGATTCATAATGAAAGAGCTGAATAGCTTCCAGAGTCTGACAACAATGGGGCAGGAAAAGAAGAGATGTGATATAGATTCATCTACCGAATGACAAAGAACACAACGACTGGAACCGTGATGGCCTCTCTTTCTGAGATTATCCCATGTGAGCACTTTCCCCTGCCAAACCAGCCAACCAAAAAATTTTATTTTCGTTGGAATTTTCCTTTTCCAAAAAGGAAAGAAAATTTTTGATGCATGTAGCTGTTGAGATGAAGCAATGATATTTCGGTATACCTCCTTCACAATTATCATGTTATTTTTTAGAGGGCCATTCCATACTATTTGGTCGCCACCCGGGGCGTAATAAAAGTCGGCGCAACGCAGAGTATCCTGGAACATAACCCATTCATCAGCTTCAGGGCCTTCTAAACCAAGTTGTTCTGCAGATTTAAAAATGGGAGCAGCATAAGACCAATGATAAATTACCTGTGAATAATATATTATACCTCGGATAGACAGAGCGTGAATAAGGCGCTGGGAAGGGGCAATTTGTGGCATCAACGGAAGAAAGTTGGGCGAGCCAATGGGAATGCTACTCCCGTCCCGGAAATGCCAGCTTAAACGTGGAGAAATATGAGACAATATCATTTTGAAGCTACGCCAAATGCATGAAATAGTACGGGGGAATGAGAAATCATTACAGTTGATCAATAATAATGCATTCCCATGGAAATATTTAGCCCTATTTATGTCATTCCATATGTCTGTACCCTTAATAGCCCGCCAAAATGACTTAGTTAATAAGGCACTATTGAAATCACGGGTACAAAGGATTCCCCAACCGTCCATCTCCTTTGGCCTGCAGATAGCAGATAAGCTGCAGAGAGGATATTTTCTATCCATGTTAGCCCCTCCCCAAAGAAATTGCGTAATAATACTGTTAATCTTGGAAATAACACCAGCTAGGAGATAAAGAAGATGAGCCCAAAACACAATCATATGCGATAACACAGACTGGATCAAAATACGTCGGCCCCCCATTGACAGCCAACGATGGGTCCAGCGCTGAATCCGATCTCGAAATCTGTCAAGTATCCAGTTCCAGTCACTGTTTTTGTATCCACATGGTTTAATAAAATAACCCAAGTATTTGAAACCCTTTGAGATGTGACGAGTTCCAATACCCAAGAATTCAGCAATAAAGTTGACCTCCTGGATATCACCAAATTCGTATAAGCGAAAGGATTTGCTACAATTAATACCCAGTCCAGTAGCTGATTTGAAACGCATAAACATAATATGAATATAGAACCAATGGTTTCGAATCAGATAACCAAATAACAAGAGGTCATCCACAAAGAGAGAATGCGATGTAGAAACAGTATTTGAAAAAGAAAATCCTTTGATATAGCCCTTCTGTTTAGCAGAATGCATTAACCTACTGAACCCGTCCATAACAAGGATAAAAATGAGAGGATATAGGGCGCATCCCTGGCGCAAACCCCAACCAGCCTCGAAAAAGCGAGATGGGTATCCATTGACAATAACAACGTATCTTACATTCGACACACAAGACATGATCCAACGAATTATCCAGATGGGTAGACCGACCTTGAGCAGCATAACTCGGATGAAGGACCAGTCCAGTGAGTCATATGCCTTGTGCAAATCCACCTTCATGACCAGCGCATCTTGCTTGTCTGTGTGCATGGAGTGAGTAACCTCCTGAGCAATGGCAATCACATCGTGTATAGACCTACCATTAAGAAAACCATATTGCTCCACTGAAATATTGTCAGATAAAACAGCTTTGATGCGATTGGCAATAATTTTTGAGGTAACTTTGTAAATTAAATTGCAGAGAGCTATAGGTCTAAAATCAGTAAAGGACTGTGGATCTGTGACTTTAGGGATGAGGGAAATAAAAGACGAATTCAAATTTGCAGGCATAATACCCCTTTTGCGGAATAATTCCATCATATCAGTGAGCTCAGCCCCCAAAAGATCAAAGAAATAGATAAAAAATTCCGCAGGCCACCCATCTGGCCTCGGACATTTGTCATGTGGAAAGGATTTCAGGACTGAAAGAGCCTCAGTCCCAGTGATACATTGATCTATAATTGCAATAGCCTCATCATCAAAGAATCTAGGTATGTGGTCGAGAACCCAGGATTGATTCTCAGCATTAATAGAGTGATCATTCATGTAGAACTTAGAAAAGTGTGTAACAGCTTCATCTTGGATCTCTGTAGTGAAATACACAAAACCATGATCCTCCTTTTTTATGCGCCATATGGCGTTCCTATTACGCCGTGCATTATCTGTTTTGTGGAAAAAGTGAGTGTTGAGATCGCCCTCCCTAAGCCATAACATTCTGCTCTTTAAACGCCATGTAACCTCCTCGATCCGCAATATTTCCCGCTTCCTGGAACCAAGTTCATTTAAAAGACATAAAGTAGCATCATCTGGGCATGTAGAGGAAAAGGAAGCAAATAAATCCGCCATCTTCGAAAAAATCTCCTGATACTCTTTTTTGAGAGCGGCCTTTTTCCTTATCTCCCATTCCTTAGTCGCCTTCTTGATCTTCTGTAGCTTGTAGTGGAATCGATCCCAATCCTTGAGGCTCACGTCATTCATTTCTTGTTGCCATACTCTGTTGACCATATTAGTGTAGTCCTCATCCTCAAGCCATATTCTGTTAAATTTGAAAGGCCTACTTTTAGAAGTAGCATTAGATTTCCAAGATAGCCTGATTGGCAGATGGTCAGAAATATCTGAGACAATAACATCAGATCGAAGCATACTCCATTTTTCAACAAGATTAACATGGACCATTGCCCGATCCAGTCTTTTGCCAATGTAGTGATCATTGGCACGCTTGTTTGTCCAAGTTGGCAGAAGGGGAAGCGGACGAATATCAACCAAATGGAAACCATAAAACATATCACATAAGAAAGAAGAAAGAGGATCAAGTCTGGCAGAAGAACCCCAGACTTCATCAGGGCGCATCATAGAATTAAAGTCCCCCATCAAGATTAAATTATGCAAAGCAAGAATACCCGAATCAATCATTCGTTTCCAGAAGGACTGTCTATTGCAATAGGGAGCATATATGTTGATAATATTAACTGAATCTACCATACCTCTGAGATGACCAGACAGCAATATCTCCCCGAAGAACTTATAGGCCTTAAAAGATGCAATATTTGGATTCCAAATAGCGATCAAACCCCCAGAATGTCCCACAACATCGACTGCGGCTGCTTTCCACCCAGTCTTGAAGCTCAGAAAAAGTTTGATGGCCCGCTCCCGGGCACACATAGTTTCTTGTCCTAAAAAAATGAATGGATTTGCAGAAAAAAAAATATCCCTTAGGCAATGTGCTTTGGAGGCATCGCCCAACCCCCGAATATTCATAGACATGATGTGATTCATGTTGAATCTGGCTCCGATTTGCTTGCTCTAAGCGCCCAAGGACTACTCCATGTGCCTTCACTGACCGAAATCGTAATATCAGTAAGATTATCATCATTGTCCGAGAAAAGAGATATGGCTTTGAATTTCCCCTTAGAATGTTTATTAACCGATTTTGAATTGCGCGGATTAGATGAGGGGAGGGATGATGGTCTAGTATCAGTCGACAGAGGAGGTCTATCAAAAATAGTGAGGGCTACGAGGTCGTCATTGGGATTAGCCAAAATAGATTCTAGATCATTGCCAACAGAATTCTTAGGGGAGTCCGGAAGATTGATGGGATCAACAGATTCGGGTGATATTTCAAGGGTCATGTGGGGACCATAGGATGAGCTAGGCGGAGGAGCAGATGATTCACCAATATAAAAATTAGTGGAAGGATGCAGAGGGGGGTCATCTCGTGAGGAGACATGACAAACATTAGAATTCGAAAAACCATGATGGAAATCATCTAATATGGTCAAAGAGTGAGAATTAGGCGCATCATTGTCACTGATGTCCAAAGATGTTTTTTGACCAAAGTCAGGGGGAATATTATTCCCCGGATCTTTAGGCTTAGATGACCGAAGAAAAGAGAGGTCGACATCCGGTTCATAATTTGATTCTGGGTCCAATACCCGAATATTATTTAGAACCCCATGCGACTGATCCTGAGCAGTCACAAAAGCTTCTTCATCAGAATTGAGGGGACTAGGATTACCTGAAATACAACCACTTGAAGTACCGGATGCAGCCTTTGTCCGACGACCATCCCCCACTACTGTTGCGGCAGCGCCAGAGCGAAACATATGCATACGGTATGGACAATGTTCTCTAAGGTGTCCGGTGCAGTGACAAATAAGACACCGGAATGGGATGCCCCAGGGATGTAGCCTAGCACAGTTCCAATTACCAAAGGGAAAGATGTATCCACTGGTGTTATCAGCGGACGTCAAAGCCCCACATGAGAATAGAACTGCTAGGTATGCTGCATACTACTACCTTTTACTAAAGAAAGAAATTGGACACGAGTACTCTTAGTTCAATCAATCAACGTTATATTTCTTTGTGATATTGTGTTTTAACCGTTTTCATGGCTAATATTTCAGAGAAATCTGTTTCCCGGGATCGTTAGATCCCAGCAAAGTTAAAGGAAAAATTGTTGCCTGTCTCCGTGGTATCAATGAAAGACTTGAGAAAGGTGAAACTATTCGATTAGCAGGAGGAGTAGGCATGATTCTCGCCAATGCACCTAAAGGGGACACAGGCGTTTATGCAGAACTTCATTTTCTTCCTGCTGCACGTTTGAATGCAACTGATGGAGCGGGAGTTTTTCAATACATCAAATTGACAGCGTAGGATTTAAATAAAACTTGTTAACTTATAGTAAAAACTGGTTATGAAAAACCCTAATGCCCAATTACATTATGCTCATTCAGGTCCCCCATCGCTTCCATTTATTCAACAACTCAATTATATGTAAATCCAGCTCTGATTATGGCACCATTTTCCTGTAAGGGCCCAAATTCTATTCCTCCAGACATACTAAAGTTTATAATTCAATCCCCACAACCCCAGTATTATGATATCTCCATTGTCAAATACAACGATTTCTTGAATAGTAAGTTGTCAATTGTTATACTTTCTATATACTTTCTGGCACATCTATGTCCACCCCACATATTGCTGGTGTTGTAGATTTATTGAAGAGTGCACATCCTGATTGGAGCTCAGCAGCCATCAAGTCTGCCATTATGACTGTCAAACCAGGAGGTAACTCCTCAAAATCAGAATGTGTATTAGCTGAAGAATGTACATGCTTTTATAGATGGGAGGTGAGGCTATTGGGATTCATCTCCCAATGACTCTTAGCCTTCCTTATTTCCTAATATTAAATAATATACAAAAATACATATGCACACCCATCCATAGGATTAGGTGTCAACATTCCCCCCTTTAATCCGAAGGGATGTTGGTGAGTCCAAGCATCGATCTGAACTTTTCAAACTTTTCTCTTCCAAGTGCTTTGGTGAAGATGTCGGCAGTTTGCTCATTTGTGGAACAATGATGTAGATGGATGGTCTTGGCCTGAACATGATGTCGAATGAGATGGTACTTTGTATTGATGTGCTTTGTTCGATCATGGAACTTTGGGTTCTTGGCCAACTTTATTGCGGAAGTGTTGTCGATCATGAGTGGAGTGGAATACATCTGTTTCATCTGCAAATATTCCAGGATTTTCCGGAGCCACACAATTTCCTTTGTTGCTTCAGCTGCTGCCACATATTCTGCCTCGGTCGTGGAATCTGCTGGAACTGACTGTTTGCGTGATCTCCATGAGACAACTCCTGATCCAAGACTCATGGTGTAACCTGTAGTAGACACCCCAGTTTCTTTGTCGCCATCAAAGTCTGAATCAGAGTATCCGATCAAGCTGAAGTCGCCTACCTATGTGTATTTGAGTCCAAATTCTTGAGTCCCCTTCAAGTACCTTAACACTCTTTTTGCAGCAGACCAATGTCCTTCACAAGGTTTTTGCATGAACCTTGAGAGGAGTCCAACAGCAAATGAAATGTTAGGTCTGGTGGTGGTCAGGTAGATAAGACTTCCTACAAGCTGTCTATACTTATTTGCATCCTCAAATTCCTTCCCTTCAATAGATGTGAGCTTCAAGTTTTGTTCCATTGGAGTGGTTAAGGGATTACATTCATCCATGCCAGACTTGTTCAAGAGATCTCCAATGTACTTCTTTTGAGAAAGAAATATAAATTTAGGATGTTGAATTACTTCAATACCCAGATAGTAATGAACATCACCCAAATCAGTCATTTCAAAACCTTTCTTCAATTCTTTCTTCATGGATGAAATATAGCTCTCATTGTTCCCTGTTATCAAAAGATCATCTACATATACCACAAGATATATAACTGTTTTTCCAACTTTCTTAACAAACAAAGTTGCATCATCAAGATCAAAATGTTTGAAGTCAAGTTTCAGAAGATGCTCAGTTAATTTCTCATACCAGGCTCGTGGTGCTTGCTTCAGGCCATACAAGGATTTTACAAGTTTGCAAACTTTGTGTTCTTGACCCTTTACCACAAATCCTTCTGGCTGGGACATATAAACTTTCTCCTTTAGATATCCATTCAAAAAAGCTGTTTTTACATCCATCTGATGGACTTTCCATCCATTCTGAGCTGTTAGGGAAAAGAAAGTCCGGATGGTGGTCCATTTTGTTGTGGGAGCAAATTTTTTTTCATAATCGACTCCTTTTTGTGCAAAACCTTTTGCCACAAGCCTGGCCTTGTGCTTGTCAAGTGAGCCGTCTGCTTTGTACTTGTTCTTGTAGACCCACTTACAGCCAATTGGTTTCGTTCCCAAAGGCGGGTCAACCAGCTTCCAAGTGCCATTCTTTATCAAGGCATCATACTCCTTCTGCATCGCTTCTTTCCATTCATCATGAGAAGCGACTTCTTTGAAGGAAGTTGGTTCATGATCTGTAGACAAACTCAATTCACAGTTATAAGCAATATCCATATCAACAGGGGAATCAGAATTATCTACATCACCTTCAATTTGTTGAGTGGAACTTCTTGTTCCTATTTTTCCAACCTCATTAGGATGAACATTCTCCAGTGTCTTTGTCAGCCATTTGGGAGGACCTTTCTAAGATGGCCCAAGCTGGTCATTTGACTGAGTTGGGATTGATTCAAGATTCAATCTCCCAATTCTGTCAATCACATCATCCAATGTGTCATCCGTGGTTGTTTCTTCATGTGGGGGAGAGAGTGCTTCAGGACATGATTCCACAGTTTGATTCAATATCGAAATCCCCCCTTCAAGATGTGGAATCACATTATCAAATTCTTGGAAGGAATTTGCATGTGTGAATCTATCCAGGCGATCAAGTTGCCGCTCAACAACCTTGTCACTCTTGGAAGATTCAAGAAATATGACATCTCTTGCTATTACAAATTTCTTATTTGCTTCATCATAGAGACGATATCCTTTGGAGGTATTGGAGTACCCCAAGAAGATACATTTTCAACTTCTAGCACCAAGTTTGTTCCTTTGACCCTTGGGTATCAAGGCATAACAGGTGGACCCAAAGACCTTGAAATGCTTTACCGAAGGAATGTGGCCATGCCACATTTCAAAAGGAGTTTTGTTTCTAATTGAACTTTAAGGACACCTATTCTTTATGTAAACAGCACATAGAACTGCATCAGCCCAAAACATCAATTTCACATTCTTGAAAAATAACATGGAGCGAACCATATTTAAGATAGTTCTGTTCATTCTTTCAGCTACACCGTTCTGTTGGGGATTATATGGCACTGTTGTTTGATGTTTTATTCCATGTTGATGAAGATAATTTTAAAATTCGTTTGAAGTGTATTCTTTTCCATTATCAGTACGTAGAGAGCCAATATGTGTTTGTGCATCATTTTCAATCCATGCATGAAAATTCTTGAAAGTTTGAAAAGCATTAGACTTATTCTTCAATAAGTAAATCCAACACATTCTGGTGTAGTCATCAATAAATGTCATCATGTATTTATTTCCATTTGTAGAAGCAATAGGCATAGGGCCACATAAATCTGAATGAACAAGCTCAAGTTTTCTATGTGCTCTGGAGTGTGAATCATGAAATGGTTGTTTGCTATGCTTTCCTAGAATACAAGCATCACATTCCTTGGGTTTTCTAGGAATTGTAGGCAGTCCATTAACACCATTTTTCTTCAACAAATTCAAGTTTCCTATGTGCTCTTGAGTGTGAATCATGAAATGGCTGTTTGCTATGCTTTCCTAGAATACAAGCATCACATTCCTTAGGCTTTCTAGGAATTGTAGGTAGTCCATCAACACCATTTTTCTTCAACAAATGAAGGCTGTCATAATTTAAGTGTCCAAATCTAGCATGCCATAAAAGACTTGATGGAAATGTACCTTCATCATGATGTGAACTGAATGCAAAGTTTTGAGCATGAGCAGATGAACCTTTCAGCTTCAAGAGTCTCTCTTCTTCTATTCCCTCCATGACAAGTGAGCGATCTGATGCTTTTTTGACCTCTGCCTTGCCATCAAACAAGTGAATTGAGTGTCCTGTCACTGATTTCACTGTGTGACAGCAAGTTCTCTTCAACCTGTGTGAGGTATAGAACCTCGTAGTGATAAGATCTCAGACCAGTAACTTAAGTTTAATCAAAATAAGCTCCTATGTTTGATTTTGATTATCTACCAAATATAATTGGTCACATCAATCTTGTTTCAAGTGAATTCTTCAAAAAAATCTTTTCTAAAAATGTCAAAGTATATGTCTTCTAATCCAGCAACCAATCATCTCTCCATGAAGTAAATGAAACATCAAAGAGGTTTTCAGCTACTCCATCACAATGTGCTAGAATAGAATGAGCTGATTCAAGATGCTTTACCTTTGTCTTTGTCATTAGTTTTACCTTCGTCTTGATTTCTTTGCCTAAACTTTTAACAAAAAAAGGCTCTTTCTCTCAAGTTTCTTCTTCCTCTTCGTTTTCCTCGTTATCTCTTTCTTCTGACAATCAAAACATGACTTCTTTTCATGTGCGTTAAGCATGTAAATTTCTCTTCAGAAGATGAAGGGACTGTCATCTTCTTTTGAAGGAGGGAAAAAAAAACTTTGCTGGAGAATCTCTTTTGAAGGAGAGAAAACAAAAACACTCTTTGCTGAAAAATATATTGAATTTAGAAGGACAAAAAATTCTTGCTAAAAAACACTGAATTTAAAAGGACAAAAACTCTTTGCTGCAAATACTGAATTCTGCACAAAAAAATATATATGCATATTTTTTTTGTTTGGAGAAAAAATTTATATGAAAAAATGGTGGAAGGGGTGGTATTGTGTATGTGGAGGGGTCGATTGAAAAAATGAAATGGTATTAAATATGACAAAGGAGAGGCGATTTTGAAGTTATGGAAGGGGGGTATTATTTGAAAGGGCGAACAGTGGTGTTATAAAGTGGTATTGTAAATAGAATGAAGAGCAGGAGCGGTATTTACTACAAACATGGAAGAGGAGGGGCGGTTTATATTACAAAGACAACGTGTATTGAAAATGGTATTGAACGAAAATGGTGGGCGGTTATATATGCAGCGTATAAGTGGAGGTAATGCAGCGTATAAGTGGAGGCGGTATTATGGTGGGAGGCGGTATTATAGAATGGTATATGGAACAATGATTTGGAACATGCGTGGACTGTGTATATTATAAATGACAGCGTATGAGCAGTCAACGTATTATTCTATGGGAAGCGCTGGTATATAGAGGGTGGTATTGTAGTTGACGGAGGGAGGGTGTTTCTATGGTGGGATTGATATGTTGTATCGACAGTCAGCATATATAACAGTGTATTATATGGACAGAGGTAGCGTGGGCGGACAGAATATGGAAAGGCAGCGCTGTAATATATTGAAATAAAACGTAAATGGAGAGCCGACCGAGCGCTGCAATATATGACTGTGTTGTATATAATGGAGAGCCGACCGAGCGCTACAATATATGACTGTGTTGTATATAATGGAGGGGATCGGTTGATGAGGGTGGGGAGTCGTTGGTATTATAAGCAGAGAGGGTGATATTATGTATATATATGCAGCGTGTTATAATGACAGCCAGCACTGGAGGGCCGACAGGCCACTGAGAGGGAGGCGTTGTGTAGTGACAGCGCGTGTCAAACCAGGATTCGAGCCAGCGCAGGAAGGGAGGGGAGCTGGGCAATGGGGAAGGCGTTGGGAATGGGAATGCATAATGCAGGTGGAATGGAGAGCGCAGGTAATGAATATACAATGTTAACTGTAATGGAGGAGCGTGGGATTCGAGTAGACACGGGGAGAGATAGCATGTAATAGATAGCGCAGGTAGGGAGGGTAGTTTAGTTTAGACTGTTGTGGGATGGATAGGCATATGGAGAGAGGGGAGGCCGAGAGGCCGTTACAAAAAGAATCTGAAATGGGATCTTTGCAGGACTGCAGAGGTGGGGCTGCAATTTGCAGTGTTTCAGGAACTGCAGGATTGCAGAATCTTCAGGAGCTGCAAATGTCAGAGCTATGCAGAGAAAAAAAAACGCAGAATAACAGTATAGCAATAAGTAGGAGCAGCAAAAACTATTATTAAAAACTGACTGAGCAAAGAAGAGGGAGTTACACCACAGGCAGAAATGCCAATAGTGGGACTAGCTCTGATACCATGTCAAACCAAGAGGTAACTCCTCAAATCAGAATGTGTTATTAGCTGAAGAATGTACATGTATTTATACATGGAGGTGAGGCTATTGGAATTCATCTCCCAATGACTCTTGGCCTTCCTTATTTCCTAATATTATTTATTATACAAAATTAAATATCCACACCCATCCCATAGGATTAGGTGTCAACAATGACTATAGGTATCTGTATCTATATATTCGTATGCATCCAAAGGTTTAAAGGATTTTTCATTTTGAGAGGGACATTATAAAGAAGGCTATATTCATCAATTGATATATTGAAATTTGGCTACATATAACACTTATTTATATTGAAATTTTGCTATGATATTTTTTTAACTATTAAATTTAATTATATATATATATATATATATATATATTTTCGAAATGAATTTCAGTATATAAGTTATGTGTACTATTAAAAATATTTAAAAATACTTTGTAAATGTTAAAATTAGATAGTTGTTTCCATTACTAATTTAATAACTCAATTAAGATAGTTTTCCATTATGTTATTAAAATATATATATATATATATAATTAAAATTAATGTTTGGTCAATCTTTTGGAAAAAAAATAAATTTAATGTTTACTAACCTTCTTTCATTTTTAATATTTTTAATCACAGCTCAAAAATTTGACAACACCAAAAGGGCAATTAAGGATGACTCACTGCAAACAACAAGTCCTTTCCACGATGGTGCAGGTCATGTCAACCCAAATAAAGGCTGGAGATCCTGGGCTAGTCTATGATCTATCAGTCGAAGATTACTACAGTTTTATCTGCGCCTTGAATTATAACTCAAACCAGATGAAGACCATAACAGGAAAGGATATTTCCTGCCCCTCTCTCACTCCTCAAATATATAACCTCAACTATCCTTCCATCACTGTCTCAGCACTGAGAGGGTCAGAAACTGTGAGAAGAACTGTGACAAATGTAGCAGAGGGACCGGTGACTTATAAAGCAAAAGTGCAGTCTCCTGCTGGAATTTCGGTGTTAGTTGAGCCTGCTGAGCTTCACTTTTCTAGTAGCGGGGAAAAGAAAACATTTAATGTGTCGCTGAAAGCCCTGAACAGTTCTGGGGGGCAGTACGTATTTGGGTCCCTTGCATGGAAAAATGACAAGCATTTGGTTGCAAGTCCCATTGTTGTTATAGTGAATATCTCACTAGCATAACTCACAGAATAATTTAGAAATTTTGGTAAGATTATGAAAATTTCAGGGAAAGATTTTTGAAAATCTGGGTTAGAGTCTTTAAATTCAGTATTGTGGATGTCTTAAGGGTTTTTGATAGTGCTGAATCCATTTCCACCATAAAAAATGCAATTCAAACACTCCAACTACCTAATTTTTTGAAATTTTATTTACAGAATTCCTGCAAAAAAAAATGCTCTCCTAGTTATTATGTTGCCTCAGTCCCCAGCTATTGCTTGGCATTAATGGATGGTAAATTGTCAGAAAACTTTGTAAAAGGTTATTGAAATTTTCTCTTAAGTAAAGCTAATAAAAATTCAATAATTAAATTTGTTTCATTTATCTATTTGTAAGATTTGAATTTCGAATTTTATGATTTATATAATATTTCATAATATAGTTATTTCAAGTTCAAATAGTTTCCTAGTGTTTTTCTTTGTATATATTGTTAATCATTAAAATAATAAGAAGGGGAAATCATTATTGTTTTTGTTTTTAGTTTGTATTTGACTCTGCTTATGAATTTAACATAATTACAATGAGAGAGGAAACATTATTACACACACAAATTTGTGTTGAGCACTTTATTGAACACTATAAAAATACAAATAATACTATAGTTAATTATTATATCATTAAATAATTCTATATTTACATATATTTTACAAAATACTGTAAATTTGTGTGAAATTTACCTATAATATCTAAGTTTATATGTTTTCTTTCATTCTTATATTTTATAATAAATTTATATTAACATAAATATAATAGTTATATTTATTTTATTGATAATACGATAATTAAATATATATATTTTTTGATGAGGTTGACTAATGAAGCGATGGACTTGGTAAGGTAAATGTTGCCATCACCACAAGCAATGGTTTTGGTGGATGTAATTTATCAACCGATGGAGATCATGAGATCATTAATTTTTGTTTCCTTACTCATCTCAATCATTTTGAATTAATTTTATAGTTTAATGCACTTTGATATTCTCATTATTCCACATGATTACTCATCTCAATCATTTTGAATTACTTATTGCTCTACTAGCTGTGTTCCTCCCACTTGCTCTATTCATTTCCCGAATTTTTACTATTCCCATGATGATTAACAATTCTTTATTTATGACCTTCGGTATTGAGGATTTCAATTCATTCTCTTTTCTCGCTGTTGTTTTCTACATAGAGCTTGGGCCTTGGAAAAGAGTCAACATGTTTGATGGTTTGCACCAAGAGTCTTAAAGTATTTTTTGGCTACATCTCCTCAACCCCTCAACAACTTGGCCCCTCAATCCATTGCTCCTCTTCCTCCCATATGCCACCATGATGTGGCAACATGTGAGATGTAGGTGGGGTGATGGGCAATGTGTGTGCTCACTTTCATATAGGTGGAAGAAATAGAGGATGACATGTCATTATTCATGGTCATAGGTGATGAAGGAACTTGTTACCCAAGTGTTAGACACCAAGCACACATGAGGTAAACAAAGTAAATACTTTCATATAATTGATCTACACCAACACCTCAAGATATTGCTTGGTAGAGTCTTGTTCGATTTTCATGTAACATAAGACAAAATTTTGGTGGTGATCAAGGAAATTGAACTCTAATCTATGGATATAGAGGGATGACTCACTTGCACTGAAGGCTCTACTCCTAGGATGTCCCCTAATACTAATGTCAAGATGGTAACCAAGTTGACTGAGGTGAAAACCTCACCTTCCCCTTAGTTTGCTAGTTACTCTAGTTAATTTATCCCTAATGCTTTACTTTTTCCTTATCCTTAGAGGCTACATTAAATTTCCCATCTTCTCCCTCCTTCAGAGGGAGGAAGATATTTTGCATGTTCTTCATCAACAAATGTTAGTTGTCTCTCTTTAATGTTAGTTTTATATTTATTCAAAACTCTTTTTAAATTTTTCTTCATAAATGAATTGGGAAGAATTGTCATAATACACCATGTATTTTGAAAACTATTTCCCTTTCATTATTATATATATATATATATATTGGTGGAGAATGTGGAATTCATATTTTTTGACATATATTTATAGTTATTTTAATAATTCTATAAATTGTTTTATTAATACCGGTTTAGATCCATCTTTATTCTAGATCTATCAAACTTTGAGAAATCAAATTACTTTTCACAAATTTGCATATCAAGAGATTTATAAATTCAGAGTTAAAAAATAAATATATGCTAGTTTAATTATTAATTATAAATGTAATTATAATATATATATATATATATATATATATATATTTTTTTTTTTTTTTTTCATTTTTATTTTATGTAATTTGACTAAATGAAAATGTTTTATTGATAATTATAATGATAATTTTATTTTATTTTATTTTGGTAAAGCAAAAATGATCACAAAACATTACATTAGATTATAACATCTTTACCATATTAAAATGGATAATCCTTTTAAAACAATAATTTATTTTTTCTTCTATTTTCTTATTCAACTAAATAATCAACCACAAACTCACTCTCCTCAATTCCAATATATAATATAATTTTATTTTCTCTATTCATGTTCAATGTTTCAAATGAATATCAAAGAACATTTGCACTAAAATTTTATTACAATTTTATGTTTCAAAAGAATATCAAAGAATATTTACACTTTTTGGTGACATTTAAATGAGTATATTCGAGTAGTAGTGTACCATCTATTATGGATATATTTTATAATCTAAAATGATACTTTTGTATTTATATTTATATATAAATTTTATTTTTATAGAATAAAATTAATAAGTTGTTTTTAGTGAGATTTTTCAGAAGTTTTGGAATTCATTGAAATCACAAGTTTGATGGGTAACTCATGCACAATAGAAATACCTTAGATTTTTTAGGGTGCCTAATATATATATATATATATATATAGTAAAATAAACACAATAAACACAGTAAAATAAACGATTTTAAATAACACAAATCAAGATTTCACCTCAAAAATTACTCGAAACTCCAAAAACTCTCACTAAAGACAACTCCTAAAATTAATGAATTATTAATATATAAATTAAATATATAACAATTGATTAAAAAATAAAAAATAATTTTTTAAATACTAATTATCAAAATATAATTAATAATAATATAATTAATTAATAATATTATTGTTATTGATAATAATAATTAGTAATTAAACAATTAATAATCAAATGATAATAATTAATAATTTACATTAAGGTAACACAAATAATGATTCTCTTAGATGCGGATGATTGTTAGCCTCATGGATGTGGCGGCTCCTCCGCACGACACATGCCACAGCCACATGGTCGTGCATGGCCTCCATCCTCACCTTCATAAAGTCAACACCTGTTCGCATGCTGTCGGCATTTATCCTCCTGTTGTGTGCCTTAAATACTGTCCGAATTGCTGGTCTTCCCGCTCTTCCATGGTGCCTGGCTCTTTACCTCCTGCCTTCTCTCCCAAATTCAACCTCATGCTTCATTTCTCTTGCCCTGGTCATGATTTCCTCCATCCTCTGCCTTCGTTGTTGATTGAGGCCTCCTGCCTCCTCTCTGCCTCTCCCCACGCTGCTCCTTCGCCCTCTTTCTTAGCCATGCCTTGAAGGCATAGAATGCAATGCAGACAGGGTCGTGGCAGAGGCCAGCCCTCTCGCCTTCCCCTGTCTATCTGTGATGATGCTAATAGCCCTCCCCATGAGGACAATTCAGGATCCTCCCAGCTCCACTTTGATTCCTCTGAAGCGCTAGTCCCTCTACTCATCTCCGCTACTCTCACTGTGTGTTTTCAAGAGGCTGAGAGCTTTGTCGGTTCTAGTCCTCGCAAAAGGTTAAGAAAATCCACCATCTCTTCCTCGCAACCTCAACTGTCCAAGAAATCCACTGCATTGTCCACCAAGACAACCACGTGCTCCTTCAATAGTGAAGGCAGTGAAAGCTTGGTGGCAAATGACACGGTGAAGGAGCTAGGTGTGCATTTGGCTAACACTCCAAAGCCTTCGGTAAAGCTGTCAAAGAATGAAGATGACTCCTTTGGCGAATATGGCTGCTTCATTGTAGAAGAGCCTCCTCCTCATGACCAGTAGCATGCCACGTTGCCACATAACTCATTTCGGGAGGTTACCTACCTCTGCTAGGCTTAATTTCTCTTTTTTCATGTTTTTCCTGCATAGTAGTTTAAATTTTTGGCTAATGACTGAACATGTTGGTTTCCCCACTCGGGGCAGTAATTCATGGATTGGTTTCCCCTTTCGGGGCAGTTCTATTTTTGTGCTTCTGAACTCTATACCAATCGAAATTGGCTAGCATAGCAATTTCGGCGAGGAAGTTTTGATATGTATTTTATGTACCATATAATAGAAATAGTCTTATTCAGAGAATAAATAAATAAATAAAATAAAATAATAATAAAAATAAAAAAAATAATGATTCAATGAAATGAAATACATATGACACAAAATATGTGTAAAATAGATGTATGACTATCTTGCTTTAAAAATTATCCAAATGATAACACAAACCATGATGTTATTTACAAAACAAAAACTCCTAACAAAAGAGTGACAAACAAAAATATTTTTATATGTTACACTGAATAGTGTGCTATAATGGGGTGATGTAAACCACAAAGTGAATGAAAACATATAATTTAACTATTAAGGAAAAGGTCGAGCTATTTTCATGTTGAATTAAAGTGGGTGACAAAAATAATGACATAAAGTATTCTAAGAGACAAACAAAATGTGATCCCAAAGAGATGTGATTTGATGTTATGTTGCTACATGTAATGCATGTACATGTTTTTTATTACTCACAATTGTAAAACTTAATAGAATACATAATATACGAGGTCTAGTGTCGGTTAATGATAACTATGATAACTAAGAAATGCAAATCCTGAAATGAAATTATAACTCACTATAGCTATCTCATCGAGAAAAGAAGTGTTGGAGAAGAACAACTCTAAAATTCTCCCTTAATCAAAATTTAGGGAATAAACATAGTGAAAAAATTGGGTCCCAGCAGCAAAGCCTAATAAGGTACCCAATTACAAACTCTCATAAGAAGAGAAATAAGAGAAACTTGCAGGGAAGAAATCGTCTCCAAAAGAGAGAAAGATGTTAGTTCTCAAATAAGCATGGAGCTAAAATTGTAGATCCCAAAACAATTCCACTAAATGGAAATAATACAGGCCCACTTTAATTACGAAGTATGAAAAGATGAGGTGGCAAACTATGAAGATGAGAACCATGAAACCTCAATGATTTTGGTTGAACTATGAAGTAGAAAATGTTGCAAAGGCACAAAAGCAACAAAAAATTTCAACTTCCTAAAAAATGCTTCATATAAAATAGGCATTAGTAAAGAACTAGGAAAAAGGCTTCAAATAGAAGCAACACCATCAACCAACAAACAAACAATGAGGCTTGTAAGTATGGAAAAAATTTCTGAAAAATAGTATAATAGCAACCATGAATATGTTTGAAAACCGTCACCATCACAGAGAAGAAAATACTAGAAATGAACTCAACACATCAACAACAACAATATCTATCTTCATGAAACCCCCAACCTATAAAACATACCTGCAATAGGAGCGGGAATCCCTATTCTCAACAAATCCCCCACTGAAACACAACTAAGGGAGCAACAAAAATCAAGAGCTAAGAAGAGAAGCTTTGTACAATTTCACAACCGATGAGACACAATGGTTTGAAGTCCAAAAAAGTACATTCAAATGATTCCATGACCATCCATTAATCCAACCACAATCAAAACTAATGGTTGGAATTGGTCCATAGTTCATCCTTTCATGTCTCCTTTGTAATTATCTAAATACAAGGCTACTATGTGACAAAGAATTTTGTTGCGTGGGTGACTTCCTTTGATCCTTATGAGGATTTTGACATGGATCAGTTTTTGGTTATGTTGACTCAAAGATGTGTATAGCAACAATATCATATGAAATGATATTGGAAGCCATGTCGTCGTTCTATTTATCACAATCAATAGGAGCATGTTCTACAAACGTCTCAATCTAAATTCCTTCAACAAAAAATAGCATCCATCTAGTCTCAACAGAGTTTGATGTAGGTAATGAGGAAACAACATGATCAAATGGAATCCAAGACATTCTCTTGATGTTTGCACTATATGATTAACAGGAACACCAATGCCATGTCCATTCTTCCCAAGTGCTCCTTTGGTGTATCCCATTTTTCGTAGCAATCGTGATTCAATATTGATGATGTTGCTTTCAAAGCTAGATGAAACAAAAGCACCATTGTCAACATCAACTCGTGAGCATGGAAACTCAACAATAGCATTCTTATAAGAATTTTAAAGATGACATAGTTCTAATTCAAGGTGATGTTTCACTCTTGCATGTCTCAAACAAACTTATCCTTCTCAATCAATTGTTGTGATAAGGAATCATAATCTTGTTTTATACGTTGGTATTGATCTAGTAATCTATTGTTATTTTCTTGAATATGGCATGTTTCTTCACAAAACAATTCCATTGAGGAATTTTATAGAAAAATTCCATTGCTTGTTGATAATTTTCATCTCCAAATTGTAAATTTTCTTGTTCAAAATTACATTATGAGTAAAAAAAGCACTCAAATCCCCACTTCAAAAAATTAAATAAGTAAATATTTTCTTGAAACTTATCTACAAGTGTTATACATTATTTTTTCAATTTGTGTCGTCATAACACTAGTGTCGCAAAATATGTCCTCCATGAAACATGTCTAAAACATCCCTAAGGAAGTGTAAGAAGACTTTACTTGAAAACACTTGAAAATATTATGAAAAAATTATCAAGAACCTTGTTTTAAAAGACCAACGAATTCTGCATAGTTGATGACTCGTACTTGTCACTTTTTTCACTACTTATGTCTAGTGTTGGCAGTGCGAATTTTATCAGGAAAATCCGCGCTGGCCCTCTTCAGGTAGTTCTTCCCAAATGGAGGAGAAGCTTCCCTTACTAGAAGACTCAAGAACAACAACATGGTTTCAGGTAGTTGATGATAGGAATGAGACCTCCCATTCATGGACATGGATCCTCTTTCCATGGATCTCTCCCTTAAGATGTGAAAATCCTCCCACCTTTTATGGATCCTCAACTCCCTCTCCTTTCCTATAAATGAAACCCCTACCATCCACTAATGGCTTGTTGTGATCCTATGAGCTGAAGCATGCCGAATTTCTACCCATTTGTGAAGGAGGAAGTTGTTTGAAGAGTTGAGGCTAGGACTTGGAGTCTCACTTGAAGGAGGCGTCCAACATCAAGGCTTCTGGTTGTACTTATCCCTTTTTCATTCCATTAATAATACATTATGTGTTTCTTTTCCAAAAATATGTCGATCATTTTCTATTTATTGTATTGTTCCTTGATCTTCTACATAACTTATACTAGAGACTATTATGATTTGTATACATTTGTTGTCTTTGCTTGTCTTTCCTTGCAAGAATTCATCCTCACCAATGGAGAGGAGATCATGAGCCTGGAAGCAAAAGAATCAAGGTTGACACCAAAGATAAGCATTAGCATCAAAAAGAGGTGGGACATCTATCCTCCTTCGTGTCTAGCATAGGTTAGAAAAGGTTGCATATATTTGTCTCGTTTGTTGCTAGATCCTCCCATAGGACTAGAGGGATAATTTATGTCCGCAGAAAGGATTTCCTTCACAACAAAGTGGTGACTCCAATGGGGAGCCAATAACCCTTCAAACCTCCTTTTCAATTTGGTCTGTTTCGATTAGTTTAGCCAACCACCTTATAATCCATCATTTTGATTGATTATAAGTCTGCATTATGAGTAGTACATTCTTTAGAGTTTCAAGTATGGATTTCTTTTTTATTTTCATTGTCTTTTCCTAATCTTTCCTTGCCCAACCTGTCTTCTATGGAAAATAGAGTGTTTCCAATGTGGATATTACTGAATAAAGTCATGCTTAAAACCCTGTCTTCCATTGTCATCTCGCGCTAGTCCAGTTTCTCATCAAGCCAACACGTTGTTTTTGACAAAAAGGGCGCTGCCAACACGAATTTTGTTGGGTAAAGTAGCGTTGAAGACCCTTTTAGCACAAATTTTGATGAGTAAAGTAGTGTTGGTCCAAATGATTTAGAATTTTTAGTTTTTTTTAGAAGTCTGGGATATCTAGATCTCTAGAGTCCTATTCCTACTGTGTGTAATTAGAATGTTGATGGCTTGTTGTTATATTATTTGTGGTTTGAAAAATTTTGTTCCATGTCCAAATGAGCTTGAGGTGAATCTTAGGTTTTTTGGGTAATTGAATTTACTTTTTTTTTGCTTGCATTTCTGTTTGATGAGCATTTTAGTTCTTTTGGAAACTAGAAAGAATTGCATTTTGAATTTGATTAACAATTGTCTCAAAGTTGGTTATTACTTATGAAATTGCATTAGATTGCATTGCATTGGAAATAAATTTTTGAGATTTTCATTGAAGCTTAAATTATAGTGCTTAGTGATTGAAATTTGATAAGTGCACCTTTATTAAAAAATGAAAAAAAAATTCATGTAGGTGAATTTTAGTGAATTGAAATTTAATTACTTTTTGGTTGTTGCATTGCAATTGTGAAGTTGAAAGATCTAGTTAGGAAGCTCTTGTTTGTTTCATATTTGATTGTTGTGTCAATGTTTTCACTTCTTCCCTATACTAGATAACTTTCATCTAAATGGATAGATTCTCTTCATCACATTAGTTGCATTATATGTATGTTCATGTGACATTGATTTTGAGCCTTGAAATTGAAACATAGTTCAAGATAAACTTTAAAATTTATCAAAATTAACCCAAGTAGAATTTGGAAAATTAACGCAAACATCTAGAGGTCTAGGCTAGAGGCGTGTTCCAACATCGTTAAACGTAGGAGTTTTCATTTTTTTCCAGTGTTGCATCTCGGGGGTGATATCTCGTTCCATGTATGGAAGTGTGTAAGATTGTTCTCCACGTACCTTCGGGTATGTCGGATGGCACTCCACGCATGATAAATATATGGGAACAATCTTGACGAATGGTTACGCATTATACAACACTACTGCAGACTGCACTCCCATGTACTATCATGTATATTTTGGGAGTCCCCTATAGTTTTCTATCCATCCATAGGTAATTGAGTCTACCACCTTGTATACTGTGATACACCGAACACAACATTCGAGGATATTGGTTGTCGTACATTAAGTCCTTTGTTCGCCAAGGTGTATATTGTAGTTCACGACTGCTTGGTAAACCTTTATGCCTAGATTCCCCTCTTTGATCTATTTTTGTTGTTAATTTCTAAAATAAATTAATTGACATCGGAATAACATCCTCCCCATGGAACAACTCCTTAGTAGATCTTAAGTTGAGACTAATGGCAACAGTTCCTGAGTGTACCAATTAAGGAAACCCCTGAGATGGGAATCCTAGTCCTTTTCCTTCTTTTGGAAATATTGGCGCTCGTTTTATGGTGATGTTTTCCCTTCTTGCATTTACCATTGGTTTTCCAGTTTGGCTATTTTTGACCCCTATGGTTCCAAATGTCCAAATTGCTTCTCAACCAAGTTCACCTCCACCTAGATATTGTCAACCTCATGTTGATCCTAAATTTGACCCTTTTTCTTCTTCACATGTTGTTTCTTCCTCCCTTTCTTCCACTTCGCCTGGTGAAAGTCTTGATTCTAGTAACTAAGAAGCTAAGAAGAAGAAGCCAAATAAGCAAGGGGCCAACCAAGCAACCATTTCTACATATGAAACTAATATGGACAAACCTTCCAGTCAACCACACAAAGTGAAATTCCCTTGCAAGTTATGTAAGGGTGACTACCTTCTTAGATATTGTCGTGGTATTCCCAAGGTATTAGAAGTGTGGTCCACAACTCAAATCAACTTTTTTCATTCGCCTCTAGAGATCATGTTGTTGATAAAGCTTCAATTAGTGATAGTAAGGTCCATGGGAAAAAGGGTAAAGTCAAATTTCCCTGCAATTTATGTGAAGGGAATCATCTCATTCACCTTTTTCGTTATATTGATGAAGCATCCAAAGTGTTGGAAAGCCTTACAGACTCTCAGTCGCGACTTCCTACTAGTTACCAGAAGCTTTACCCTGATCCTCCACTAGTTGATGAAGTGATATATCAGAATTCATCTCTAATCAATCCCACTATCTTTGAAAGCGAATCCCAAGAGTCTTTTCTCGATCAACCATTGGTTGAGAAGACAGTTGACTCACTTCCACCTTCAGTTGATTGTACCTTTCCCGTAGAGAGTGAACTTAATACCACTCATGTTCTTCGTGTTTCTTCAGATTCAAATGAACTATAGGGGAGTACTCTTGTTCCCAAGGTACAAGGGGTGATCCTCCCGTTCCCATAACACAAGGGGGCAGTTCTCCCATTCCCACAAAACCCCTTCCAAGTAGTAGTCGCTTATTTTTATTGGATTTGACTAGCAGGATATCGTCTTCCTTCTTATGTTCCCTTTCATATCACACTACAGGCTTATAATATACCCGTACCTGGCACATTCATAGATGAAGGCTCATCTATTAGTATTTGTCTTCAACTACTTGGTAAGCTTTAGGTTCTCCGCAACTGGTGCTCATTACCCAGAATCTGTTGGCTTTTAATAGAGGAACCAATCAACCATTAGGGACCCTTCCTAATTTTCCTATTACTTTTGGAGGAAAAATAATTGATATTGATGTGATGGTTTTCCAATGCCCTTTGGATTATAATTTACTCCTTTGGCATGACTATGTTTATCTCATGGGAGCTCTTGTCTCTTTTGTCTTTTGTGTGATATGTTTCCCACATGAAGGAAGAATCGTGACCATTGATCCACTTTCATTAATTGGTCCTAATTTGACTCCAAAACAACCAACATCCCTGAATGGTCCTTATATGCAAGTGGTATCTTCCCCACCCCAGGTTAATTATGTGGCAACTTGTTCCATGCCTGCATCTAATGATGATCTAGTCAGTGATATAGTGCACCATGTACTGGGGGCATTGGATCCAGATATTTCCACTAGGTCCCTTGATATGTATCCCTTCTAGAGTTTTTTTCTCCCATGTTGAGAACCTCTTGGAAGCCATGACCTCTTATGGGAAATGATCAAGGTCTTTGGAGCATATTTCTTTTTCTTGTGTCAAGATTGTTAAAAAATGAAACAAGGTGTCAGAGAAAAATTCCTTTTCTTGTATCAAAATCGTTAAAAAACGAAACAAGGCTTCGGAGTAGAGTTCCTTTTCTCGTGTCAAGCTCATTAAAAAATGAAACAAGGTGTCATGAGGATAATTCTTTTACTGTGTCAACCTTGTTAAAAATGAAACAGGTTCCTTATGAGGATAGTTATTTTACTGTGTCAACCTCGTTAAAAAAAATGAAATAGTTTCCTATGAGGATAGTTCTTTTACTATGTCAACCTCATTAAAAAAATGAAATAGGTCCCATTTCAATTCGAGTCTTTTATTATATCGTGTAAATTCTGAGTCGAGTCTTTCACTTGATCTCATAAATGAACCTTCATTACATCCACATGTTAGTAACTAGTAGTCTACTTAGGTGAATGAAATGAATCTTGGGGGGCATATACCTCAGATTGATCATTACACTGAGGGCATGCAAAATTATTCCAAGCATAGTTTGTCTTTGTTTCAAGCTTTTTTAAAAATGAAACCACCCTCAAGCATAACTTTTCCTCCATTTCAAGCTTGTGTAAAAATGAAACCATCTTCAAGGGTTCTCAAGCATAGTTTCCCATGTTTCAATATTGTGTAAAAAATGAAACCATTCTTTTACACCTCTCGTGATTTCCCTTTTATCTGCCTCCTCTTCCAGATGATCCTTGTTTTTGTCCTTCCATCGTCACCATTTTCTTGGCCGATCATACACTCTCACTTGGTTAGTTTACCCTTGCCTGGGGAACCGCTGCAATGAGTGGTCTTATTAGCCAGCCTCTTGACCTTTGTGTGTTTTGAGAAATTCCATTATTACCGGAACCAGTCACCACCTTTTATACCACTCATTCCTCCAAGTGGAGTTATCCTTCAGCTCTTTTTTTACTCTCGAAAATGAAAATATTGTTGAGCACTTATCCTTTCGAGCTTGTAAAATTAAATGAAAGTACGTCTACTCAAAATAAGTTTAACCCTTTTCCGGACTGAGATAGAGTAGTTACGAAAAAGGAATACCTTAGTCAAACATAGCTAAGAGGTTCTCTTGGATATTCTTTTCTTCCTTTTCAGATTTGAGAGACTATATATGAAAAGGGACATCTGGAGCTTTCTTTTCCACCTCTTTTTCAAACTCCCTAAACATGAAAAAGATGTCGAGTTACCCCTCCGTCCGACTCTTAGAACTAAAACCATGAAGGACTTTTCGGGCCATGACGAGACCGAGCTACTCCTTCCTAGGGCTTGTTAAAACACTAGGATGGATTCTCCCGAAGGGTGAACTTATACGACAAGCATATGGTATCCTCTTCAAGCTTGAGATTAAAAATAAAGAGGTACTCGCTAGAAATAGTGGGGGGACATGGAAGGAAACTTATATCCTGTATTTTGTGTGAAAAAGTAGTATGTCGCTCTTGAACATGACACTTATATGTATCTCGTGTCAGGTTGGGACATCCTCACTTTGTCACTTGTCTTACTGGGTTTGGGAAATCCATTTGCCTCTCATTTGATTATATATTGTCACCATGACGTCTGATCCTATTGTGAGTCAAGTGTTGCCAAATTTCAGAGTCATGTCACTGATATGTTCAAGAGAAGTCCCACCTACAAATTAAAACAACTTATAACCCATTTGACCTTCTCTACATCAATCCTGAATCACTCTTTCAAACTTCGCAAAATCTTATGTTTCGTGTCGATGACATGGAAACATTATGACTCTCCTTCGACGGATCACTTCCTGCCGACTCCAACTCATTATCCAAGAACATGACCTAGAAACTCCCTTTTAGTACCTTGGAGCTTATATGCCTCAATGGTAGGTTCTATGCATTCGACAATAGGTTCACATCATTGGCCTTTCATCGAATGATTTTGCAAGTGTTCGACTTCAGCTTCATTTCTCACACTTGTAGATTGTGTTGTAGTACCTTGCGAGTCGTCCCCATCATTGGTGGTTTCTCTCATGCCTATTAATGGTTTACATCATCGACCGATAATAAGGTAGTTTCCACCATCTTCGACTTCAACCCATATATTCACATGGTGAGATTCATACTTTGGTTGGATCGAGATGAAGATGAAGACCTTGTGTTTCATTTGATAAATCGTGGATGCTTGGAGTTATTAAGTATTCATGATTGTAATCATGATCATTTCTAGTCGGATGGCTACGTCCATGTCGTGGATCCGTGTATTCTTGATTGTAAACATGATCCTTTCTAGTCGGATGGTTGCGTCCATTTCATGGATCCATGTATTGTTAGATGCTTACAATTTAGGCATATTTACATCAGATATGTCAGATATATTGTATTATTTTTGGTTTGCAGGCCTCCTGACCGTGGTTCTCTCAGTCCTTATCTTTTCTTGTAAAGCACTTCAGCCATCACTCCTCATTCTGACTTCATGCTTTAGGGGGCATCTGTTATAAAATATTTTTTCATGCACCACTTTGTGTCGTCATACCACCAATGTCGCAAAATATGTCCTCAATGAAACATGTCTAAAACATCCCTGAAGAAGTGGAATAAGACTTGAATTGAAAATATTCTGAGAAGCTTGTCAAGAACCTCGTTTTACAAGCCGAGCGCATTCTGCATAGCTAACGACTCATGCTTATCACCTTTTACACTACTTATGTCTAGCGCCAGCAACATGAATTTTTTCAGGAAAATCTGCACTGGACCTGTTCAGTTAATTATTCCCAAAATGGAGGAGAAGCTTCCCTTACTAGAAGGCTCAAGAACAGTGATGTTGTTTCAGGTAGTTGATGGTAGGAACGAGACCTCCCATTCATGGCCATGGATCCTCTTTCCATGGATATTTTCCTTAATATGTGGAACTCCTCCTACCTTTTATGGATCCTCAACTCCCTCTTTTTCCCTATAAATGAAACCCCTACCATCCACTAATGGTTGGTTTCCATCCTATTGGCTGAATCATGCTAAATTGCTTCCCATTTGTGAAGGAGGAAGTTGTTTGAAGAGTTGAGGCTAGGACTTGGAGTCTCACCTGAAGGAGGCGTCCAACATCAAGGATTTTGGTTGTATTGCTCCCTTTTTCATTCTATTAATAATACATTATGTGTTTCCTTTCCATAAATATGTCAATTATTGTCTATTTATTGTAGTATTCCTTGATATGTTTCATAACATATATTAGAGACTATTATGCTCTGTACATGTTTGTTGTCTCCACTTGTATTTCCTTGCAGACATTCATCCTCACCAACGAAGAGGAGATTGTGAGCATGGAAGTGAAAGAAGAAAGGCTGACACCAAAGACATACATTAGCATCAGAAAGAGGTGGGACATTTGTCCTCCTTTGTGTTTTTCTAGCATAAGCTAGGAAAGGTTGCATATATTTGTTTCGTTTTTTGCTATATCCTCCCATAGGACTAGAGGGATCGTTTCTTTCTATAGAAAGGATTGCCTACACAACAACAAGATTCTAGAAATAATTTCCCATTATTAACTCTAAATTGTCAACCTTCTTGATTTTCTCTGTGAGAGTGCTCTAGAAGTGATTCTTAAGTGTGGATTTTTCTTTTTATAAGACAAAAATGATGGAATGAAAGTGAAGAACCTCAATATGAAGTTTCCTGACATGGGAGTAAGGCTCATGAAGGAACCCATATTTATATTCTAAAAATTTTTCTAGCTCTAAATTTACAAAAAATAATCTATAGAATGCTCTTTAAGGGATGAATACATCCAAAGAATTAATATAACTAAGGAAATGGATTTCTGAAGATCATCTAAATTAAAGTTGTTCTGGCTTTTACATTGTTGAAAATAATATAAATAATACTCTTTAATGGATGAGTAAATTGTGAATCCTCTAAAGCATTAATATAACTAACTAGATGGATTTCATGAGATCATCTAAAACTGGAATATTCCCCATTGTAGGAATAAGAGACTCATGTGGTATATAATAAAATAATGGAAAGGACTAAAAGGAATTGCATTCAAGATCAAAAGGTTGTTGCAATCATTCCTTGGAATTTGCATACAAATAGTCCTCTTCCTTTGGTAAATCATGATTAACTATTCTCATTGTTGGTTCTCCCATCCACTTGTTTGATGTGGAGCCTCATTATCTTCTTGATTCAGAGGTTTTGTTTCAGCAATGTTTGGATCCAAATCCTTGACAAAGAGGTGTAGTGGGGAATCCCCCCCCCCACTATCACTTCCAGGGGGGGTCCATGGGGGGAATATTTTACTGTAGTATTTATCTTAATTTAGGTGTTTGTTTCCCTACAAGGCAACCCTCATTTTATATGAGGGAATTGTATTACGTTTGTTTATTATTATTATGTGAGAGAAAGATAGGAGATTGTGTAAGAGCGAAGAACAAATTATAGTGGATTTGTTGTAGGTTGTATATATTCATTTTGCTAGATAATATAAAAGGAAGGACTGGTTATTTATCTTTGGACGTAGCCCAAATTGGGTGAAACATGTGAGTTTGTGTCTCTCTTGTTTTATGATTTTTGTTTGTTTGTGTTTCTGCAATATTTTATGTGTTCCATTAGTCTGTTATTTAATATCTAACACCACTCTTTGATAATAATGATATGGTCCAACACATATAATGGTGATGGAAAGTTTGGGAAAAATAATATGCTTTGAAGGTTTCACAAGAAGAAATCTGAATTATGAGCTTAACTGAGTATGTCTAATTGTGTGTATGGGTGCACTGCATGCCACATTAGATGCTTTCCAAGCCAAAAATATTAATATACTCAATATGAGCAGTAATTCATAAATATCCTTTCCTCTTAGGTCTGCTATGGGGTTGATCCAGGTTTATGCAAGAACATAATGAAATACATAAATACACATAAAAGCAGAGGTGCGACAGAAATACAACTTCATTTCATTAATAACAAATGACTGAAATATGCTTACAAACAAAATGGAAATAAACGAGTTAGGGCGCTGGTAGCTTATCTCTAAAAAGAGATGTGGTGGCTACAGGCCTCTGAACTATGTTACAGTGAGGCTCTAGGGCCTATTTTTTATTGAGAAATAATGGATAACCCTAAAAATCTAAGCACCTAACCCTAGGAGATGAAGCGCCAAAACTATGGGCCTCGTTTGGGTAAATTGGTACATCAATCTCCCTAGGGGAGTAACTTTTGCATATAATCTCCATTTGATGCACACAATACCTAGTTAGAAATATATGTCCAAGGAATACAACTTTTGATGTGAGAAACATTAAAGGAGCTTCATGTTGCTCCTGGTTTTTTCCAAAAAACGTCGTTTAGGGCCTCAAAACGGCTACGGAATTTCAAGACCCGAAAAACTACTAAAAATAGTAAACTATGCTACAATTAAGGAAGCTAAAAAACTGAAAGAAACAATGGTGGGGCCCAAAGTGGAATAGGCGGATGGCCACCAATATCCACTTGTATCATTTCCCCCCCCCCCCCGGGCCCCTAGGAATCAATGGTCCCCATTGCATAGAGTTCCTCCATGAGATAAAGAATCTTCTCCTGAACTTGGTCCCTGGTGAACCATTTGCCTTGGTGCAAGAGTTGGCCAGCTTTTCCAACCCAATACAGTTGGATCTTCTGATGGCGAGAGTTCTTGATTTGCATGTCCATGATATGATCCATGGTGGCATGTTCTGTAGAAATTTTAATACAATTATGTATTTCCTAGATTCTCCTGATCTAACAATTATAGGCCACTGTTAAATACATAATCGCTTCTACAAAAACATTTGCGGAAATTTAAAACTTGATTTCCAATTGCAAACACATGAAGAAAGATCAATCACACATAACATAGATGTTTTTATCGAGAAAGCATAAAGCTAAAAACCCCACTATCATATATTATGTATATATCATGGATCACGAAATAATCTTATACAAAACTCTAATCCAAGAGCTCTTAGTACAATATACAATCATCTCACACTTTCATGCAAAAATTGGAAAATACATGAGCCAATTTACTATCTCCTGATAGCCTGCCTCCACTACGCAATCCCTCAGTTGATCACAATCCCTGAATGAATGAGGTACTACCTTGCCTTGACTGCGTAATCCTTATTGGCATCTCCAATGTGTGTGTGGTTGCATGAGTGCACCCACTAATGTCACAACTGATAGTCAAATTGTCCCTTTCACCTATCTCTCAACTGGGTCTCCACTGGATCTGACATGCATGTAGTTAACAGTAGTAAATCTTCAGTTGCATGTGAGATCACTCCATGTGAATTAATTTAATATTTAATTCACTCATCTCTCACTAGTGTATCTTTAGTTACAACTAGTTACAACTAACACAACTAAGTTTAACTCACTTAACTGAGTTAAACTACTTTACAACTCACATAACTACACATCCAACTCTGTTACAACTTTGAATCACTCTGTTACAACTAAGTCCACTTGCTTGTCCCACCAACCAACCTTAGAACTCGAAATTCCTTCAGCTAACTGGTTTTCCACTTCAGTTAACTAAAATCAAGTGCTTCAAGAGAATAGATTAATATTTATTGTCCAATTATTATTAAGAGATAATAATAATCGACATGCATTCTATATTTTGACATGTGATCTATAAATAGACTTTGCAGATGCATCTAAAAATTGTAGAAATTTGAATAATTTGCTGAATTATTCACCGAGATTATCCTGGTCACATACTATTTGAGCTTCATACATAACACATAATCTCTTCTACGCATTAATCATCACATGCGGAAATAAAAACAACAAGCGATATTGAAAACATTCACATGCGCACATAGAAATTCAACACATATAACACAGTATGTATACCGAGGAAAGCTTATAGCTGAAAATCCCCTACTATCTATATATTATAATGAAGAAGAATCATGTAACAATCTTAGTACAATACTCCTCACAAGTACTCAGTGCTGTCTCCAAAAGTTACACACAAACTAGCTCAGTTTTGAACAAGTCACGGGTTCAAAACTCCTCCACTGTTTGCCTGCATCTACTGCGCAATCTAAGATGAGAGAATGGATGGAATGAATTCGAATTCCCTTGGCTTTAACTGCACAATCCTCATTGGCAATCTCCTCCAATGATTGTGCAAATCTCATGCACACTATAGTCACAACTAATAGTAGACTCCACCCTTTCTCCTACCTCTTCCACTGGTCTTCACTGAACTGTACATGCACTGAGTTAAATGATGTGTTCTTTAGTTGATTTATGAGTTAATAATTAGTGAATTAAATAATATTTAATTCACACCACTCATCTCTAGTGTATTAGTCAGTTTAACTAAATACAACTAGTTCAACCAAGTTAAACCGAACACAACTCCATCAACTGTCTCATCAACTCCACCAAACTCTGCCACATGAGTTCTAACTGAAGTCAAACATGCAATAGCTCAACTAACCCATAGGAAATTCGAATTTCCTTCTGCCAGCTGCATGTGCCACATCTGTAGCTCGAACTGAAGTGCTCCAAGAGGATAAGATAAATTTTATAGTCCAAATATTATTAAGGGCTAATAATATTTGACTGTTCTATTTTTAGACAGGCAGTCTAAAAATAGACTTCGACCTTTATGTCTAAAAATAGCTGTCCATCTATTTTTACCAACTTGACCAATCATCCAAGAATAGCATCCCGCAACTCCTAGACCATGCTCCATATGTCTAAAAATAGACTTTTTGACAAAAATCACATGTGTGGTCCCCACCTAGTTTAGGTGATCACTCTCCAACTAGGATCGTGGAAAAATGTTTCAGGAGGCCTCCTTCACTGTTTCTTGTTGCCATTTTCAACAAAAATAGAACCTCATCTATAAATATAATTTTCTCACCATTCTAAAAATAGACTCCTGCTATAAATAGAATTTTCTCACCATTCTAAAATAGACATACACCTAAAAATAGCATGTGGGCCCCACCTAATGTAGGTGCTTAATTTTCACTAGGATCATCATCTTGTTGAATCTCAACACTCCCTCTCAACAAGAAATGGATTATCCTTCACCCCGATCTTGTCTCTATGGTATTCAAATTTTCTCCTGGTGAGCGCCTTCGTCAGAATATCTGCATCCTAATCTTTCGTAGGAATGTACTAAGAAACATGATCTTCCACTACACACAATCTCTGATATGATGATATAAGACATCTATATGCTTAGATATATCATGAAACACATGATTAACCAAGAGTGTAATGCAACTCTGATTATCACAATGAATCACTATAGGATCTAAATGAGAACCAGACAAACCAACCAGAATCTTTCTCATCCATATAGATTCACATGCAGCTTGACTTGCTGCCATGTATTTTGCTTCTGTTGAACTGAGTGCCATGGATCTCTGTTTCTTGCTGTACCAAGAAACAACTGTAGATCTAATATTGAAGACCCCTCCTGATGTGCTCTTTCTATCCATTGGGCTGCCCGCCCAATCTACATCTGTGAAGCCATGCAGCTTCACCTCATCCATTTGTCTATACCATAAGCCATACTCAGATGTGCCCCTAAGATATCTCAGGACATGCTTTCCCGCCTTCCAAAAGATCTTGGTAGGCTTAACCATCACTTGAATAAGCTGGTTCACCGCATAGCATATGTTCGATCTTGTATTTACTAAATACATTAGCGAACCCACTAACTATCGATAGACAATATCATCCACCACCTCTCCAGATGTAGCGTCCTCTTTCCTCCAGTTTCCTGGAAGAGGAGTATCCATTGGTTTGCAGCGCTCCATGTGAAAATTACCTAGTTTCTCCCTTGCATACTTGCCTTGAGACACAAAAAGTTCACCATCTCGCTGCCATATTTCCAATCCAAGGAAATAATTAAGGAGGCCCATATCCTTCATCTCGAACTCCTTTGCAAGTTCATCCTTGCATGAGTGTATCAACTACTCATCACCAGTTAGTATTAACTCATCAACATAAATAACAATGATTAAAAGCTTACCCTCCACCAAAATTTGGTATAGGTTTGCATCTGCCTCACCCTTGGTGAAGCCAAGTCCAATGAAATAGCTGTCGATCTGAGTGTACCAAGCACGGGGTGCTTGCTTCAGCCCATACAATGCTCTTTTGAGTCTGCACACATGCGACTCGCTGCTAAAGATATCAAATCCTTCAGGCTGTTCAATGTACACTTCTTCCTGAATGATCCCATTAAGGAACCCAGTCTTCTTATCCATCTGATGAATGTGCCAACCTATTTGCGCTGAAAGAGAAAGGATGGTCCTTATGAAAGAATACCGTGTGACAAGTGAAAAGGTTTCTTCATAATAAATCCCCTCTATCTATGAGAAGCTCTGGGCCACAAATATGGCTTTGTATTTCTCAACACTCCATCAGCAGCTTTCTTTACCTTGTAGATCCATCTCGAACCTACCACTGATTTATCAACCGACCTTGGAACAATTTCCCAAGCACTGTTTCTGACAATAGAGTCATACTCCTCCACCATTGCATCTACCCATGTGGGCTCTTGCACTACTTCCTCAAAGGAAGATGGCTCTGTCACAATACATTTTCTCATGAGAGCCATGTATCCAATGAATCGGTCATGAGACTATCTCTATCTGCGTTGTGAAGTAGGGACTCCTACATTCTATGCTGCATCAAGCTTCAGCCTCTCAGCTTTTGTGGTACGCCTTCTGCCAGTTCTGATTTTTGGCTTTGTGTGAGTGGACTCCTCCACTCCATGAACCTCCTCCTGTGGCTGATACACATCTAGAGACTCATCTTTGGGAACCAAAATTTCCTCCTCGGCATGTAAGTCTAGATCCCTCTCAAGCGACAACTTCATGGCTTTCTCCTCATTGAATTTTATATCCCGTCGCACCACATTCATTTGACTATTTGGAAAATACACACGATAGTTATGGGGTGTTTCTGTGTACCCCACAAATATCCCAACTTCAGCAGTCGACTCCAGCTTCTTCCTGGCATTCTTGATCACATGCACATAAACATATGAGCCAAAAATCTTAAAGTGAGAAACATCTGGTTTCTTACCAGTAAAAGCTTCTTCAGGTGTACTCATGCCAAGTACTCTATGAGGACAATGGTTTTTCACATAAACCGCAGTGTTGCATGCTTCCGCCCACAAATGCATTGGTAGGCCCTAATCATGCAACGTTGCTTGTGTCGCACCCATGATCGTTCTGTTCTTCCTCTCCGTGATCCCATTTTTCTGTGGGCTATGAGGCACTATGAGTTCTCTTCGAATTCCTTCTTTGCTACAGAAGTCTTTGAATTAGTTTGAGATGTATTCTCCACCATTATCGCTCCGCAGAGCCTTCACTTGCTTCCCCGACTCTTTCTCAACCAATGCCTTAAACTCACAGAACTTTGAGAATGTTTGATCCTTCTTCTGCATGAAGAAGATCCAACATTTACGAGAAAAGTCATCAACAAAAATAACATAATACCTATGTTTTTTTGTTGAAGCAACCGAGAATGGTCCACACATGTCTGTGTGAACTCTCTCCAGGATCACTGAAGCACGATTCTCCTTTTCACGAAGGTGGACTTTGCATACTTCCCCATGGTGCAACCCTTGCACTGATCTAACTGAGCAAGCGTTCCCATTGGTCCAGTAGATATTTGATACATGAATTTCAAGGCTCCATGATGAAGATGGCCCAATTGTATGTGCCATAATTCGCCCTCATCCTGGCTCACCACTTTTTCCGCTTTGCCCATCATGGCAACACAACCTTCTACCTCTAGCTTGTAGAGATTCTTGACTTGAATCCCTATCCTCTTGGCTTGACCCATTGTTTTATGTCACAGGAAAGCTTTTCCATCGCTGAAAACAACGTCATAGCCTCTGTCCTCCAACATCGCGACTGAGACCAAGTTTTTCTTCAGACCTGGAACATGCATAACATCTTTCAATTGAAATGGTTTAACTTATTCCCTCTCAAAGGTAATGGTACCAATTTCGGTCGCACTGTATCTTCCATTGTCGCCCATCTCTATATGCATATGGAAATCTTTCTCCTCCAAGTCACTGAAAAACTCTTTATCTCCCGTCGTGTGGAAGGAAGCACCGCTATCAAGATACCACACCGATCCCATTGCGCTTGAAACCAAGCATGTGATCAAGGAGAAATCAAGTTCAAATTACGAGGCAAGGGCCTCACCAGCTGCAACTCCAACATCCTTCTTGTTCTTCTTTTTCTGTGGGCAGTTAGTGGTGAGATGCCCATGTTCGTGACAGTGAAAACACTTCACCTTGAACAAATCCAGCTTCTTGCCTTTAGACTCATATTTTGAATGGAATTTCTTCCCCTTCCCTTTCCTTTCCTTGGCAGCTAAAGCACAATCCTCTTCATCATCATGCTTTGATGAAGATCCTTTTCTGCTGTTCCGCCTGAACTCCTCCTGCACTAGATCCGACCAAAGTCGTTCCCAATCCAGAAATTTTTCTCGTCCGTTGACAGAGTCTTGATAACTGTGCCAACTCTTAGGAAGTCCCAAGAGATCCAAGCTCACCAAATCATCATCAGAAACCATGATTCCCACACTCCCAAGTTCATCCTAATATTGGACAAACTTTGTGAGATACTTAGGAATATTTTCGCCCTTCTCCATCTTGATATTTCTGATTTTATCCTTCAACGCCAATTTCCTATGGTCACTACTGCTTTGGAAAAGATTCGTCAAAGCCTTCCATATAGCAAATGTAGTGGCTTTCCCATGAAAACTTGAGACAATGTGGTCTCGTACACCTTCCAACAAAATCCTTCTCGTCTTCGCTACTTTATTTTTCCATGCATCAAGTAATGCAGCATCTGTCGAAGTGGGCTTAGGAACATCAATGTCGATGAATTGCTTCAAGCCGTTATCTTCAAGCACCACCTCCATCTTGTTCTTCCAAGAAATTTATTTGGAGCTTCCCTCGAGTGCATACTCTAACCACAAGCCATTGAAAGCCATTTTGATGTTTACTCAACTGTCGCACCAAGAAATTCTTGTAACAAATTCGAATTGTTTCCACCAACAAACTCAGCTACTGCTTCAAAATTGAAATCTTTTTTGCTCTGATACCATGTAGAAATTTTAATACAATTATGTAGTGGCTGGATTCTCTTGATCTAACAATTATATGCCACTTTTAAATACAGAATCTCTTCTACAAAAATCTTTGCGGAAATTTAAAACATTATCGCCAATTGCAAACACATGAAGAAAGATCAATCACACATAACACATATGTTTTTACCGAGAAAGCATAAAGATAAAAACCCCACTATCATATATTATGTATATGTCATGGATCATGAAACAATCTCATACAAAACTCTAATCCAAGAGCTTTTAGTACAATATACAATCATCTCACACTTTCATACAAAAATTGGCAAATACATGCACCAATTTACTGCATCCTGATAGCCTGCCTCCACTACGCAATCCCTGCTGATCACAATCCATGAATGAATGAGATATTGTCTTGCCTTTAATGTGCAATCATCATTGGCATCTCCAATGTGTGTGTGGTTGCATGAGTGCACCCACTAATGTCACAACTGATAGTCAAACTATCCCTTTCACCTATCTTTCATCTGGGTCTCCACTGGATATGACATGCATGTAGTTAAAAATAGTAAATCTTTAGTTGCATGTGAGATCACTCCATGTGAATTAATTTAATATTTAATTCACTGATCTCTCACTATTGTATCTTTAGTTACACCTAGTTACAACTAGCACGACTACGTTTAACTCACTTAACTGAGTTAAACTACTTTACAACTCACATAACTACACATCCAACTCTATTACAACTTCCAATCACTCAGTTACAACTAAGTCCACTTGCATGTCCCACCAAACAACCTTAGAACTCGAAATTCCTTCAGCTAACTGGTTTGCCACTTCAGTTAATTGAAATCAAGTGCTTCAAGAGAATAGATTAATATTTATTGTCCAATTATTATTAAGAGATAATAATAATCGACATGCATTCTATATTTAGACATGCAATCTATAAATAGACTTCACACATTCATCTAAAAATAGAACCTCATATATAAATAGAATTTGCTCACCATTCTAAAAATAGACATACACCTAAAAAGAGCCTGTGGGCCCCACCTAGTGTAGGTGCTTAATTTTCACTAGGATCATCATCTTGTTGAATCTCAACATGTTCCATGCAGTCTGGATTTAACTCTATTGATGTGAGTTGTTCTGCAATGTCGAAGGTGTCCAGTAGAGGTGGGAAGTAGGGCCGAAGGTGGTCCACATTGAACATTCGGTGAAGACCAAGGAATGGTGGATTACTGAGCTCGAGGCATTGGAACCTATAGCCTTGGTGATGGTGTACGGCCCATATCAGAGCGGACAAAGCTTGCGGGGGGTCCAGCGAGGCGCTCCTTCTACAAATGCAGCCATACTTTTTTGCCCAACTAGAAGTTGTGTGACACTTGATGTTGATCATGTCGTTGCTTGTACTTAGCATTGGCTCTATCCAAGATGTCATGAACTTGTTGGAGGATGTGCTGAATGTGCTCAATGATGTTGTTCGCCTTGTCAGCTTCAGTCTAGAAATGAGCCAAATTAGACTGAGTAGTTGCAAATGGCATGGCTACGTCAATGGGACATAGTGTCTTGAATCCCAAGCCCACCTGCAAGGGGCTGTGGCCGGTTGAGCTATGGAGAGCCCGGTTATAACTGTGTTGTACACAGGGAAATTTCTCATCCCATGTGCATGGATGCTTTGAATTGTACATGTGCAGAATGTGTATGATCATCCTGTTGATGACCTTTGTCTAACCATCATTTTGAGGATGGAAAGTTGTGGATTTGGTGAGATTGGTGTCCACCATTGACCAGAGGCTGGACCAAAATGTGCTAAGGAACCTGCTATCCCGATCTAATTATAGACTATGGGATCCCAAAGTGCACCCACACTCGTTCAAAGAAGAGTTTAGCAGTGGCTTCTACTGTCATATTCTTCTTGTAGGCTGCCATGATGGCCATCTTTGAGAATTTGTCGACAACCACGAAAACACAGTCATTTCCATGCTTAGTATAATGAATGCTCGACATGTAATCCATGGAGATGGATTCCCAAGATCGACTAGGGGTAGGTAGTGGAGTATAGAGCCCTTGATTCTTGATGGTCTGTTTGGAAATAACGCAAGCAGTGCAGGATCTGATGTACTTCTCGACATCATGTCAAAGGTTCGACCAATATAAATACTTCTGCAGTACTGCCACTATTTTCTTGACCCTGAAATGCCCAGTGACCTGACTGTAGTGCGATTCCTTAATCATCTTGGCACACTCACTTGAAGGAACACAAAGGTGTCCCAGGTGACATAGTAGTGCATCCTGGAGGTGAAAATTTGGAACTTGCGTACCCTCCAAGGGTGTCTTGTATGTGTGGTCAAATTCTGGATCGCTCTTGTAGAGAAGTAGCCAATCAAAAGTCTTGTGCCCACAAGAGTTGAGTACGATGGTTAGCGCCATGATCGGTGGTCGATTGAGGCAGTCTAAAACATTATTGGTGCTGCCCTTCTTGTACTTGATGTTCAAATGAAACTGTTGCAAATATGTGGACCACTTATGATGGCAATTGTTCTGCAACTTCCCTTACGTCTATATGAACTATAGGGGTCAGTGGTCTTTGTGGATGACCGTTTCCTTCCCCAAAATGTAATGCTTCCATTGTTGGCACGTCTGCACAATGGATTACATTTCTTTGTCATAAGTAGGACACTTGCGAATTGTGTCGGACACTGTCTCACTGTGATATGCCACTGGATGCCCTTATTGAGTAAGAACTGCCCCAATAGCATAGTCAGAGGCATTTGTCTCAATCTAAAATGGTTTTTGCAATTGTAGTAATGTGAGCACTGGGGAGTCAGTGGTGTTTGTGGATGATCGTTTCCTTACCCAAAATGTAATGCTTCCATTATCGGCACACCTACACAATGGAATAAACTTCTTTGACATAAGTAGGATACTTGTAGACTGTGTCTAACAATGTCTCACTATGACATGCCACTGTATGCCCTTGTTGAGTAAGAACTTCCCCAATAGCATAGTCATAGGCACCTATCTCGATCTCAAATGGTTGTTGCAAGTATGGTAATGTGAGCACTGGGGCAGAGTAGAGGCGATGTTTCAATTCTACGAACATCTTGCGTTGAGATTCCGACCAAAATAATTTTTCTTTTGCTCCTCCCTTGGTGACTTGAATCAAGGGCCAAGTGATATGAGAGAATCCCAACACGAACTTGCGGTAGAAATTAGTAAGACCTAGAAAGTTTCAAAGCTCTATTAGAGTGGTTGGGGCTGACCAATCCTGAATGACTTGGATCTTGGTTGGATCCACATGTAAACCCTACTCATCAATAATGTATCCTAGATATTGAACCTCAGTCATGCCAAAATTGCACTTCTCCAAATTGGCACACAACTTATGTTGTTGCGGTATTTGGAGGACCTGTTGGATGTGGTGGAGGTGCTCTTCCCAAGTCTGGTTGAAGATCAAAATTTCATCCAATTACATTGCTACAAATGAGTTTGTGAATGGCCGCAAGATGTCGTTCATCAACCTCATGAAGGTTGCGGGAGAATTCGTTAACTTGAAAGGCATGACCAACGATTCAAAAAGCCCCTCCTTCACTTTGAAGGCAACCTTCCACACATCAGAGAGTTCGATTGGTACCTGGTCATACCCGGACTTCAAGTCGATCTTGTTGAAATATTTTTCCCCTTTGAGTTGGTCCAGAAGGTCATCAATATATGGGATCGGGTACCTGTTCCGGACAATGATCTTGTTCAGCGCCCGATAGTCAATACATAGTGTCTAAGTCCCATCCTTCTTCTGCACCAACACAATCGGGCTCCCACAAGTCGAATGTGACCTTTCTGTAGCAGCTCCTGAATCTGCCTATTGATTTCATCGTTCTCCAGAATAGAGCGCCAATACATTGGTCCATTGGGAAGCGACTCACTTGTGGTTAGATTGATGGGGTGTTTGACCTAACAGTGTAGAGGCACTCCTGCGAGTGAGGTGAAGATGTCCCCGTACTCCCCCACGACCTTGTTCATTTGTTGTTGTCATGTGAAGGAGCCCTTTCTGGAGGTCATGGCCACAATCTTCTTCTTTCCCTGAGGGCAGATCATCAGGAAAACAAATTTCCCAATTTTTGAAATGAGCTTACTGCATTCTTTTGCAGTAACCAAAGAGATAGTGGCAGACAGTGGTACCTCTCATATCCTATACAAATTATTGCCCAAATTAAAAATAACAGTGCGAGGTCGAGACTCATACACAACATGTCGCTTCCACAGGTATGGTTAGCCTAATAATACATCACAAACATCAAGAGGAGCAATGTCACATAATATCTCATCCGTGAAGGGCTTGATGTTGTAGGGAAGGCAACACAACTGGCTGACGCGTCGTCCTTGGTGAAGCCACCGATGGTGTACACTTATGGGTGTGTTGTGGTTGGAAAGCCCAACCGCTTCACGACCTCTGCTAAAATGAGGTTCGTTTGGCTTCCACTGTCGACAATGAGATGTAGCAGGGAACCCTTTACCCACATTCGAGAGTGGAAGAGACGTTCCTCCTCCTCTAGATCTTCTGGTTCCTCCTTCTGGATCTTCGTGGTGGAAACAATGGTGTTGGGCTCCGCATCGATAATATGATTCCCTCTGTCATTACCCTTGTTGGGTTCTGATTCCGAGTCGTAGCATGCATCTGATTCAGAAGCCTTCATCTCAGCCACTAGTGACTACTTGGCCCAACACTCACTTGTGTTGTGAGTGGAGATCTTATGGAACTCACACCACTTTCTCATGTCCTTCTTCAGCTTCGCGGCGTTTTTCTTTGCTTACGAATTTGGCAGGTTGTCTTGGGCCACCATGCCTTGGCTTTGTCCTTTGTTCTGTAGTTTGGGGGCACCTTTCCCTTTCTTTTGATTAATAGATCCAAAGTATCGCTTATTCTGTTTGAATTTCTACTCAATCTTGGCAGCATACCAGTATGTTGTACCAAGAGAGGAGATGTAGAGGAACTCAATTTCCTCTTGAATGTATTTTTGCAGACAATTGTGGTACTTCAACACCAAATGTTTCTCTGAATCTTTGATACCCAACTTTGTGCGCAGGGTATGGAATAGATCCGTAAGCTCATGCACATCTTGATCCCTTTGCTTCCACAGCATAGTCCATTGTATGTACTTGTCCTCATAGCTCCCAAGGAGTAATATTATTCCATGATGGCATCTTGAAAAGAATTACAAGTGGGTACAACCGAGAACAAAGAGGGTTCCCCCTTGTCCTTTTTCTCACAGTAGGCTTCCCACTAGTCCTTGACATGGGGGACAACTTTGAGGAGTACAAAAATAATCTTCTCCTGGTCTAAAAAGTCATGAACCGAGAAATATCCTTCTAATAGATTCAACCATTTATCTACAGTGTCTGAATCTATTTGGCCTCAAATATGTTAATGTCAAAGTTTACTTGTACCTTAAAAGGAGTGGCACCTCCAGAGTGACAGTTGGATGTAGATGCGCCACCGATGGGAAGATGTTGAAGGATCTGGGCAAATTTATCCATCATCGTGTTCCTTTGTTTCTCGAGGGCCTCCTCAAGAAATATCTTGATAGGATCTCCTGCCCCCTCATCTTTATTTTCTTCCCCCATGAGCGGTCGTTGGGGTTTGCAAGGCTGATCTTGCAAAGGTTCAACCATATCGAACCCTAACTCCTCATACCCTACCTCGTTGGAGACATGCAAAGAAGGATCGAGAAAGAGCAGACCGCACTGATACCACTGATTTAGATTTATGCAAGAACACAATGAAACCAAAAATACACATAAAAGAAGAGGTGCAACAGAAATAAAACTTCATTTCATTAATAAAAAATAATTGTAATACGCTTACATACAGAATCGAAATAAACTAGCTAGGGCGCTAGTAGCTTATTTCTCAGAAGAGATGCGGCGGCTACAGGCCTCTGAACTGTGTTACAATGAGGCTCGAGGGCCTATTCATTATTGAGAAACATTTGCTTATTTATGCTTTTGAATGACTTAATAATTTTTTTTAATAATAATTTTAATTTTAAAATAACAGGATTTTTATAAAAATATAATGGTATATTTTTATGGAAAAAGCTATTTAAATTTGATGAACTACAGTTGCTAGTTCGAAACGCGTCGGTTGCAAAATTTCTTATGTGATTTCTCGGAAGATTTATAATTAAAAAGTTAAAGGTTATGTTATAAAGAATTATTTGGGTAAGCTTAGTTGCAAAACCAACTTAAAAAGTCAAAGCCTATGGAAACCCAACACTTAACTATTTCAACTCCCCTATTTTCCCATGCCTCGAGATATGGGAACATTAAATCCAAGGGTTATAAATATATTTCGGACCCCAGCTCTTCTGACATTTAAACAAAGGGGGGGTCTGAAAAGGAGGTGTTTTTTACACCTATTATCTCTTTATTTACCTCACACCCCCCCTCTTCCTAAACAAATTCCTACCTACCCCCTCCGAAAACCATTTTCCCTGTTACATTTAAATCTTATAATTATTAGCGTGAAGGTTAATGGTTCCTTTGGATTAATCAAAATGATTAATTGAATTTTTCTGAAGTTAAAGCTTGGGTTCTTCACAAGCTTGGTTGATATATTATGAAATTATTTTTCAAGAGAAATTAATTTATGAGTTATAGTTGCACGTAAAATGAATTTACTGCTACTGACGCGTGCAAGAAAATGAATTTACAAGAGGAAATAAAGGGAGACTTTTGCAATCATATGTACAGGTGAGAAAAATTGAGATTCATGTAAATACATTTTACTACCGGAGGCTGAGGTAAAAGAGATGCAGGTGAAATAAATTTACAACTACATGGTGAAATGGATTTACTGGTGTAGGGAAAATAAATTTTACAGGTTCATATGAATTTGAATTTACTAGTGCGGGTGAATTGAAGTTAAAAATAAAAGTAAATGGAGGATAAGACATGGCTTTTGGAATACATGAGAAGGAAAAACAACACATAATTTAAAAAAAGTGGACGAATTTATTCAATAAAAATATTTGAGGAGATATTTTGAATTTCATTTAGTAAATTCATGAAAATAGAAAAATATAAAATGCATTTACAGAATATTTGAAAACATTTATAAAATATTTCCTTCCAAATATTTTATGAAATTGGTGAAGCATTGTCAAAAAGTGACATAAAATCTTTCCAAGTGGATCTTCAACGATAGCTTCATAAACCCTGGATTTTAAGGCACAGAATTATCAATTGAAAGACAAATGACAGAATCAACAGCTCTAGATTTCAAGTGCATGGAGATATTAGCATTCAGAAAACACTTAGCAACAGAAGATCAACAGATTGAGGATCATTCTGTAGATTTCCAGCAGTCATTTAATATTTCCAGATATCAAGGCATAATATTTCCAAACAGTTACAAATTTCTAGCAAAATATCTGGAGATTATTTATTCCTAGTATATTGTTTAGGATTTTATTCCTAAAATTTTGTAACAGTTTAGCACTTTGTATTTCTATATATTTGATTAATTATAATAAGTGTTGGATTTTGATGCCAAAACCTTTTAGCTCTGTAAAACTTCTATTATAGAATTCCTTATCAAAGCCTTTCGGCTCCAGTTTATTACAGAATTTGTGTTTCTAGTATGTCTTTCTAGTGTTTCCATAACTTCTTTTCTACACATGTTCAAAGTATTATAGAAGAGCTGGGTAAGAATAGATTGAGTTTCAATCTCTCTAAAATCCCCTGCAAATTTATAATTGTTTAAAGAGATTATTATATTGGATTGTTTGTCTGAGTTAGCTCCTCTTTGAACTAGTTATTGGTTGTCCTTCTATCTTCTCTTGAATGTGTTCTTTTGGGCTATAAAATATTTCTATTGGCATCCAATTTTTCCTGGTTAATTAAATATTCTGCCTAACTCCTTAATTATCAGGAAATCCCATTTTCAAATTCTTTTAAAATTTAATTTCTTCTATCAGGCTTGAAGCTGACACTTTGAGAAAGGACTCTACAAGGGAGGGATTTATTCATTAATAGTAATTGTGCAATCATTAGCAACCACCCTATTAAATCCTAAATCTGGTCATTGTGCTTCATAGGTTGTTGTATAGTAACAGTGAACAATGTTAAATAAGGCCTCATAATTCTTGATGGATCCCTCTCTGGTTCAAGGGCCATCTTGAACTTAAATACTAGTCTATTTGGTTTCTCGGCGTAGTTTATGTAGCCAATAACTGCCTACGAGAAACATGTACAACATTTGGCACCATTGCCAGGGAGTGAAGTGACGAATATATTTTTCCCTGGATCACGATAACAACTAGATCTACTCTTTGTTGGTGAATAAGGAGTAGGAATTTATTATTGGTTTCATTATTTCACCTAGCGACACCACTTTGTCATATGGTGATTCCACTGGATTACCGATCCCACTGTTTCAAGATTTCAGTTGCTTTTACTGTTATGCAAGGTTCATTGATACTTGCAGTCAACAGTATGTCTTTTCCTCCTAGCCATGATTAGAAAAATTATATGTACAGAGAGGATGCAACTGCTAAAGTTCACCTGTGAGTATAAGTTTCCTATCGGATTTGATGTTTATATTGTACATATATTTCAGATTTTCAGTTACTCGCGATGTGGTTTGTCAATAAACCCACTCCTCACTTAGTTACATTGGAATGCAGATTACACCTAACAGTGTAAAGATTTTCATTTCAGTTAGATAGAGGTGTGTGGGATTTAGTGGTGTAATTTAAGTAGTATATGATAAATCAGTTTATAGTTTCAATCTTTAGAAATTTTCATCTTCAAAGTTTAGTGGGAAAGAGTATCTGAATTAGTGCAGGCATATGGTTGCATTTCTCAGTTTCAGGTTTTAATGTGCAGTAGTAGGGTATTCAAATGACAGGATTGATCCAGGGTATTAAAATAGCAGATGAATGGTTGATGATCATAGGTTTACGGTATGACTCCATGCGCAACACTTAAGGCAACTAGTCTACTAATTCTTTGCATCCCACAAGGGAAAGTAGTCCCCATTGGAGCCGATGTTGTAACATATTTTGGTACACTGGAAATTAAATTCTTTTAGTGAGAAATTTCCAATTTCATTATTGGATAAATGCTCAAACATATGCTTATTTATGCTTTTGAATGAATTATTATTGTTATTTTTTATATTAATAATTTTAATTTTAAAATAATCGTATTTTTATAAAAATATAATGGTATATTTTTATGGAAATATCTATTTAAAGTTAAAGGTTATGTTATAAAGAGTTATTTGGGTCAGCCTAATGGTAAAACCAACTTAAAAAGTCAAGGTTGTCCTATTTTGACATGCCTCTAGATGCACATTAAATCCAAGGGTTATAAATATATTTCTGACCCCAGCTCTTCCAAATCGATATTTTTTCTGTACTTAGAGCTCGGGTTCTTCACAATCTTGGATGATATATTATGAAATGATTTTTTTGGTGAAATTCATTTATGAGTTAGAAGTGCACGTAAAATGAATTTACATCTACAGTGAATTGAATTCACAGGTGCAAAAAAATGAATTTACAAGAGGAAATAAGGGAGACTTTTTTTTTGCTTGGTAATGTGGGTCCTTACATGACTTCACGCCAAACCTATGGTCTAAAAAACCACGACCGAGGGGCATCTAAGCCGTCAAATCACCTGTGGATCACACGCGGCCTTGGCCACACCAACCATTATCATGGTTGAATTTTTTATGCCTTCGGGGAGATTGAAATGAGTGACCTTTTCATTATGAGTGTCTTAACAACACACTCTTCGCCATTGAACCAAACCCCCGTTGGCAAGATAAAGGGATATTTTTGTAACCATATGTACAGGTGAGAAAAAATGAGATTCATGTAAATACGTTTTACAATGGGAGGCTGAGGTAAAATAGGTGTAGGTGAAATAAATTTACAACTACATGGTGAAATGGATTTACTGGTGTAGGGGAAATAAATTTTACAGGTAAATATGAATTTGAATTTACTAGTGCAGGTGAAGAGGTTACACATAAAAGTAAATGGAGGATAAGTAAAAATTGAGTTTTTACAAAGGAGGAAAAACAACACATGGTTTTGGGAATCCATGGGAAGGAAAAACAACACATGGTTTTGGGAATACATGAGAAGGAAAAACAACATATAATTTCAAATAACTGGATGAATTTATTCAATAAAATTATTTGAGGAGATATTTTTCATTTAGTAAATTCATGAAAATAGAAAAATATAAAATGCATTTACAGAATATTTGAAAACATTTTTAAAATATTTCCTTCCAACTATTTTATGACATCGGTGAAGCATTGTCAAAAAGTGACAAGATCTTTCCAAGCATATCTTCAACTACACCTTCAAAAACCCTAGATTTTAAGAAAAAATTATCAATTGAAAGACAAATGGTTGAATGAGCAGCTCTAGATTTCAAGGGCATGGAGATATTAGCATTCAGAAGATACCTAGCAACAGAAGATTAGTAAATTGAGCATCATTATGTAGATTTCTAGTAATCATTCAATATTTCTAGATATCAAGGCATAATATTTCCAAACAGTTACAAATTTATCACAGAATATCCAAAGATTATTTATTTCCAGTATATTGTTTAGGATTTTATTCCTAAAAGTCTGTAACAGTGTAGCAGTTTGTATTTCTATATATTTGATGAATTGTAATAAGAAACATGTTGTCTTTTGATGCCAAAACCTTTCAGCTTTGTAAAACTTCTATTATAGAATTGCTTATCAAAGCCTTTTAGCTCTAGTTTATGATAAAATTTGTGTTTCTAGTATGTCTTTCTAATGTTTCCACAAGTTCTTTTCTGCATATGTTCAAAGTATTATGGAAGAGCTGGGTAAGAATACATTGAGTTTCAATCTCTCTAAAATCCCTTGCAAATTTATAATTGTTTAAAGAGATTATTATATTGGACTGTCTATCTAAGTTAGCCCCTCTTTGAACTCGCTATTATTTGTCCTTCTATCTTCTCTTGAATGTGTTTTGTTGGGCTATAGAAGCTTTCTACACACATCCAATTTCGCCTAGTTAATTAAGTATTCTATCTGACTCCTTAATTATCAGGAAATCCCTGTATATTCTTCTTTCAAATTCTTTTAAAAGTTAAGTTTTTCTGTCAAGTTGGAAGCTGAAATTTTGAGAAATGACTCTGCAAGGGAGGGAATTATTCATGAATAGGAATTGTGCAATCATTAGAAACCACCCCATTAAATCCTAAATCTAGTCATTGTGCTTCATAGGCTGTTGTCCAGTGACGGTGAACAACGTTAAGCAAGGCCTTGTAATTATTTAAGGAGCCCCATCTAGTTCAATGGACACTTGAACCTAAAGACTGGTCGAGTTGGTTTCAACCTGTCCACAACCACCATGATAGAATCATGTTGTCTCATCGTCATAGGAAAACCTATGAAAATTCCATGTAAATGACCTCCCATTTCCATTCCAGAATCGCAATAGGCTGTAGTAGACCAACTAGATTCCTACACTTTTCCTTTACCTACTGACAGTCCAAACACGTAGCCACAGACTCTACTACATCCATATTCAAATTCAGCCAAATATTTACATGAAAAACAATGTAATGGAAATAGTTTACTTTTGCTCACTGGTGAGCCTGTGGGGCATTTCATGTCTTCAGTTTTGAGTGTAGGTATATTACACTTGTTTTATGGTTATTTTAGATAGGGTTTGTATATAATTATTGCACAATGCAAAAATATGTAGTGGATTTATAATATATGGTTAATACAAAGTATAAATTTTATAATTTACATTTGTTTTTATAATGAAATGGCTTTTATTATTTATATATACGTTATTTATCTCATGACATTGTAAAGTATCACATTATTATATTTTAATGCTAGTGAAGGGTAAGATAATATGCCACATGTTTGATTATATGTGATAGCAAAAAATAAAATAAAAAATATAATTTTTGAGATCTTATTTACTAAATTTAGATCCAATCTAATTATTAAAGTTTCTAGAGAAGTATTTAGATTTTGCAACCTTTAACAATAGCTACAATTATTCAAAGAATAATGTAAAGTGGAATAGATGAAGAAGTTACATCAAAATATTTAGACATTGATTATTAAAATTTAATAAAGTTTAACCAAATCACATATCTTTATAGTATTATACACTAAATTATCCATTAATTATATCTGTGGTGTTTGTTAAAACTTAGAATAATTATATGAGGATTTGAGAATTATGTCACATTTTAACTTTGAAATAATTGTTTCTAATTTTTTATTATTAGTTAAACATGTTTTAAATGTCAAATAAATTGCTTTATCATTTTATATGTTTCTTTCTTTGTTCTTTACTAGAAGTTTTTGTAATCTAGTGCTTACACATGAATCTAATCATTAATTTGAATCTTTATTGCTGATAACAAACAACTTACATTAATTTTATTTATAAATATCTTTATATTATTCTTTATTTAAGGAACAATGTAAATCAATTTTATTTATAAATATCCCTATATTATTTTATTTTATTTTTAATTCAAAATCCTAATAATTAAAAAAAATCAGGTACATAGAAAAATACAATGATTTTGTAATTTGTACATACAAAAATACAAGAATATCTCTTTTTAAATCAAAATATAAATTCCATTCTGTTATATATGACTCATTGACTTCCCTAAACCATATTTTTGCCTGGGCTTCACAAAATTCCAACCACCCGGGTTCAACTCGGGCATGCTTACCTCCATCTGATTGTTTCTTTGAGAAACCATTTAGACAAACCAAGGTAAAAAGTATGTCCCCTCCATCTGATTGTTTCTTTGAGAAACCATTTAGACAAACCAAGGTAAAAAGTATGTCCCCTCCATCTGATTGTTTCTTTGAGAAACCATTTAGACAAACCAAGGTCAAAAATATGTCCACAATATGCGAGAAGAGTTCAATAAAATGTATATGTAATGTATATATACTTGATTGATCCAGAAATAAAATAATGTTATTAATGTTGTTGTTAAACTATGTCAGCTTGTTCTCTACAGACAAAGAAATAAGTTTTCCTGGTCAAACATGATTTTTTGAGCAATTTAATAAATTACTCTTCCCAATTAATCATTCCAAGATTTTTAATGCTCTTGTTCGAGTAAACCGATGATTCCTGTAACATTAAAGTGAAAACATTAATTTCATTCGACCTACTTCTTGTTACCCGGAGAATCTCTGGCTGCAAGAGGTCAGTGCGGAAGACATCTATAAAGATTTAATACAAAACTTTAAAACAAAAATAATTGACTGGAGTTGGACAGATTAAAATCTGCAAATAACTTCCAATCAAAGTAGTTATCATCCTAAGATTACATAATTTTAAATTGGTACCATGAAAAGAAGAAAATTGAGAGAACAAGGTTTTGATAGCTAGAGTGGACTAGAATTAAAACATTAAACCTTGAAAATGAAGATGAATAACACAACCAACTGAGAAATAATGAGTGGATTTTCTGGAAAGACGGAGTGCCCATTAAAGAAACCTTTGATCAAATCATAGATCCCATTTCCTACAAAACAATGACATAGGTAAATCTATAATCTTGATCTAAGTTAATCATGTTGCTCGTACCACCTTTCTCGACAGATGAAAATGTAAATGAAAAAGCAAAACCCAAGAAGATACATACTGCAATTCAATTGCAGTATTATAATGATCATTATTGATCCTTTTTTTAGAGATTCAATATATTGCATTATCACTAGAGTTTCAAGTCTCTAAACCCTTATAATGTCTTCTTTTTGGTTTTTTATTCTTCTCTATAGTTTAACTGTTTTGTTTAGTTTCAAAATTAATTAACATTTACAAAAGGTTTCTATCTAAGCTTTAATTTTGCTTTAACAATGAATGAAAAATTCTATTGAATTTGATAAAAAAATTTCAAGAAATCCAATCCTAAAGGTGTTTGAATCAGTTTTTACTATCAAAAAACCTTAGAGCAGCCAAAATCCTAAAGCTTGACTACTGTAATCAAGATTTCCAAAAAATTTGTCCTACCAGAATTTCCATTATTTTATAAGCAAAATTGTACCTCATTAAACTGTAATGTTACAAAACTTACAAAACTATTTATTTTTTAAATAAAATAAATTATTTATAAAAAAAATTGGTGTAATAAAGTTGTAATAATTTTTTTATAAAATCGTCTCCGCCCCTTTAAAAGCCTATATACTATCAAATTTGCATTTCGGCCCCTTTTTTAAAGAATTTTCATAATTTGTGCCGAGACTTTTTTAAATGGGCTTTTGACCCAAAACCAAATGTAAAGACTATTTTAAACGGAGCTGAGAAGATGAAGAAGTTATTTTAACGAGACTAAAGATAGCTTATGAGACTGATTGTTTCTCTATCTGGCTTTTGAATTTTGCTATTTTCTTGTAAAGTTTCACAATAAAATCTCTCAGCCTCTTGACAAAGCCCTTGCTGAAAAAAATATCCCAAGAGCTAGCTGCCAAAATATCGGCATAACTTTCCCTGCTGTCTTTGAAGGCCTCACATTCTAGAATGAAATGTTTCTCTGTTTCCACTTTTCCGGAAGAGCAAAAAATACATATTCTCTCCTCCCACACTTCTTTTGGCCTTTTCCAATACCCTGTTTTACAAAAGAATCGTTGCTAATTAATCTTTAATTGAACAATAAAAAATTTGGCTCTCCAAATAATATTAACCTAAAGTCTTATGGTCATCCACCAACCATTACAAACCGTTGTTGGTTTTGTAGAGACAAAATCGTTTTGCCACAGGTGCCCATAGTGGTTTCTGGGAAAGAGGTGACCATAGATCTGTTGTTGACCGGTTTTGGAATACAACTCCAAAACTTCGATTAAACTCCAGTTAAACTCCGATTGCTTAGAACTGTAACAAAATCGTTGATCTCAGCATATAACGATGTGGACCGTCGATTATTTCATTAACTTGCATGAGCATTGAACACCGATCCCTGTAATTGTAATTGGTATAATGCCACTGCAATTGATAGAGTACCAGCTACTTTTTGTTATACACTGTCATTACATCCCCGTTCTTCAATAAAGCCTGTTGCACATATGCGAGCTGAACAGAAATGGAAGCTACTTCATTCTCGATTTCCTCCTCGCTATATTCCTCTTCATGGTTTTGATATTGACATTTGCAATAGTCTAATGTGTGATAGTTGTTTACAGGTCTTGCATCTATTTTATATGTATTTCTTTTGCCAGCTGAGTTGCTGCATGGACCTCTTTAATGCATTCTTAAAGTAATAGAAACTGAGCTTCATACAGTCCAAATCAAGAGCAAGCTACTGTGGCCAAGCAATCACCATTTTTGTAAAATCTTCATCTTTGAAACCTCGTCCTCTCCCCAACAAAAAAAAATGTACATGCTTTGTGATCATAGTTCGAGGAAGGCTTTACAACCTGTAGCATCTTATGTAAAAATTGCCCAAATTCCCCAGGACCCACTTGAATATTAATATTGAAAAAGTATTGTTGAGCACACAAGTTTGGCTTCAAAGAGAGTCCCAAGTCTCTGGATTACGGAAGAAAGACACTCCCGCAGATTTTACCATTAAAACAGGGAGTGGAACATCCACTCAATTGTCATCTCCTTGAGTTGATCATGCTGGTTTTCGACAAAGAAATAGATCTATATAAAAAAAAAATTCTCTGCCTCTGTTCATTCGCGGCCTTGGCAAATGAAATGGGTGGTCTCCCATATTTCAATGGAGAAAGTCTGCATTTTTTTTATATGCCACCTGTAGCATGCATTGCCGTGGAAAATAAAGGTGGGATCCGTTTTTGGCTTCATTTCCAAATCAGTTTACGTTTGCTGGAGCAGGCTTCTGTATTGCCCCTCGGAAGAGCCAGCGAAATCCCTCAAATGGTGTGCAATTTTTCGAATCTGCCTGCTTCGAAGACAATTTGGATCGCTCTGCCAAAAACCCATGTCGCGGTTTTTTGAATTTCGACTCCATTTGTTCAGAATGTTCATTTAAATTTCGCTGTCTTCGCTGTCTGAATAATTCTGCGTTTTTTAAAAATGCTTCATTTTCCATGACATGAAGTTCACCAATAACGTTACGATCCTTGTTTGAAATCTCAGTCAACAAAGTAGTGTCTACAACTGTAGCTGCAGCTTCAATAGAAGTATACCGACCGAATTTGAAATGACCAGAAATATTGATATGGATCAGAGAACCTGCAGTTGGACAGACTACACATTTGATAAGTAATAAAAGATCTTTTTCCAAGTTAAGGTTTATATTAAGCTGACAAGTAGTGTTTAAAGAACCAAATCCTTCATAGGAGAGAGTCTTATCTCTGGATGAAAAACATAAAGTGAATTTCAGTATTAAGAAGATAGCTCTTTTTATTTAGACTTCTTTTTTTCAATTAAAGAAATCGGGTTTGGAGCAACTTTCAAGCATATATAGTCTCTCGCCTGGGATTTGGAAAGCTTTCATGGGATTTGGACTTACCTTATAAGAATAATCCTTCAAGGTAGCAAAACTCTTTCACTTACTCCATTAGCTAGATTTGGAGGCAATTCTTCAAACTCCAAAGATTCTTCTCTTTACTGTCATGTATACACTTTCTTTGGAACATGTTATTAGCTCTCTTCCTTCCATAATTCTGGATGCTTTTAGTGCCAAATGTGATGCTTCCACACTCTTATGATTGTACCAGATTTCTGTCTTTAGAATCTGCATGATACAGCTGCCTATAGGCTCTGTTAGCATGCTTCCACACTCTTATGATTGTACCAGATTTCTTTCTTCAGAATCTCCATGATACAGCTGCCTATAGGCTCTCTTAGCATTGCAGATCAACATATTTTGCTTCAGTTAGCAGCTCTTAGAAAAAGCAGGTGAGAGGATTGCAAATCTGGTTCCAAGTCCACTTCAAAATAACAAGTGAAAACCTCTAAAAAAAAAGTTTCATAAGAGACGAATAAATATTCTAAATGATGCATTCTTATCACCGAATTGCTAAAAATGATTCCTCAAAGGGATAAGAGCTCCTCTTCGGATATTGCTTTCTAAGATCTGGTTCACAAGTGTGAATGATAGCTCATGCAAAATATTTTTGGAATTTTTATATCAGATATGAAGATTCGCTGACTTTATTGCTACACTTTTTCACCGTTGGAGAAGACTGTTCCAAGCACTTGTAAGTATTGGATCTACATGCCATGATGTATCAGAGTGTGCAAGAGCATCTTTACATCCAATTCCCATCAATGAAGATAACAAATTCAAATAGATAGTTTCATCTGTCCCTCGTGATGTCTTACATGTGTTTTTATTTTTCAAAACTTGACGATTAGTGTACATCCAATCCCCATCAATGAAGATAACAAATTCGAGTGAATACTTTCATCTGTCTCTCATGATGTCTTAGATGTGTTTTTATTTTCCAAAATTTAGCAATATCTTTCTTTAATCACACTCCCAATAACATAACACCCATGCATCTTTGCAAACTCCCCAAACAAGCTGTCCAACTACTCAAGAAATTGCAGAGATGAAAACATTTTTCCCTTGTTGCTCTTAACCATAATTGAATATTTTTCATACAAGTTTGTCTGAGGGAAATTTCGAAATTTAGAGCTTACAAGATTAGTTACAACACCAGTCGTGGTGCCCCTACAGCTGTTCATGGCCTCGTCCCTGCCATAATAATGGCAAAAAAAAAAACATTGAAACCACACAGACAAAATCTATTATTATTTGTTCTTGGATTGGGTAATGAATAGAATCTGCCAGGTGATTTAGTAAACAGGTGAGGCAATTAAGGACAACTAAATCTCCTTCACATTGTATACCTCATAAATGAGATCTGAGATCTGGTACAGAGCATTAATTTATTCAGGCAAGCAAATGGTTTGTGTGTATGTATCTCTCTACACTGCGAGTAGCGGCAATTAATGACACCTCGTCCCCAGGACAATTAATAATACACAAATCATTAGTTGAGGTTGACTCCTTTGGATCACATTTTTATAAATATTCAGATCTGATAGATGTATTGTTTATTAACTCTTGTGACATTTGGAACCCGGCGAATTTTTTTTATTTTTTATTTTTTTCTTGATAATTCAATTTTAAATCACATAAAATTAGTTATTTTGTATAGATAAATCAATCAGAAAATAGAAATTCAAATTGAAATATTTATTATTTTCAAAATTTTAATAAGCTTGATAAAATTTGTTAAAAAATTTCAAAACTAAATGAAAATCAAAACTTTTTGACAAAAACAAAAACAATATAACCTATCTTCTGCATGTATAATAAACTAATAATATAACAGGAGTGAGATGCATTCAATTATAAAAGTAATAAAAGACATTGCATATGAAATCTTTTTAAAATTGAATGAAAAAATTTATAATCAAAAACATTTCCAAAATGCCATTTATGGTGGATCTAAGTATGTTGTTCACTCTTGCATGTAATTAACAACAAAGATTAATGTACAAAGAAGGAAAGGGAAATAAGACTAAAATTACATCGTGGTTTAGCTACATATCCACTAGTTTGTTACAATAGACTAAAATGTTGAAGAACTTTCACCTTCACAAATACTGTTGAGAGTAGTACTTGTACTACCCAACAAGTGCGTTATATTTTATTGCAATTTCGGAATGGCAGCAGGGCTCAAAAAGGTGTCTCTGATGTTTTGCAGCATGCCCAAAATGACGATCATAGTAGGCCGTCCTTGAGGAGATTCATTTGTGCAAAGCAATCCCACATTTATTAATGAACTAAGACAATTGAGATTATTATCTTCTTCATTGCAGCTACCAGTCCTCCTTAGTAATCCTATGTCCACCACATCCATTAGTTGGTTTGGAAAATTGCTACGCACCCATTTTTGCAAGTTCATTCCTTCAACAAACATGTTGTGGGTGGGCTTCTTTCCAGTGAGCATTTCCAATAGCACTATTCCATAGCTATAAACATCACCATTTGTTGTAACTTGTCCACCCACTCCATATTCTGCATTCAAATGTTGAAAATGGCAACAAGAAACAGTGAAGGAGGCCTCCTGAAACATCTTTCCAGATCCTAGTTGGAAAGTGATCACCTAAACTAGGTGGGGACCACACATGTGATTTTTGTCGAAAAGTCTATTTTTAGACTATGTCTATTTTTAGACATATGGAGCATGGTATAGGAGTTGCGGGATGCTATTCTTGGATGATTGGTCAAGTTGGTAAAAATAGATGGACATCTATTTTTAGACATATAGGTCGAAGTCTATTTTTAGACTGCCTCTCTAAAAATAGGTCAGTCAAATATTATTAAACCTTAATAATATTTAGACTCTAAACTTTAGTTTATTCTCTCGTATACCTCTGGCCGAGCTGGCGTATGTGCACATGTGTACCGCGTGCTGAAATTCAAACTTCCTATGGTTAGTTGCTGAGCTATTGCATGGTTGACTTCAGTTAGAACTCATGTGGCAGAGTTTGGTGGAGTTGATGAGACAGCTGGTGGAGTTGTGTTCGGTTTAACTTAGTTGAACTAGTTGTATTTAGTCTAACTGATAAATACACTAGTGATGAGTGGTGTGAATTAATTATTAATTAATTCACTAATTATTAACTCATAATTCAACTAAAGAACACATCGCTAATGTTAGCAGGCGAAGGCCGAAGGAGACCAACAGTTAGAGGTGGGTGTAGCGGGTGGAGTCTACTATCAACAGACTATAAGAAAAAGGAGACTGTGTCAATCACTGGAGTGAGATTGTTACCGAGGATTGCGCAATTAAAGCTGGCGGGAATTTGAATTCATTCCATTCATTCTCTCATCTTGGATTGCGCAGAGAGTGCGGGTGCAACAAAGGAGGAGTTTTGAACCCGTGACTTGTTCAAAACCGAGCCAGTTTGTGTGTAACTTTTGGAGCATTGTGACCAAGTACTTGTGAGAGCATTGCATCGAGATTGTTACATGATTCTTCTTCATTATAATATGCGTACGTAGTTTCCTTCAGTCAGTGCTTTCCTGTATACACACTGCTTTACATGTGTTGAATTTCTATGTGCGCATGTGAATGTTTTCAATACCGCTTGTTGTTTTTATTTCCGCATGTGATGATTAATGCATAGAAGAGATTATGTGTTATGTATGAAGCTCAAATAGTATGTGACCAGGATAATCTCAGTGAATAATTCAACAAATTATTCAAATTTCTACATCAAAGATCCTCATGTTAAGATTTTTAATTCATAATGGTTAAATAAATAAATAAATCATAAGATTGATTAAAATATGGTATGTAGTTTAAATAATACCTGGAGGAATGTAGCCTATAGATCCTTTGAGTCCACATGTGGAAGTGAAGGCCGCATCTTTATTATTTGCAAAACATATAGTGGCAATGCCAAAGTCTATTAAATATGCACTCATATCTTCACCCAAAAGAACATTGTTGGGTTTCAAATCACAATGGATCACTTGCACAAAACAATGATGATGGAGATATGTTATGCCTTGGGAAATGTCTATTGCTATATTCAACCTTTCAATCAAACTCAAACCACTTTGTTCTCCATCATTAGAATATAACCACTTTTCTAGGCTTCCATTTGGCATAAATGGAAATATCAAAGCTTTGATTTGCATATCTGTATAGCAGGTTATGACCCTAATCAAATTCCGATGTCTAACTTTACTCAAAAAATTGCACTCTCTATCAAAACTCTTATGAGCCCCTTCATTTTCTAGATTGAGAAGCTTGACAGCAACGACTGTGCCATCATTCAAAACCCCTTCGTACACTTTGCCAAAACTACCAACTCCTAATAGGTTGGCATCACTAAATTCATCTATTGCAATGAGAAGTTCCGCATAGGAAATTTTTTGATGCTTCACATTTAAGGATGGCCCGGTCTCTCTAAGAATATGTCTCTTGCAATTTCGTCTCCACAATATTCCCAGAAACAAACTCAATACAAAAATTGTTGCAACAACGACAACAAGGATGATAACTCTTTTTAGATTCAAAACACTTTTATGTTTGTGCGAATAGCATGGTGATAGACTTACCCAAGGTCCACATAGACCAAGATTTCTTGTAAATGTTGTTGTATCAATTTTTTTGAAAATTCCACCTTTAGGGACTTCTCCTGATAGCTTGTTGAAAGAAAAATTCAAGTGGAGGAGCATTGTAAGATTTTCTAGTGATACGGGTATTCCACCCGACAAATTGTTGGAAGAGAGATCAAGGTTTTGAAGACTTTGAAGTTCACTGAGTGACACTGGAATTGAACCTTCAAGTTTGTTGAATGAAAGATTCAAATATGCTATTTCTTGGCAGGTTCCTAGTGCACTTGGAATGTGGCCAGTTTAAAAGATTTGCAGAAATATCTATAGCTTGAAGTTTATTGAGCTTGCTTAGCTCCAAAGGTAGATGGCCATGTAATAAACTGTTTGACAGGTTGAAATAGAGAGCTAAATTTGCAAGGCTTGCAACCTATGAGGTATGTGCCCACTAAACTTGTTGTATGATAGATCTAGTTCTAGTAATTTTACACATTTCCCTAAATTTGCAGGTCTATTTCCTGATAACTGGTTATGGTTAAGATCTAAATATCTTAGTTGCTGGAGGTTGGCCACAAAATCAGGGATTCTTCCAGAGAGATTATTTCCTTGAATATTTAAGAGCCCTAAGCTTTTGAGTTGCCCAAATTCTATTGGAATGTTCCCTTGTAAATTGTTGAAAAACATATATAACCTCTCCAACTTTTGAAGCATATTAATTGAAGAAGGGATTTACCCTGTAAAAGAATTACTTTCTAAACTAAGAAATGTTAAGCTAGTTAAATTTCCAATTTGTGGAGGTATTCCTCCTGCTAATTTATTGAAACCCAAACCTAAGTAGTCGAGTTTTGGAGAGAGGTGGCCTATAGAAAACGACAATTGCCCCATGAGATTATTCTAGGATAAGTCTACTTGTTGTAGATTGGAACAGTTACTAAGAACAGTAAGAATGGGCATCTTGTGGTGCTACCGCTAATCAGGTAATTGCTGGCTAAGTAAAGCGTCCGGAGATGTGTCAATTTACCCAACTCCATGGGCAATATTCCGCTGAGCTGGTTACTTGATAAGTCAAAGTGTTGAAATTTCGTACAGTTGAAGAGGGAAGAAGGAATGCTGCCACTCAGCTGATTACCACCCAAATAGAGTTCCTTTAAGTGGGTGGTCTTCTTGTTACACAACTCCGATGGAATGTGGCCTGCTAATTGGTTACAAGATACATCTAATACTTCAATATTGGTGCAGTTAGACAACGAAGAAGGAATGTGTCCCGTCATATGGTTGGACCCCAAAGCAAGAGTGTTGAGCTGGCTTAGCATACCCAATTCGGAAGAAACACTGCCGTGTAGGTTGTTATCACCTAAATATATGTACTGCAAAGAGGATATGTTTCCCAAGCAGTTGGGGATTGTTCCCATCAAATTTTTAACTCCCAAGGCCATGGTCATCAGCTTGGGGAGAACACATAGTTCGGGGGGAATGTTTCCTATGAGATTGTTAAAGGAGAGAGTCAAGTTCCGTAAACTGCGGCAACTACCCAGGGTGGGTGGAATGGAACCCTGGAGTTGATTCTGAGACAGGTGAAGCATCTTTAAGTGAGACAGGGTTCCCAATTGACCGGGAATGGGACCGTGGAAACTGTTATTGTGAAGGCTGGAATCCATTCAGGATTCACAATTGAGCTTCAATTTCTTATGTTTGTTGTGTTGTGTGATGTGTTGATTTATTTAGAATTTTGATCTTTGGGATATTACATCTAAGAAAGGAGAGATTGGCGAGAAGGGGAGATATTGTACCTTGTAATCCCATATGCGAAACATTTAGAGAAATGACTCTGTGTCTGCGTGCTCCTGCATGTGATACCCGTCCAGTGGCAGAATGAAACATTTGGCATCCAAGTAGTGGCTAACGACTGGGAAGGATCATATGTGATTGCAGACTTGAATGTAAGCAGAGCCTCCTGATCAGACACATTTGTGAGATGAGGATGCTGACGATAAGAGAGATGGGCTGTTGAAAACACAAAAGGATTGGCAAAGAGAATGAAATAAAAGAGGAGTAGGCAGCACCAGAAAAGAGAAGGGACATAACAGGCATCCATCTTTTCCTTCTCTAACAGAATGATCTCTAAAACAAAACAATCACAATGCTTCAGAAAACCATTGTGATGGCTTATATAGACACGTAGATTCATTTTTAACTTCGAATTTAGAATTCATAGAAAATGTGAAAGGAGAAAATTCAAACTTGGAAAAAAGCTATCGTAATCGTATATACCGCACCTCAATAGGATTCCCTCGAATCGTTCTCCATTATCAATTCCAATTTTCAATACGGCGAAAGGGCATCGCATCGTCCAAAACTGGAGGGCGAAAGGGCTAATTTTTCCAATCCCCTGCCCCAACTGGAGGGCGAAAGGGCTAATTTTTTCAATCCCCTGCCCCACCTAGATGGCGAAATGGCTAATTTTTTTCCAGAAATATACTGCGCATAGTTAATGAGTATTGACTATTAGGACGGAAGCAGATAAATAGTCAATTTCATGAAGGAGTAGTCTACCAAGCACGCGTTTTAACCCGAAACTTTTCCCGTCGGAAAACTTCGCTGCCCAAATTCGAAGTCATTTTCAGGTCGCAGAGTGCCTCGGGATCACGACATTACCCCACTATTGTCAGACCTGGAAGGCGGCGGCGGCGACGGGTTGGTGGGTGATGGATGTGGCATTCAACGGAGCTGGCATTCAACGTGATTAATGCATACGATGGGATGGACGGTTTTAAATTCAAAACAGTCCCATTCGCGCCAGAGCTGATTTCAAAAAATCTGTATCGTTTGAATTGGCAGACAGAACTTTTGCAATAACATAGATGGCGTCGGAGGATGGAAGCCAAAGCAGCTCCCACAGAGGTGTTGAGTGCTCTCAGTCCAATGCAACCTTTCAAGCGTCCTCATAGTCTCCTTAATCTCCTTAAGGCGCTTGATTTAAGTAGTCTCTCAGTGCAATGCTTACATATGTCTACTTGTTACATTTATTTACAGGATTGTGTTTATTCATTTAATGTTGCATTTTACCTCTAGAGACATTACATTTACATAAGATTATCTGTCTCCTGAGAAAGAAACCTGGATCGCCTTAAAGAATAGGGATATGGACGTGTTAATGGATGTTCATTTTCTAAATGGTTTTTCATTTGGAGTAATCAATACAAAATTGTTATTGATGATTTACACTGAAATGATGATATAATTATAAATGAAATGGAGCCCATTTTAAATTTGTAAAGAGGAAGGTGGATATAGATTCTCACTTCTCACTGGTTACACAGTTTTTTATTGGAAAAATATTAAGGGATTTTCCCATCTGTGGATGAAAACAATCAAAGCAAATTTTCCAAATTTTATGGTTGACATGCACGAATCTCCAGATCACTAGAAGAAAATTTTCACATCACACTTTTAACATTGGAAATTTCCTGGAAGTTCCTTCAAACCAAATCGGTGCGCCGCCCACAAATATATGAAAGAGTAAAACCAATAACGGTTTATTTTTGCATCTGGAATGAAATTCAAAGAAGATTTTCTGTGAAAAAAATTAATACATTTCAAATACAAGGGAAACATTAAACACTAGTTTGCACACTTTCTCTTTGTGCTTTGTCAATGACTACTCCTATAAGAAGCAGAAGAAGAAGTATTGCAAAAGCAGTCATTCATAATGAACCAATGCCTGAATCATTGCCTGGAGGACCAATATATTTTGCAAAGCAATCATGGTTCTCTGAACCGCAGCCTGATCCAGGACCTCGCAGATGGGACTTTGTCAATACCACAGTCACACAACTTTAAAACGACTGATGGGACTGTGTCGAGACCACAACCACACAGCTTTAAAATTAGTGGGTTATTCTGTACGCAGTTATTGACAAAGATTTGTATGTATACAGAGATTGATTTTCTTACAATATCAATTATCAGAGTAAAGCTTTAGATGTTTCTAATTCAACTTTTCTCTTTTCCAAGGGTAGAAACTAGAATTCATTCACAATCAGATCTTCAAATTGTTGTTAGTATTCATTGATTATTTCATAGGTGCCTGTGCGATCACCTACTCTGCTTCTTCAATCATTTTGGCAATCCTATCAATGGCATCACACTATACCTGAACCAAGGTAATTATGCTATTCCAAAGCCTAGAAAAGAAATATTGATACCATTGAATACATAAAATTACAGGACGATTATCAAGGATGGGAATGACTCGTTCAAAACAATAACCTGGTTAAAAACTAAAAATGCACAGTGATACAAATATGTCATCTCGTTGTTCACAGACATTCGGTGCTACATCTACATCAGAAAATTCAGGTAAATTAGGGCCGACATTGAGGAGATTTGACCCTGAACTAACAAGGTACTTAGTAATAGGAACCTGACCAATTTGAGGAAAGTAAGAGTTTCAGGTTCGGCATTAGAGTCTACCTTTTTCTATATTGGATGGGGGTACCATGTTTGTAGCCTTGGACGGTTTGAAGGCCGAGAAGACATTGCAAATTTAAATTAATGAAATTTATTACTCTCTTTTGTCTAAGATTTAGACAATTGACCTATTTATCTGTTTATTGCCTTTTTATTTACCGAGTGGCAACACGTTCCTTTGTTTACTGCAGCACACATTATAATAGTCACAGCTAGCAATTTAAGTGACTAACAATCACTATATTAACACTCATAATTTTCACTTGTTGCTTACAGTCGTTGGCTCGATATGCATGTCAGTTCCACAAACATAAATACTGATTTATGGTGGATTCACTAACATTGCAATTCAATTTCAGCTTACACATGTATCGATTTTGGTGCAAAATGGCCTCAATTCTGCCAAGTCTCTTCAAGCTGAGATTTTCTTTTAAGTTCAGAAAGTCTGGCCTCAATAGGTAATTTGCTCATAGTTTTAGTGTATTGTTGTCTGTCTTTATTGAATAATAAATGGAAAATTCCCTTGGCAAGAGGGAGGACACAGTGAATTGATCCAGTGTCTAGCTTCATCCCATAATCAAATGTTAGTCTTGCTTGCCAAAGGAGAATTGCGCTACAACTACCCTATGGAATGCCATTAAACCTGCCATAATTATAAGTAATGGATGTAAATGAGGGACTACGTATCCTCATTGGAAAAATAATGTAAGTGCGTTTTTCCATTCTTTAGCTAATTACATTATCTTATCCTACTGTAGCATTTATTAGATTTGGATGAATTCAGATAGCAAGATTTGTTGATTTATTAGATTTGGATGAATTCAGATAGTAAGATTTGTTGATCATAAAATTTCTTCATTGAAGTTCCTTTGAATTTTTTTTGTTGGCATGTGTCTGGGCTTCCCATCTCCTTCTAAGAAACGGGCACACTGTCTTAAGTCATCCTCGGTGCACCACACATTATAGGCTACGCCTGCTTCAATCAAAAGACCATGTCTTGTGTGTAACAGGAGGTCATATGGTAAATTAGTTTCAAATGGATTTAATATGCTAAAATGTAGATTTCTTCATTTTGGTTGACTTCCATAAATCTTAGTTCATGCTTAAAAGGCTAATTTGCTTCAAATGAGTTGTTACCAAACTGGGCAAGTTATAGAAAATTCAAAGCTCCGATCGGATTTGCCAGACACCCAAATGTTGTTTTGTAAAGAAACTTGGGCTTAGGTAAAGATTATTTCTAAAGCCATCCAGTAATGCAGGTAGGGATTGTGTATGGGGTATCTTACACATGGCTTCTCAAGGTTTTTAACTAGGTGGGAAGTGGATTTTTTCATATGAAATTATTAGATTCAATGCAGATTGATGAGTGAACTGTATATGGAGATCATATTTATACGAGTTCTCAGATGTAAATATTGTTACAGTCACTGTGATACCAATCCTTATTGCAATGGTGTGGATTAGGTTGGTGTTCTGTTTACTATGCACGTTCAATGGAACGGATATTGCTGGATCGATTATGCAAGGTATTGAATTAGGGTTGTAGGATCATAAATGAATTTGCAGAATGACCAAAGCTATCATATGGCTTAGAAGTTTCCTTTGGACTGAAGAAACAGTGTAGACAATGCCATCAATGCCTTCCTTCTCCTAAGTTTCCATGAATTGAAGAAAGAGGGTAGACAATCCCATCAATGCATTCCTTCTCATAGAGATGAGAACAAGGAGAAGGTTAGATGTACTTATAAGTAGCTTGTGATTATCTAATTTCATTGTGTCTAGTTACTCCCTCTATTATGTTTTGATTCTTTAATGATATATATCCATTCACCCAGATAAAGTAGAGATTAAACAAAAATAGCACTAAGAAGATTTAAAGATTGAGTTGAAAACATCTTATTTGCACAAATTCAAATAACAATTATTATTATTATTATTATTATTATTAATATTATAAATTAAAAGTTGAATTGAAGACATATGGTTTTCTCAAATTCAAACAACTAACCTACCTCTTTGTTGTTTGTGGTGTGTACTTGAAGCAGTTGAGAGTATTCCCTTTCAGCATAAAATACTTTGTGCCAGAAGACAATTATCTCTAAGTGCTTGGAGTGTATACAAACCACTTGCTATCCAACGCTATACAACACTATATGAATGTTCAACCACCAATACTCGACCTCAATCATGTTGTATTTATTTAATTCAATTGAACAGTTTGGTGCTAGGTCCAACATCTTTATTTAATGTCATAATCCAGATAAATCTAACTGGTAGAAATGAATTGCCAAGAAAGAGTGACAATAATATTCAATTCACGTTAATATAAAAAATGAATGAGAAGATATCCTAAAACAACAGAGCAGTTGAGAAAACTAAAACAATATCCATTGTGATTTGCATCTTATTAGTTCATAAGCAATCCACCTGCTGGAAAAAGGTTCTTTATATCTGCATTTGTGATATGTGGCATGATGTTCAGATTCACATGTTGATCTTAATATCGATTCATATGTTGCTTAGGAACAACAACATCGATTGATATGTGGCATGATGTTCAGATTCACATGCTGATCTTAATATTGATTCATATTCACTTTATATATATATATAAAAATTACAACAATATCTGGTGGAGGCCTGCCTTTGAGGAAACCAAGTCTTCCACCAAGTGGATACCAAATTGTTTGTCCAAGGAGTCTACACAAACTATCCTATCTGTTGATATACATTAAAAAATAGCATTCTAAAAGACCATCCCATATCTATGCGTGGCAACTACTAGAAAAAGAAGATAAACCAGGCTTCAAATTATGGGTGACAAGTCCTTGGGATCATTAGGCTGCTCCATTGGCTCCTTTTTCTCCCAATGTTCACCTTATTTATACATGGAAGGTGTCAGGTTCTCCTCAAGGACAATGGGATTTGCTTGTGTTCCCTCTCAGCACTAGAAGCTTGATGTTTGGTATTTAATCTCATCTTCGTCAGTGACCTGAGAGGCCTTCATACCTGTTCCGAAAACTTTTGCAGACTGCTTCAAACTTTCTTCAAAGATCCTAATTGTATGGAGAAAACCTATCATGTATAGACAATAAGACAGAGATTAGAACAAAAGATATGACTAGCATATTGTGAAACTACTCTTTTCTTATATCAAATTACCTCTCAGAGAAAAAAAAAAATTCAATCATAATAAGAATGAATTCAAGACATTGATCCCTCTAAATAATGGTTAAAACTTAAAACCCAATGCCCATGGACAGATATGCAATCCTCCAATCTACTAGCAATAGAACCATCACTAATGAATGGACAGTAAACATTAAAATCCCTATGAAAGATTGAATACACAATTAGTCATCCTTCACAAAGGAAAATTATATTTGACCCCATCATAGGATATTTTCTCATAGGGAAAATTATATACAATTTGTGTTGAATTTGGCTCTCATATTGTAATTGAGGTCCCTTTTTCAAGACACCCATACAATAAACAAGGGAATTGTATTCACATTGGACATGTACAATGGACACCAGACATGATTAGCACAAAAATATCTCATTTCTTAGCATGTTCAACTTCACTAAGTGAACCGTGTAAATTTCAATTTCAAACATGATTCCAACCTCATTCATTTTCATGGATACAATCTGATTCAATGACCCCACAACATGACAATCATTCTTGAGTGAAAGAAAACTATCAAGTTATCAACTATAGTAAGCAAGCTTCTTCCATGATTTCAAAAGAGATGAATAACCTGTTTCTGAGTTTTTTAATAACCCAACATTTCGGACTTCCTAAGTGAGTCCATCATCAGGAGTAGATGCCAAATATTTTTTGAAAAGTTGGGGGGATTAGGGCAAATGAGTAGATGTATAAATAGTGAATTATGAGGAGATTATTAAGGTCGGTTTAGATGAACAATGGTTTTAATTTAAATTGTAATATAATTTTAATTATAATTTAAAATTATTTGAAATTGCATTATCATTAATGGAGTTATGTATTCGTTTAAATTAATTTATATAATTAAATTAATCAATTATTTAATTTCATTTATTTTTTATTTTATTATATTTTTAATTTAATTAATTAATTATTTTTTTTAATCAAAGTATCGGGAATAAATTTTAATGAATTAAAGATAATAAAAGAGGTAGGAATTATTTATTTTAATATTAAATTGTTGCGTTTATCTATTTATTTATGTATTTTACTTTTAATTGCACTTATTTATTTATTTATTTATTTTAATTTAATTTATTTCATTTTATCTTGTATTTTTATTCATTTTTATTTATTTTTATATTTTTATTTATTTTTATATAATTATTTATTGTTTGTTTTTCATGTTTAATTATTTTTTTGATAACATAATGCATTTATACTATGTTATTATTAGTTTTACTTGTCATAAGAGGTTTGATGTATTAATGGTTTCCAAGTATTGCTAATGATGAGTCCATGATCTTGATTTATGTTATTTTTTCTTTTTTCTTCCATGATTATAAGTAAAATAACCTACTCAAGTATAATTTCCAATTTATATAGTTACCCTTTTATAAATTCTAAGTTGGCATTGCAATTAATATTTTTTTGCATGCAAAGACTCTACTGGATTGAAATAATGATAATACTGAAACAACTTCAGATTTAGGTTGCTACATATTAGTAGCATTAAGGATCTATTTTGAGTGTGCATGAAACGACTAAAAAAGACATGAATTATTAATATGATTTGTCTCTAGATGTTTATCAGGTGAGGCTGCAAGTGGCAGACTTGTTTTCATGGCAAAGTATGTAAAAAATTTTACACTTTGAAGGCACCAAGCCAATCCCAGTTCGTCCAATCTGCCACAAATTGCAACACTACTGCTTACAAGTAGCTCCACCAAATGCCCAAGCGGTTAAGTCAACTAACTAGTTTAATCCCCTAGATTAGGCTTACTAATCTACATCAATGGGGTTACAAGAGATGTCATGCACAAATTCTAGGAATCATCCCTGGGTTCTCCCAACCAGATTTTCCAAGAGAAGCTCAAAATATGATGAAGCTTCTTTGTTTGTTTTTCCACCTCTAGGTAGCCCTTTAGTATTCTTCTAGATGAAACCCATCTTCATTGTTGTTGTAATTTTTTTCAGGAGTTATGTGAAACTCACTCAAAGAGTTTCTAAGCACAAATCTATAAGTCCATTTGTTTTGTGGAATCATAAAACAATTTATACTAGAGTTTATCACCACACCACTTGAGTTTTAACAATATAAATACTAAAACTAGATTCTAATGGTTATCATGAAGCAATATTCTCTTCGCTTGACCAGATTCAAGACTTTATGAATAATAAAAGAAAATTTTAAGTTCGAACCCCAAGATTAATGCACATGATTAACAAATACCATGAACTTTGATAATTAGTCAAACTACACCAAACATGTGACCATATTAAAACTATTTTACCTCTCAAACCAAATAAATGAAAGAACCATATAAAAGTTAGCTATGCATTTAATTGGGTTATCACTTAAGAAAGTACATCTATACACTCTTTGGAAAGTACATACCTATTGTTTGTGCCTAGCTCATTGATTCCCATTAGAGTTGAAGTCCTTCCATGGATGTTCAACCATTGTAGAAGATGATGCTTCTCCACTCGTTCCATAGTTACCTAACAAAGTGTCATTTGTTAGCACAATGAAATTTGTGAAAGCATTAAGGTACATGTACAAACATAACTATATTGAGTGGATGGGAGGGGAAAACTACAGGAAATGCCTAAATGTTGAGTAGATGGTCTTTCTGTATTAGATTTATCATTTTTGTCATTTGCATTGCCAAATATCACTTTTTTCTCCTTTATTTAGGATTTAGTTAGATGCACATTCATTCAAATGTACTTCGCATGGCAGGAAATGTTGGATGCTCTTGCATCTTCCTTTGGTCTTGGTTTATCGCCATAACTATGGATTGTTGCATCACTGTAAAAATAAACATATCACATGTTAAAGAATGGTGATGACTAAATACACAAATATAAAATCATCACTATATTCAATACATGAAACAAACCTGGAACCACAAACAATGCATTATTTGATTGAGGACACCCTAGCCTATTCCATGGATGTTCAACCATTGTAGAAAATGATGCTTCTCCACTCGTTCCATTGTTACCTAACAAAGTGTCATTTGTTAGCACAATGAAATTTGTTAAAGCATTAAGGTATATGTACAAACATAACTATATTGAGTGGATGGAAGGGGAAAACTACAAGAAATGCCTAAATGTTGAATAGATAGTCTTTCTGTATTAGATTTATCATTTTTGTCCTTTGCATTACCACATATCACTTTTTTCTCCTTTATTTAGGATTTAGTTAGATGCACATTCATTCAAATGTACCTGGCATGGCAGAAAATGTTGGATGCTCTTGCATCTTCTTTTGGTCTTGGTTTATCGCCATAACTATGGATTGTTGCATCACTGTAAAAATAAACATATCACATGTTAAAGAATGGTGATGACTAAATACACAAATATAAAATCATCACTATATTCAATACATGAAACAAACCTGGAACCACAAACAATGCATTATTCGATTGAGGACACCCTAGCCTATTCCATGGATGTTCAACCATTGTAGAAGATGATGCTTCTCCACCCGTTCCATTGTTACCTAACAAAGTGTCATTTATTAGCACAATGAAATTTGTTAAAGCATTCAGGTATATGTACAAACATAACTATATTGAGTGGATGGAAGGGGAAAATTACAAGAAATGCTTAAATGTTGAATAGATGGTCTTTCTGTATTATATTTATCATTTTTGTCCTTTGCATTACCACGTCACTTTTTTTCTCCTTCATTTAGGATTTAGTTAGATGCACATTCATTCAAATGTACCTGGCATGGCAAGAAATGTTGGATGCTCTTGCATCTTCCTTTGGTCTTGGTTTATTGCCATAACTATGGATTGTTGCATCGCTGTAAAAATAAAAATATCACATGTTAAAGAATGTTGATGACTAAATACACAAATATAAAACCATCACTATATTCAAAACATGAAACAAACCTGGAACCACAGACAATGCATTATTTGATTGAGGACACTCTAGCCTATTCCATGGATGTTCAACCATTGTAGAAGATGATGCTTCTCCACCCGTTCCATTGTTACCTAACAAAGTCTCATTTGTTAGCACAATGAAATTTGTTAAAGCATTAAGGTATATGTACAAACATAACTATATTGAGTGGATGGAAGGGGAAAACTACAAGAAATGCCTAAATGTTGAATAGATGGTTTTTCTGTATTAGATTTATCATTTTTGTCCTTTGCATTACCACATATCACTTTTTTCTCCTTTATTTAGGATTTAGTTAGATGCAAATTCATTCAAATGTACCTGGCATGGCAGGAAATGTTTGATGCTCTTGCATCTTCCTTTGGTCTTGGTTTATCGCCATAACTATGGATTGTTGCATCGTTGTAAAAATAAACATATCACATGTTAAAGAATGTTGATGACTAAATACACAAATCTAAAACCATCACTATATTCAATACATGAAACAAACCTGGAACCACAGACAATGCATTATTTGATCGAGGATGACCTCGCCTATTGAGGTATTGAAACTCAAATGGTTCATATTCTGATGGATGGACATTCAAATCAATTTCCAAGCCATTGTTTTTTTTGCTCCTTTGTTTCTTTGTAGGGCTAAGGAAACTCTTTTTCCTCTTCAAAGATGAATCAAGAGAGCCCAACCCAGGTGTGAAGTCAAAATCCATAATATGCAAGTTGTTGGCTTCATCCATCATTTTTTTAACTAGACTAAGCAATTGGTTTGCCTTTGTCAAAGTAGTAGGAGGGTTATCTAGAATGAAATGCATGTGTCTAAACTACTCCTCATTTACCAAATGAAGTGCTCCAACATCTGCATCAACAATATCTGTGGCCATAGGAGTGGCATCAACATCTACATCATGGCTCTGGGTCTCTATATTGATTTCAGAAGAGTCATTGAATATGTTATCTACTGCATGTTGATGAAGTAATGGATATGGATTATCTGAGTGGAAATACAACCAATTAACCTATATCGCATGCTTGCAAATGTTGCCATGAGTAGACCATGGGCATTCACACGTTATAAAATCCATGTGATACCATTTGACAAGGTACTTCTTATCTCGATCTGTTTGACTTCTCACCCAGTAAGCATTGGTTATGCTCTCATGAGGAGAACAATCACTATTCAGAATTTTTCTTGCTCTTTCCACTGATGATTCAAGTTGTTTCTCTTTCTTGTAGTTGTTTAGAAATCCTTCTTCTTTCAATATTTCCTTATATCGATAACAAGGTTCAACGCTTGTTAGCAGCATATACAACAACCAATCCATCCGACGAGCACATTTTTTTCTTCTATCAGATAAAAAATTTGTTTTCAAATAATAATGATATGACTCAACAACATTGTTGGTCTCCTGATTTTCATGAGGAAACTCTCGACAACCTTTCACCCACATCCCTAAATGCAAAGAGAATTAATTTAGTCTAAATATATCACTTTTATAGAAGACAAACATGGATACAATACAAAGAGTTTGTTTACTTACGAATCTTATCGCCAACAACCCAATTCTTGTGGAAATAGTCTAAGAACTTCTCTTCATCTGCAAATTTGATAAAAAATCGATTGATTGCATCATCCACTTCAGTATTGAGAGTGTGTTTCATGATAGAACCTAACTCACTAAATATATCATTGGCTTTTATGGAATTAGTGGCCAACCGGTTCACGTTTTTTAACCAAGCCCTCCGTACATGCCAAACACATAAGATAACATCACAACCTATGATCCTCCTGCCATATTCAATGCATTTTAGTGCAAACATTTTAGAATAAATGAATTTTTATTATATGATGACAATATTAAAGTTACCTCAAGGCAGCAATTTCAGCCAATGCATCATCGACCATGAATGCATTGACTTTCCAATCAGGACGGATTTGGAAACACCTGTGCATGAGCTTCTCCAACCATAGTGCAATATCATCTGATGTGTTTCGTGATGCCACGACCCATGCAACTGGTACCCCGCTTTGTTGTTCATCAAATGCCACAAGTGTATACAACTGATACTATCATATTCAATGTTACATAAAGTCAAATACACGTTATTAATCATATTTAATGTCTACAACTTAAATACGCATATTCAATTAATCATTGTTATCCAACTTACCCCATATTTATTTGTATTAAATGTTGAATCCATGGCTATTAAGCTATTGTGTGATAGCTTGACCATTGTCTCCAACATCCACTTTGTTTGAATCCCTATTATAAAAGGGACCTCCACACCATTGGGTTTTTGGTAAAAGAAAAAGTCTTCCTAGTGCTTTTGATACCAAAGGTTTACACTCATTTCATCTTTTTTGTGGAGTTGATAATTTCCCTTTGCCAACATGTTATATATGTTTACAATATTTTTCCTGCATAAGAAGAAGTCTCTATCCTGATTTTTCGCATCCATGTCAACATGTCTCTTAATGTGGGTTCTATACACCATATCAATAGGCACTCCCAAAAAGAAACAACTCTCAACATAAGCAACAATGTCCCTTGAAAGCCTTGGCCTATGAAAGGCCCTAGCCTCACCTGAATTTTCATGTTGTCCATGACAAGGCCAACCTTCTGCATCTTCGTGTTCATACATATTGAAAGTCAGTATTGCTATATGAGGAATTTCATTCATAACTTTCACAATAAAGTGGCATTGACAACCCTTCTTCTGCACAAATGAAGTTCTTTGTTTAGTTGAAGGCTCTCTTCTTTTATCCTCTGGTCCAAATGAGCAATAATATCTACAGGAAAAATCTTGAAAGGTCAATACATACAAAGAATGATAACTTTTGTTTTAAAGGACCTAAACAATGAATTTTGAAATACTTACATTTCATATTGTGATGCAACAGTAGCTCTTTGTCTTGGTTTTATTTTATTATTCCGTATCAAATTACATGGAGCAATATGATTTTCTTCCTCCCCTTTGATAAATTCATAAACTCTTTCTACAGGGATTAAAGCAACCCGATCAATGATGTTGTTATTTCGTTTTATTTCAGTCCAAACTAAGTCTTTACTAGAAAATGTCGTCTTGTCTTTGAGGTCTTGCACCTGAAGATCCATGATATGCTCCCATTTTGCTCGGCGCTTGCCCATTTTGAACTGCTCTTGTTAGAAATAGAAAATATGCAAACACATAAGATAAATATCCTATACAAAAACATGTTAGCAACAAATATATTCATTCTAGAGCATAACGACAAAATAAAATTGATGATCCAAAGTTGACCATTCCTTCATTGTTAACTATAAGTTATAGTTTCATGTCTATATAGACTTGCCACATGACTAAGTTATATTTAGTGAACAGTTCTCTCTCACGTGTATGTTAGTGAACACGTGTATGTTATGTTCACTAAATGTAACTCAGTTTCAAAGTCCACACGTGATTAGTTGCAAACACACAATGACATCCATTTGTACCATATTGGTCAACATACTAGGTCACCTTCTAAGGGACACAATTTTTGTATACAAACTCTATCTAAGGTGATTCTTGCACTATTGGAAAAGTCTCAAAGTGTAGAACAACGTTAGGGGGTTTGGCACAAGTGAGAGTTTTTGGAGGTAAATTTTTTTTTTAGATCTCAATTCTCCAAAGTGGTGCCAACCTGTAAAAATGATCTTACAAACCGATTCCTCCAATTATTTCCACTTTGAAAGCATAGATAAAGATGACAAATAATATATTGATCTGATTTGTAACACACATTAATATTAAATATAAATAGGACATGTATAAATTTAAAAAATAAACATAATATGTATGTTTTTTTTTTAATCATCTAGAGGAATTGACAACTAGGTCAATTTTATGCGATGGATTAGGACACCATTACTACTACTATTACTATCTTTCCAATAATATAAGTTAACATGAGAATTTGAACCTCAAATCTCATAATTTACATAATATTTCATAACAAAACCATCACAAATCAAGCTACCCAAAAAATAAATATAATATGTAATTAATTTATAATTTAATTTTTTTGATAATAACTATAAAAATTTATTATCCTTAAATTTTCAATTATATTAAAAAAAACACCAATTATATTAAAAATTGAAATAACTCACATGGACTACTATCCCTAGAGTACACATCCCCACATGTACCTCCCCAAATGACAACTACTCAAACAAGAAACTATCCCACATCTACATACCCGAGATGACAACTTCTTAAACAATAAACTAGTTCCATGAATCATACAAGCTTACCCAAACAAGAAAAAGAACAAACATTAAACATCCACTTCAAAATACTAATTAAAACATTAATATATTTATTAAGGCATAAATATGTCTTTATTGTAACGAGATGGAAAAATGAGAGTAATAATTGAGAGGTTTGAGCTTGCGTGAACGTGAAAGCAAATTCTAACAACTTTATTGGTTTTACTCTTTCATATATTTGTGGGAGGCCCGCCGATTTGGTTTGAAGGAACTTCCAGGAAATTTCTAATGTTAAAAGTGTGATGTGAAAATTTTCTTGTAGTGCTCTGGAGATCCGTGCATGTCAACCATAAAATTTGGAAAAATTTCTTTGATTGTTTTCATCCACAGATGGGCAAATCCCTCAATATTTTTCCAATAAAAAACTGTGTAACCAGTGAGAAGTCATTTTCTTCAATGTCACGCATGAGAAGGCTTCACTAATGCATGTAATAGGCATAAATGTGGGTGGGTTCTGAGACAACGTGGGGCAGCTGGGCAGTACAAAAGCTTGAATTATTGGCAGGGAGTGATTGAAATTAAAAGCAGCTAAGGATCATCATCATAAGCCCTTTTTCATCCCACTTTTGCCTGCTTATCTCTCTGTGTTTTTCTTTTGGCTTTCCCTCTGTATTTCTGCAAGTCTTGACAGTGTTGGGAATGGCCAAACCTACAAAGGTGAGGAACCTTATTGCTTTTACTAATAGCCGGAATGATTTTTTTGGTAGGACTAACTAAATCTGGTGGCTTCTGATGTGTGTGTATTTGCAGATGCAAAATTTAGTCTCAAGAACTCAGGGATGGCCATGGTCATTTTCAAGGGTATGTATGACTATAGTTTTCTTGTGCCTTTTAGCAAATAAATCCTGTTGTTCTCTGCAAGATGTTCGATCTGTAAAGAAAATTGGAAATTCTATTAATTTTTTGGTAGTTGGGGATTGGGGCAGAAAAGGCCTTTACAACCAGTCTGAAGTGGCCACTCAAGTTCAAATCTGACTTCTATTTTGCAGTTCTGATCATTTATTTATGAAAAAATGACTGAGGGTTTGTGCAGTTCTGATCGTTAGATGCATAAGGTGTGGCGTTTATGCAGATAGATGCTTACATATGTATTCTCTGTTTCTTTACACGGAGCTTTTAAACAAATTCTTTACAGGGGTAAACCAAATTGTTGTTTCATTCGGCCTTGGATTTATTGATATTATGTTTTGTAATCAAGCTTAGATGCGGATTTCATGAAATGATCTCTTTCAATGGACGCAGGATTTGAAAAACTAATTTCACCCCTTGTTAATTACTGATTCGAGGTGGAATTCTATTTAACTTCCTGTACATGTCGTGGGAAAGAGAAGATACGTGAAAAATTCATAAGTTTAAGAGTGGATAGGATTGAAAAGGAAGGCACTTACTCGTTGGGTGCAAGAGTGTCTGCAAATCTTGTTTTTTTGTTCTTCTGCGTAGCTAATGTGCTCTGCTCTGGTCCATGCTCTACTTCGCTATGCAATGGCTCTGTTTCCTTTCCAAAATGAAAACACCACGCAGTTTCATTCCATCCCATCGCATGCATTAATCACGTTGAATGCCACATCCGTCACCCACCAACCCGTCGCCGCCGCTGCCTTCCAGGTCTGACAACAGTGGGGTCATGTCATGATCCCGAGGCACTCTGCGACCTGAAAATAACTTCGAATTCGGGCAGAAAATTATTCCGATGGGCAAATTTTCCGGGTTAAAATGCGTGCTCGGTAGACTACTCCTTTCATGAATGCCATCGGGTCGGTAGCTCATGAATTCCATCTGACTATTGGGACAGAAGCAGATAAATAATCAATTTCATGAATGCCATCGGGTCGGTAGCTCATGAATGCCATCTGACTATTGGGTAGCTGCTGGAGTGAGTCCGACGCAGCCAGCCAACATACATTGGTGGACCAATAACATTGCGTTGGACAAGGTTCAAAACACAACTAACGGACTCAGTGAGACTGGCCCAGTCAGGGGTTTCGGTTCCTCACTTATTCCATTGTAAGATTTCAAACAATAAAAAAATTTCATAGATCTAAAACATCTTAGTGTTCTCATTTAATATAATCTTTCATCAAGAAGCGTAACACAAGAATTGCATCCATTTTATTTATATTATTATTCAAAGAAAGTAAAATACATGCCCAAACCATAAAATCCTGCAAATGGCATGCACAGCTGCTTGACAATGACAAATATAAGAAACTGAAGCCCACTTGTGAACCCTGGATGATTCACCACATAAACATCACCGCAGGGTTTTCATCCCGAGAACAATGATAGAACAGGCCATGCCAAGTTCTCAACCCAAACATAATAAGATAGATAATCCATAATGCTCTAAATGCCTAGCTTCTCTCCCCTTTTATGCGCTTGATGGGTCAATACCATGGGAAAATACCACGGTAAGTACCATGGATCTATTCTATCCAATTTGACTGGATCAAGAAAGGGAATATTACAAATCCTTCCACCCAAAGATTGCTTGTCCTCAAGTGATCCACTTCTATCCACAACAGAAGCATTTGTACATTGATACCAGGATCCCATACAATCCGATGTACCCTCCATGTTGAATGGTCCTTAATGGATCCTCCAATACCTAGATCCCAAACAATCCTCCGACCAATCCTCCCCTCAATAGATTTACCTGGATCCCAAACAATCCTTTGACCAATCCCTCCCTCAATAGATTTACCTGGATCCCAATGCCACCTAAATCCTGGGACCTGTGGGTTATGGTACCATTTCAACCCTCCATCACTGTCCGCACCAAGTGGTTCAAGCTGTAATTTTGCCTTGGCTATAGGTATCCTCAAAATAATCAACCATTAATAGAATACCAACTCATAATCTCTCGCCAATCCATACTTGGGAAAGAATGAATATCTGTAAATCTACTATGTTGATGTTGTTCGATGCTCAATTCATGCTTCTCTACTTGGTTACCCAACATGATGCAGTTGGAGAACTCTTCCCTTCTCTTCCCAATGTATAAAGGTGGGTTGTTGGTAGTGTTGCAAGACTTATCTATGTACTCCTATAGAGGGCTGCTCTGGAACTCCCAATCGTACTCCTCTTGCTGCCTTATGAGGGATTTTAGTCGTTCTTCAACACTAGACAACTTGGTCTTTGATTCGGCACATACCCCTATGAGTTCCTCAATTTTTCTGTTCTCCTATAAGGCAATGTCTCGGATTGTCCAGACTTTTTTCTTCAACAACATAAGATCTGTCTTGAAATGCTTGATCCTTTCTCGAAAGTCTTCTACTGGCAATTATAGTGCCGCACTGACTATCTTTGTATCTGTTTGCACCCGATGCCCAATGACCACATCTTCAACTTGAGCCTTTGACCAACTCTCTAGGAATGGTCCATTTTTCACATTATGTTTTTCATGTTGCTCCTTGTGATCATACTCATCATGCTGGTTCACTATGGCTGGATCCTCACTCAAATCTCCCAAGTCTCCTTCACCTGTGGAGACCATCTGTTCATCCCTTTCAACTATCTAACATAGATTCATTGGTGGAATTTTATCTATACTTGATTGTTCATATTCTTCATGAATATTCCCATGGGGATCTATGAACTCCATTGTATAGGAATCAACCTCATCAATGGCATTAGGTAGAATTTCCTCATGCACTTCCAAATGTTTGTCATCCTGCAAGCCTCCCTGAATAATGTCACGATGTTGCTCACCATCCTGAAGATTAATAGGCCCATCTACAAAATATTCCCCATGATTTGAAGTAATCTCCTCTTGTTCTGTCTTTGTTGCCTTCTTCTTATCACCTGGACAGGAATGGTTAAGGGCCTAAGGTCCCTTGTAGATAAAGCAGAGTCCTCTCCTCCTTAGTTCATTCTTGGTGCAGATTTTGTTCTTGCTTTGATTATCATTTTGGTCTATGGAGATATGAATACTTAAAGGACCATATAACCTCACTAGTACATTAAGGATTTTCTAGTTGTTTTTCAAAATTTCTTCAAGACGATCCATCTTCTGAAGATTCTCATTTAAAACACCCTTCTTCTTTTCTTCTTCTTCTTCTTTTTATTTTTTTTATTTTATATATATATATATATATATATATTTAGCTCCCAAATGCCTTCAAATATTTTCACAAATTTAACCCATTGACTTATAAATTATTTTCCATTCACTTATGTCTCCCAATAAAAATAATTTACAAAAAAAAAAAATCCAACTAGGGTGATAAATATCACTAAAGTGAGAAATGCTGGCTAGGGTGAAAAATAAATTTCACCGAAGTTCCTTGCATAAAACTCTCAGGCTGGAAGGATGCACAGCTCTGATACCACTGTAAGATTCCAAACAATAAAAAAAATTCATAGATCTAAAACTTCTTAGTGTTCTCATTTAATATAATCTTTCATCAAGAACCATAACACAAGAATTGCAGCCATTTTATTTATATTATTATTCACTGAAAGTAAAATAAATGCCTAGACCATAAAATCCTGCAAATGGCATGCACAACTGCTTGACAATGACAAATATAAGAAACTGAAGCCCACCTGTGAATCCTGGATGGATTCACCACATAAACATCACCGCGGGGTTTTCGTCCTGGGATCAATGATAGAACAGGCCATGCCAGGTTCTCAACCCAAACATAATAAGATAGATAATCCATAATGCTCTAAATGCCTAGCTTCTCTCCCCTTTTATAGGCTTGATGGGTCAATACCAACAAGAAATACCATGGGTCAATACCATCGGTCAATACCATGGGAAAATACCATGGTAAGTACCATGGATCTATTCTATCCACTTTGACTGGATCAAGAAAGGGAATATTACATCCATATTTAGCAATAGATTTTTCTGATCAGCCAAAACGCGTCCCTCACACTTCATCTCTCTTGAGGGGTTCTCGGTTTTTTCTAGAATAAGATTTCACTGTAAGACAACAAGAGGAAAGGAGGGACAAAATGACAAAAGTTAGGGCAGCAAGAGATGAGGGAAAAAGAGCATGGATTTATAAAGGTAAAGCCATGATTACACAATTTGGACCTCCTTCCAAAACAAGCTAGCAAAATGATAACAAAGAAGAGGCAGCGAACTCTTTAGAAAGAAATGAGGAAGCAAGGTCATTATGGGCAAGCAGGTGTTGAGATTGCAACAAGATGATGAGATTAGTGGAAAGAAGTCACCTTCACTAAGTGGGCCCGCAGGCTATTTTTGGTGCAAAGTCTATTTTTAGACATATGGATCATGTTCTATGAGTTGCAGGATGCTATTTGTGGATGGTTGGTCAAGTTGGAAAAAATAGATGGACTTTTGTTTTTAGACATACTGGGCAGAATCTATTTTTATATTGCCAGTCTAAAAACAGATATGTCGAATATTATTAGCTCTTAATAATATTTGGACTCTAAATATTATCTTATCCTCTTGGAGCACTTCAGTTATGTGCACAGAAGTGGCACATGTAGCTGATAGAAGGAATTACACTATTCATAGGGTTTAGTGGAGCTATTGCATGTTGACTTCAGTTAGAAATCATGTGATAGAGTTTGGTGGAGTTGATTGAGGAAGTTAGTGGAGTTGTATTCAGTTTAACTCAGTTAAACATAGTTGAGCTAGTTGTATCTAGTCTAACTGATTGATACACTAGTGAGAGTGGTGTGAATTAATTATTAATTAATTCACTAATTATAAACTCATAAATCAGCTAAAGAATACATCAGTTAACTTCAGTGCATGGACAGTTTCAGTGGAGACCAGTGAAGAGGTAGGTGAAAGAGCAGTGTGACTATCAGTTGTGACTATACTGGTGCATGAGATTTGCACACACATTGATGGAGATGCCAATGAGGATTGTGCAGTGCATACCAGTGGGATTCGAACTTGGATCAAGCCATTATTCATCTTGGATTGCACAGTAGAGGCAGGCTAACAGGTGGAGCAGATTGGAGCATGTGTTTTGTATGATCTGAGTTTGTGTAGTGTGTAACAATTGGAGATTGTACTGTGAGCTTGTGAGGAGTTTGTACAATGATTGTTACATGATCTCTATCATTATAATATACAGATAGTTGGGGGTTTTCAGCTTTAAGCTTTCCCATAAATACTGTGTTTATATGTGTGATTGTTTATGGTTTTAATGTGCGCATAAGATTGTTTATATTTCCGCAATTAATGATCAATGGTAGAAGAGGTTATGTATTATGCATGAAGCTCAAATAGTGTGTGATCAGGATAATCTCAGTGAATAATTTAACAGTTATTCAAATTTCTACAGTAGGGACAAAGAGTAAACTGTGAGTCTTGCATGTCAAAACAAATAGCAATCAAGTCTTACCTAGGTTTCCTTAAGATTAGTTTGTTGGAATTGCAGGGGTTACCCATGGAGACGAGGACCTGGGTTAGGGCCTATTGCGGAAGGTAGAGACATAATTTGCCTCATAGAAACACATGAGCATGAAGGGTGCAAGACACCTTTGTTTGAAGGGTACTGGAAGATTGCAGTGTGGAACAAGGCAACAGGGAATGGAAAAGGGCACGGGGGTATCATGGTATTAGTAAGAGAAAAAGAAGGTCGTTTCATTCAGCTAGAAAAATAAGACCCAAATAAGAAATTTGTTTGGCTTAAAATATCAGAAAATGGAAATCACATTAGAATTGCAGCATGCTATTTTGTGCCACAAGTTTCAAAAATCTACAAAAGTAGAGGGCTTGACCACAAAGATCCCTTTGCAGCCCTAAAAACAGATATTGCAATATATTCTCAGCTAGGTGAGGTCCTTATACTGGGGGATTTCAATGCTAGAACTGCAAGTGAACAAGCTAGCGTTCTTTGTTGTAAAGAAGATAGTGACCCTATTTGGCTTACATAAGAGAGTAATCATCAGTGGAAACGAATTTCAGAGGATAAAGGCTGCAATCTCTTTGGAGAACAATTGCTTACGCTATGTGGAGATTTCGATTTAGTCATTTGTAGTGGTTTGACTAGATGGGAAAAGTCCGGTAATTTTACGTGCAATACTTACAATGGAGCAAGTGTAGTAGATTATGTAATTTTCTCGCATAGTTTGTGTGGGAAAATGGAGGAAGTGTTGATTGGAGATCAAATTTGGGACTTAAAATCATATCACAAGCCAATTTATTTAAGTTTCACTTGGACCAGAAAGAAGCAATTAGGGTCAAAAAATCAGTGTGTTCAACAAAATCCCCCAAAGGGAAAAATTCTTTTGAATCCAGAGAATTGTAATACATTCAGAATAACGCTAGAGAGGCTCTTCAAGAAGGAGGAAATCTCATCTCATGGCCTTCATAGTCACGGATTAACACATTTAATTCAAAGCGCACTTGCTGAGTGCAAAAGAGCAAAAATTAAGAAGTCTGAAACAAATTGCTTTCCGGTTAATGCTTGGTTTGACGAGGAATGCAAAAAGGCAAGGAGAAGGTGGAAGGAATCAGACACGGATAACATAAAGCTCAAAGCTTACAAGCAGTTAGTAAAAAAGAAAAAAGCCGATTTTATGGTTTCAAGGAGAGAAAAACTAATCTTCCTCGGGAAAAATAACCCCAAATTATTTTGGAAGGAGCTCCAATCGAAAAAGGTGCAAACTGAAAACAACATTACAGCTTCTAAATGGTTTGACTATGCAAGACAACTTTATGAGCAGGACCCCAAGGTTGACCCTCCTCCTTTGGTCAACACAGACACAAAACTCTTCACGGTGCAAGAGGTAGAGATGGGTATCAAGAAGTTGGGCGCTGGAAAAGCAAAAGACTTAGATGAACTCCAAGCAGAGTATCTAAAGTGGGGCTTAAAAATTCTTTCACCTCACATCACAAAAATTTTCAACAACATCTTACAGCAGGGGTTCCCCACAGATTGGACAACTAGTATGGAAATACCTCTTTTCAAGAGTGGCGATGTCAATAATCCCTCCAATTATAGAACCATAATGATAAACCCCTTGTTTGCAAAGTTATTTGGAAGCATGTTAGAAGAGAAAATCAGCAAGTGGGCAGAAGAAAGAGATAAACGTGCTAAAGGGCAAGTAGGTTTTAGACCTAAACATTCCACAGTTGATCATTGTATAACTTTAAGGCACATCATTGAAAAAGTTTGGGAAAAAAAGGAAGAAGTTTTCTATTGCTTTGTTGATTTCATAAAAGCCTTTGACACGGTTCCTAGGGATAAGCTTTGGGGCAGAATGGAGGAACTCGGGGTTCCCAGGAATTTGAGAGTAGTTGTGCATAGGTTGTATGAAGAGGTGAAAGTCAAAATCAGAACTTCAGCTGGCATTTCTGAAAGTTTTAGAAGTGATATCAGCGTCAAGCAAGGTTTCCCATTGTTTCCTACTCTTTTTGGGTTATATATTGACAAGCTTGAAGAGTGGCTAAATTCACAAGGGGATGACGGTATCCATTTGGGCAAGTTCATTAAAAGGCTTCTTTTGTATGCATATGACCTTATATTGATTGCTAAATCGGCTCTTGGTTTGCAAGAGCATTTACGTTCCCTTGAGCATTTTTGTAGAAGGGTTGGGATGCAAGTCAATATTAGCAAAACGAAAGTAGTGGTTTTCTGTAACAAAATAAAGCATAACCAACATAAGTTCTATTTTGAAGGCAACATTTTGGAAGAAGTTGCAGACTACAAATACCTCGGAATTGACTTCAACAGAAATTTAAGTTGGGATGGTTGTAGAAAGAAAAGAACTTTAGGGGGTTGGAAAGCATTTTTTTCTCTTCAAAACAGGTGTAGAGAGGCAGAGCTGTGGGACTAGAAAACCACTCTAACTCTTTTTGGTCTTCTGGTGATTCCGATAATTCTCTACGATTGTGAACTGTGGGCCAGCAACACCACTAAGATGCAATGGAAACAAATTGAGAAAATTCAGAAGTGTTTGATTACAAACAAATTCAAAATTAAAAGTGCAGTTCCTTATGCTATCCTGTTAAGTGAAACAGGGGCTGTTCCTATTGAAGCAATTGCTATGGTGCGAGTCATAAGGTATTTGGAAAAAATTGAGCAAATGGAAGAGGGTAGATGGCCTAATGTTGTGTTTAGTGACAGATTGTGCAAAATACAGAAGACTTGGATGCGGCAAAATAACAAATGGTTTAGTAAATGGGGTATTTTCTTGAGCATGTGTCCTACAAACAGTAAAGAGATAAAAACTTTTGTTATGGATAAGTTCCACAAACATACTTGGGAGAAAGAGCTAGGGAGAAAGAAGAAGTACTACATTGAAGAGTTTAACCCCACGCATAACCATCAACAAAAGGCGTACATAGGGGCTAATATTTCTTGGAGATCTAAAATTCTCATTTCTCAATTAAGGACTAATTCTCATCAACTCCATTGTGAAACAGGACACTGGAAAAGGCCAAAAGAAATGTGGGAGGAAAGAGTATGTATTTTTTGCTCCTCTGGAAAAGTGGAAACAGAAAAACATTTCATTATAGAATGTGAGGCCTTCAAAGACAGCAGGGAAAACTATATAGGTATTATGGCAGCTAGTTCTTGGGATAATATATTCAGTAAAGAGTTTTTTGATAAGCTGGGAGCAGTTATTGTAAAACTTCACAGGAAAAGGGCTGAATACAAGAGCCAGATAGAGAAGCAATCTATCCCATAGGCTATTTTTAGCCTCGTGGACATTAAAAATTCTTTCTTTCTTTCTTTCTTACACAAGATCACGAGAGGTTGAAGAGTATCTTGTTCATTTGATTATTATGTTCTTTATCAAGTAAATTATCAAATGCACAAAGAGACACAATATTTAGGCTTAGAGGAAAATTTGATTAAAATTTTTCTTATATACTTTCAAGTGATTAATACCAAGACTATGATATAGATTCTTGACACCAGTATACCTCCAAGACCCTTGTCATTTGCTTTTCTTAGCTCTTTATGTTGATCTTTTTTTCTACACTTTGTTGCACCTCTATTAGGGAAGCTTGGTCCCTAATCTAGTAGCCCCAAACCTTGTGATTCTTTGCTCTAGCCTTGGCCTCCAGGAAAGTCTTCCTCAACCTTCTTACTGCACCTAAGATGCCTAAGATCGATATCATTTGTAATAACCCTCCTTCACGCTATGAATACCCTCGGCCTGTCTCTGAGATATCAAAGATATAGTGATCCAGGATTAAGGCCTAAATTGCGTCTCCTTTCTTGCAGTCTCCTTTCCTTCGATGCCTAGTCACCCTCTTATGCATTTTTCTTTGCACTAGACTGCAGACTAGTCCGAGACCTTATCCTCTTTCTTGCATTGTATATACTGCACTACATTGTAGACTAGTCTGAGACCTTATCCTCTTTCTCACACTGTATATACTTCTCCTTTTCACACTGCATTTTAGATATGTATTTCAAACCTTGACCGAGACCAATAGACCCAAAACATACAGCCCCTCTTTCTTCGTTGAAATGCCTCCTCCTTCGCTTCAATTGTAAACCCTTAACTCCCCCTTCTATTGCAGACACTTCCAAGTTCATGTCTCCATAATGAGGCCGTGGGTCCTTTATATATAGGGACTGTCTCCCATCTCTAGGCCGACATGTCCATATGTGGGTAGGCCGACTTCTTCAAGGGTGGATCTTCAACATACTTTGAGCCAACTTCTTGGAGCCTAGTGACAAGGCCTTGAAGCATACTTTTACATCAACAATGTGCCCTTTTACAAGTGTAACATGACTTCATATACATGACTCTAATTATCTTTATGACAAGATGACAAACCCCTAAAGACATCAATAAGAAGTATTTGAGCTATAATGAAATCTTCTTGCTCATGAAACCCATGATGCAAGTATTACAATAAATACATCCTATTATCTTTGTCTCTTCATAACATAAAATCATAATTACCTGTCATTATGAAGACCGAACCTAGTTACACTTTTCAACTCCCCCTCTTAACTAGGGAGGTATTCATACTGATACTTGGTCACTCTCAATCTGAAGAATCTCATAAGAAGAATCAGATTGGCAATCCCATCTGTATAGCATCATATCAACCAACATTTTCATAGTGCAAGGCCTTGACTAACAACTCCATCTCTCCACGAGATCTTTGACCTCTAATGCTGGCGAGACCAATGATGAATAAAAACCTTCATCATTGTGTCTCTTGTATCATACCCCACTCGGTTCACTTAGGGTATGTCCAAGACTATTCTTATCTTGGATTCCCAGTCCTCAAAGAATATCGGTCCTTCCACGGCTACTCTTATCTGGGATGCCCTAATACATCCTCAAAGATTATTGGATGCCAGATGATTACCCAATCCTCCATTCTGTCTTCCAAGGCGAAGACCAGAATTGTGTATATCTCTACCTCTCAACTAGGGAGGACATATTCCATAAAGGAATGTACTCATTCCTATACAAGGAATGTACATAAGCTACCTCTCGGCTTAGGAATTACCAAGTTTCTTCCAAGTAAGAAACTTATTACTAGGCTCCCTCCTAATCAGGGACCTACAACAACTCTTCAAGAAAATAATGGGACATCCAGCTACTCTAAAGAACTCCTTCCTTCGATGTCATGAATTTCTTCATAGGGCATAGATCATCCATCACTTTCATTTATGATTCATGTCTTCATTCCATCAGAAAGTGATCCATCGGTCTTCTCATTTGGTCTAGCTTCATTTCGTGTTGCTTTTCTTCGAACCATATTTCTTCCAAGGATCTTTCATCCTGCCATATGGTTATCAACTTTGGAAGACATATATTTCCCTTTGGTAGCCCTTCATAAGCTCATCCAGATATTATATAAATATGAACTCTTTTTTCAAAAATTACCTTAGTGACGATCTTTCATCATGACATCTTCTTGTAAGTATCAACATCCTTCATACAGATTGACACATCTCCTAAAGATATGTATTGTCAAGGGTCTCCATATTTTCCAGACTTCTATTAGAGTCTACAGATCTTCCTAGGAGATCTTGGTTGCTTTGGATGTTGACTGCCTTTTACCATGGTTGCACTTTTCACAATCTCTTCCTTTCTTTCTCCACACAATTTTATTTCATTCCCGGAAGCTTTAATGTATAGTTTCTTGGTTGCATACAACCACCTCATACTCCATATGAGGACATTTTATGTTGATTTAATCTGGTGTGGATCATGCCTTTTGACACCTATGCATTAGAGGAGATTCTCTTTTCCTTTGATCATACTTCTAAAGATAGAAGTATACTACCTGCAACCATATGACATGACTTCATAATATCCAGTGTAAGTATATATACATACCTCACCTTTTCTCTTTGAGTCATCCCGCAGCAGTTTTCTTTAGAATGAAAAGTTTCATTCCCTTGGCATGCTTCATCAATATGTCATCATATCCTCAACCCAGAATTCTGCAAGTTAGAATTCTTGATGAAACCTTTTTCTTTATTTCTAAAACAATGAATCCAAAGAGGTTTCCATTAGATAATATCAACACCTGTTTCCAGATTGATCACTGAATGATGAACCTTGATCTAGATGACTGCCTTCCATAAATGATATTTTCAGTGAGGTTCCCAGAGGGTCACTTATTTCATAGCTTGATTCATAAGTTCTCTTACTTCAATGCTTCTATCATGATGCCAATCCTAATGTGATGAATCTATATAATTTACAATGCTTCATATTCCACTATTATACAACTGACATATACCTCTTAAAGAAGAAGATGATCTCAATCATATTAGAGATCTTTCACTTCTTCTTTCTTAGGCTTCTTTGACTCTTGTTCTTCCATTTCTTCAGTGATAAGGCTTCTTCCTTTTTTCTCTTGTCCTTATTAGGTTTAGGACAATCTCTTTTTAGTGCCCAAGTTCATTACATCCATAACATCTTCTCTTATCCATGTTTCTCTTTCTATTGCGAGGACCAAATGTACCAAATCTTCCCTTTCTTCTTGACATGGCAGCATAGGCTTGATTTTCTTCATTTGATCATGTATCAACTTTTGCTTTCAACCTGGTTTATTCTATCTTACATAGAGACCATAGATCTTGGAATGGTGTTGCTTCTTTATTTCCATAGATGCTTGAAGTGAAGTTTCCCCATCCCTCCAATAGAGAATTTAGTACCACTGTAGTCATTTCTATATCAGGCATTACTTCTCCCAATTCCTGCAGTTGATCTCGTATTTCATAAATCTTCATAAAATGTGAAGTTGTTACTTCCTCTCTTGTTAACTTCAATATGTATATTTCTTGCCTTAGAGAGATCACTTCTTCTACAGTACTCACAAAGAACAACTCTACCAGTTTGTCATATATTTATTTTTCAGTTTCTAGTTTTGATACATAAGGGATGAGAGAGTCCTTTATGGATTCTATAAGAATCCTTTGGGTTATTATTTCACCCTTCATGTATTTAGCATGAGCTTGAGTATCTTCTTTTGAAGGCCGAGTTGTAGACCCTTTGATATGGTCCATGACTTCATTCTCAATAAGATTTAGATCTGTCTTTTTCTTCCATGCAAGAAAGTTTGAAGACCCAACCAATTTTTTGCTTTCCTTGCAAAAATTCATTTTGATATATTCAAATGAAGTCATAGAGATACTTGTGAAGATTTTTTTCTTCTTCTACCGGCTTCCTTTTTGATGATGATGTAGATAATAGCGGGAGATTCCTCTTAGATAGGCTTCTTTGAGAATGGTGTAAAGAGGTAGATCACCTTGGGTCCTTGATGATGATGATGATCAAGGATGGCTTGATGATGGCTTCAACAAAATGATGGTTTGATGAAGTCTCAAACAATGTTGATTTGGCTTCAACACGAGATAGCTTTAGATTATTTGAAAATAAATATCACCTCCATGTTTATTTGGCTTCAACACGAGATAGCTTTAGATTATTTGAAAATAAAGATCACCTCCTTGATCTTGATTTTCCTCTTGAAAGGAACTTGATGTATAAGTCCTTTGAGTAAGGTCTTTGGTCTTCTTGAGATGGCTTGAGGGTTTCACCAATTCCTTGTAGACTACTTCTTGAATGAAGGTCTTCCTCCCTGGATCTAGGGATTGACTCTTCAATGTAGATCCCTATCTTTGAATATTTCTTTAAAAATGATATTTGACCTCCTTTCTGAAGCTTGATCCTTGTGTGTCTTCTTGCTAAACTATATTATCTTGTCTTCAACACCTTAATTCTAATATCGTGTTGAGAAATTAGGGCTTTTATTACAATTTCTCTTCTTGATAATTACTTGTGATGTTATTTAAGCTTCTTTTACTTAGATATTGTCTTCGTTAGATTATTATGTTCTTCATCAAGTCAATTATCAAATGCACAAGAGACACAATATTTAGGCTTGCAAGCCAAGGCCAAAACCTCTCACTCTTTGAGAGGAAAACTCGATCAAAATTCTTCTTATATATATATCTTCAACTGATGAGTACCAAGACCATGACATAGACCCTTGACACCACTATACCTCCAAGACCCTTGTCACTTTCTCTTCTAAGCTCCTTATGTTGGTCTTCTTTTCTACATTGTGCTACACTTCTATTAGGGAAGCTCGGTCCCTAATATAGCAGCCCCAAACCTTGTGCTTCTTTTCTCTAGCCTTGGCCTCTAAGAAATTCTTCCTCATCCTTCGTACGACACCTTATATGCCTAAGGTCGAGATCCTTTGCAATAACCCTCCTTCACGCTATGAATACCCTCAATGTTTTTTTGAGATATCCGAGATATAGTGATCCATGATTGACGTCTGAATTGCCTCTCCTTTGCACTCCTTGCAGTCTCCTTTCCTTCGCTTCCTAGTCACCCTCTTATGCATTGTACTCTGCACTAGACTATAGATTAGTCCAAGACCTTATCCTCTTCCTCACATTGTATATACTTCTCCTTTTCACACTGCAGTTTGGATATGTATTTTACACCTTGATCGAGATCAATAGACCCAAAACAGAGAGCCCTTCTTCCTTCATTGAAATGCCTCCTCCTTCTTTTCAATTGTAAACCCCTAACTTACACTTCTATTGCAGACCCTTATCCGAGTTCATGTATCCATAATGAGGCCACAACTCCTTTATATATAGGGGTTGTCTCCCATCGCTAGGCTAACATTTCCATTTGTAGGTAGGCCGACTTCTTCAATGGTGGATCTTCAACATACTTTGAGCTGACGTCCTGGAGCCTAGTGGCAAGGTCTTGGAGTATAATTTTACATCAATAATGTGCCCTTTTTTTGATATGATATTACTTACATAGATTCATACATGTCATATTTTGCATCTTGCTCAGGAAATAAACTATACCTATTAATGACTCTAGATCTCTGTTGCCTCTACTACTTTTATAGCGGGGTAGTCACCTAGCACCTAAACTCTGATCTGGTAAACAAAACCAATGAAATCGTAGGAAATAAGGGGCATTAACCACATTGTATAAGTAGTTCTTATGAACATAATTAATGAGAGGAATTACTTTCCTCCATGGGAGCGTATTTCCATCCCAAGGCTTGCATGACTAACTCTCCTTAGGTCGACCAATCCTTTTTCGGTTGGGCGCATCGAAACTACATTCTAATTATGCAACATAGCCCCCCCCTCAAACTCAATATTATAGCTTTTGGTCCATCCCAAGAAGGTTTAATGGGAGGGGGGTTTAATAATACTTGTTCTTACCTGAATGCTGGTGATATTAAAAGTGTAACATGACTTCATTTACATGACCCTAATCATCTTTATGAAAAGATGAAAAACCCCTAAAGACATCAAGAAAAATTCTTTGACCTATAAAATTTTCTTACTCATGAAACCCATGATGCAAGTATTAAAATAAATAAATTTTATTATATTTGTCTCTTAATTACATAAAATCATAATTACATGTCATTATGAAGACCGAACCTGGTTACACTTTTCAACATGGAGAGGAGTTGTTTACACTATGTGGTGCTTTCAACTTAATTATTTGCAATGGTCTAGATATATGGAAAAGGTATGGGAACATCACGTGCAACACATAAAATGGGGCAAGTGTTGTTGACTATGTGATTTGTTCACAAAGCTTGATAGAAAAGATAGAAGAAGTTAAGATTGGAGAGCATATTTGAGACTTAAAATAAGATGATAACCCAATTTATATAAGGTTATCATGGTTAGAAGAAAGCATCATAGGAGGAAAACTCAATGCTCTCGACAATCGCTATCAAGTGGCAAAATTATTCTAACACAAGAAAATGGTACTATCTTCAAGACAACACTAGAGAGATTAATTCAAAAGGAGAAAAATGGTTTCCAAAACTTCAACAGTCATGAGTTAACAAATATAATTCAAAGTGCACTTGAGAAGTGAAGAAAAGAAAAAAATAGGAAATCAGAACCAAATCGTTTTCCTGTAAATGCTTGGTTTGATGAGGAATGCAAAATGGCAAGGAGAACCTTGAAAAATGCAGGAAAGTTGAAGATGAATGTAAAGTTTTATAAGCAGATACTAAGAAGGAAAAACGATGAGTTCATGCAAACAAGGCAAGAAGAGTTAATATATCTAGGCAAGAATAACCCAAAGCTTTTCTAGCAGGAACTTCAACAAAGGAAGAAGCAAATCGAAAAATGGTTTGAATATGTAAGACAAATCTATGAGAAAGAATCAAAGGCGGAGCCTCTCACCAAGATCAACAAAACTACAAATCTCTTCATGTTACAGGAGGTGGAGATTGGAGTTAAGAAGCTGAAAATAGGAAAGGAAAAGGACTTGGTTGAACTTCAAGCAGAGTATCTAAAATGGGGAATGAACACTCTTGCACCACACATCATGGAAATATTCAACAACATCATTCAACAAGGATTCCCGAGAGACTGGACAACTAGCCTAGCAATACCCCTTTTTAAAAGTGGAGACATTAATGATCCTTCCAATTATAGAACCATTACGATTAATCTTTTGTTGGCAAAGATTTTTGGCAGCATGGTAGAAAATAGAATCAGTAACTGGGTAAAAGTAAAAGAAAAGAGGGCAAAAGGACAAGTGGGTTTTAGGCTGAAGCATTCTACAGCAGATCATGATATCACATTGAGACACATTATTGAAAATGTTTGGGGGGGCAAAGAAGAAGTATTATGTTGCTTTGTTGACTTCAGAAAGGAATTTGACACAATCCCTAGAGATAAGTTATGGCGTAGAATGTGTTAGTGTCCTATAATAATAGGGTTCATAATTTTGAATTGACTTTGATAGTCTTGTAAATATGTACATACCTTGCTTTCTGCAAGTTGTTTTCCCATATTTTGAAAAATGAAAAAAAATAATAAAAAGTCAAAAAGAGGGTAAAAAGTCCTAAAAGAAAAATCAAAGGACTTAGAAAAATATATACCCGAAAATAAAAGAAATAAAACCTGAAAGTGAGCAAGCCCAAATGCCACCACTTTTTACTTTTTGCAAATAATTATGGCAGAGTGTCAATAAATGCCATAATCCATGATAAGTTAAAATGTTTAATCTTGACTTGTCATGTTTTCAATTTCCATGTTTTAGATAGTGAATAAAGATTTGTCAGACAGTTTAATCCTAACAAATTAGTAGATAGGTAGAAAATAATGAGGAGCTCAACAGTTTAATCTGAGCCCTCGGATGAAATAAGGTAGATCTAGATAGTTTATGCTTTAAAAGAATAAATGTTTCAAGGTTGCAAGCCTAAATGCACCTGCCAAAAGGAAGAAACAATGCTAGAGTAATGTTGGGTAGGTAGAAAGAAGGGGGAAAAGGCATGTAATATTCATCACTGGGAAAAAATCACTAATTTCCCCTCCCCTGTAAGTATTTAGTGTTTTAGACTATCAGTCAAATAGGCTCAGAGCATTTCTCTGACTTTTGTTGGGACCAAACCTAAGGCTCAATGACTGGATAGTTGAAAATGTTGAGTTCTTATGATAAATTCCCATTGACCATTATTTATCTCTCATTCATACATTTTAACTCATTTTCATAAGTAAAGACTCATTCTTACTTAATGAAACATAAAATCCCATCTAATTAACTTCCTTCATTCAGAAAACATACTAAAACCCTAAAAAATACTTTATCCTAAGTAATTGATGAAATGATGAAAAGATAAGATTTGCTTTACTTGTTCACTTTACTTAGTCATATTGTGTATTTTTGTGTATTCCATTCCTCTTTTCATTTTAACTTTTAACTTAGTTTATTAAATCCCTAAATAATACTTTATCCTACTTATTTAATTCCCTATATCTAAATACCCCCAAAAACCCACTATTACAAAGAGTTTGGACCAAAGTTATTATCCACATGTCAAAATAAAACCCAAATAAAGAGCCCTTTGGTCTAAAACTATCTTTAAAGAAATATCCCGCCCCCTATGGTTATTAAACCATTCAATAGGTTTAATACTATATAAATAAAATAATAATTGCGAAAATATGTTTCATCAGGAGAACTAGCAGAACAGTGGCAGATCAGTTGTCAGGATCTGACAGGTATTGATTTTTTATTTTTTTTTTCTGATCAGTTGGGTAGATTCATTTATTTGTAGATCAGTTCAGAATGAGTAATACTATGGAATCATATCTCCACGAGTCTGGAAAATTTGATGGATCTAACTTCACGAATTGGAAGTTTAAGATATAGACCTTGCTTGAGGGTGCAAATGCATGTTCAATAGTTACAGGAGATGAGCAGAGACCAAATTCAATCACAGGAGCGACTACGTAGGAGAAAGAATGGGATAAGAGAGAAAACAAAGCAAAAGTTTTGCTGAAGATGTCCATCAAGGACAACATTATCCCACATATCAGAGAGTGTAAAACGTCCACTGAGATCTGGACGACCATCAAAATTTTATATTAGACCCAGAACACAAATCAAATTATGGCACTCAAAGGCAAGTTGTTTTCAATGAAGATGGACGAAAGTGAGACTGCTGCTGCGTTCATCGCGCGAGTTAAAGATCTGAAAGACAAATTGGGAGACATCGAAGAGAAGGTGTCTGATTCTGATCTCGTCACAATCACGCTGAATGGGATGAGGGATGAATATAAAATGTTCATCACTGGATTGGTGGCAAGGGAGAAATATCCTACATTTGAAGAACTGACAGGGATCTTGCTGCAAGAAGAGGAGCGACAGCAGAACTTGAAACCTCAGAGCGATGATCTTGCTCTGTGGCAAAACAACGATCATTCAGAGGAAAGATGCCACAACAGCAATCACAGTCACAATAGCAACAACAGCAGAGAGGAGGAGGTACATCGTAGAAGAGTCCGTACAGAGGTATGTTTGTAAATAATCCTATAAAAAGATGTTATTATTGTGGAAAGGAGGGTCATATACAGATTGAATGCCTTAAGAAGCAGGCAGATGATGCAAAGAAAAAGTTGGCGAAGCACAGAGGATACTTTGTTGAAGAAGAAGAAGATCTCAGCCATGAATTTCGATTGTTCACAGCTGACTGTGCCCTTTCAGCATCTATTGAGGACGACATCTGGTATGTCGATTCTGGTGCATCCTCTCACGTGACAGGTAAGAAGGAATGTTTTGAAACTCTTGAAGAAAGTACATATGGATCAAAAATTTATTTAGGAGATGATAATGGATATGAGATTAAAGGCTATGGGGATATTCCGGTAAAGTTACCAAATGCTGATATTAGTCGTCTTAAAAATGTTTTATATGTACCCGGGATTAAGAAAAATCTGATATCTGTATCCATGATAACTGATCAAGATATGCAAGTCGAATTCTTCAAGACTCATTGTGTCATAAAGGATTGCAAGAAATAAATTGTTGCAACAGGCGTGCGTGTAGGAAGCATATACAGACTGGATGTAAAAAGTATACCACAGCAAGCCATGGTTGCAGGTGGATCGACAACCGAAAAAATCTGGCACCAGAGATTCGATCATCTGAATTTGCAGGACCTCATGTTATTACAGAGAAAAGGTATGGTCGAGGGACTCCCTGTTTTTCACAGTACTCAGTTAAATTGTGATGGATGTGCCTTAGGTAAAATGCATGGAGAAGAGTTTCCTGTGCATGATAGAAGGAAGGAAAGAAATATCCTAGAACTAGTGCATACTTACATATGCGAACCTATGTAGACGAGGTCGCTAGGTGGAGCATATTACTTTCTTTTATTTATTGATGATTGCACTAGATATTCATGGGTTTATTTTCTAAGTAAAAAGAGTCAGACTTTCCAGTATTTTATAGAATTTAAAACCTTGGTGGAAAAACAGTTAGGAAAAAGCATAAAAATTCTCCGCTCTGATCAAGGGGAAGAATATAGGTCAGGGGAATTGATGAAATTCTTCAAATCTCATGGGATTGTTCAGCAGTTTATAGTGCCTCACACACCACAGCAGAATGGAGTGGCAGAGCACAAAAACAGAACTTTAGTGGAGTGCACGAGTTTGTTACAAGGTAAGGGTCTATCTAATAGTTTTTGGGCAGAAGCTATTAATACTGCTATCTATTTAAAGAACAAAAGTCCTACCAAATGTCTTGGCTTCAAAAACCCCTTTGAAGCATTATATGGACTCAAGCCAACAGTAAATTATTTAAGAGTATTTGGGTCAAAAGCCTTTGCCCATATACCCAAAGTTGATAGGAAGAAATTAGACCCTAAAGCTATCAAATGCATATTTTTTGGATATGGCACTGAATTTAAAGCATATAAGTTGTTCAATCCTGAGTCTCATAAGATATTTTCAAGCAGGGATGTAGTGTTTCATAAACCGGTTCAAGAAGGGAAGGATGACAGTGATGATGATTGGCACATTCCATTGTTGATGGAGGAAAGCAGTGAGGATGAACGAGAGCAGAAGCAGAAAGAAGAGCAGGAACAAGGTGATATAATCAATCATGTGAGCCTGAATAAATCTGAAGAAAACAAATTTGAGGTAAGTCCCCTACCAAGGAGATCAGGTAGGAAGACTCAAATACCAACCAGGTTGAAAGACTATGCTTTGATGTCAAATATTTTGAACATTGTAGAACCCACTAATTATAAAGAAGCTAGTCAATCTGAGGCATGGAGGGCTGCAATGAATGAAGAGATTGAATCTATTATTAGAAATAACACTTGGGATTTAGTTGAACTGCCTAAAGGTAAAACACCCATAGGATGTAAATGGCTGTATAAACCAAAAATGAATGCAGATGGAAGTATAGAAAAACCAAAAGCTAGGTTGGTTGCAAAGGGGTACTCACAGCAAGAGGGTATAGATTTTGATGATACCTTTGCACCTGTAGCAAATTTAAACACTATCAGAATGCTTATTTCTTTAGCGACAAAACACAATTGGGAGCTACACTAGCTTGATGTTAAATCTACATTTTTAAATGGTGAATTGAAAGAAGAAATTTATTTAGTACAGCCAGAAGGGTTTGTAAAGAAGGGGCAGGAACATCTTGTTTGCAGATTGAAAAATGAACTATATGGCTTAAAACAAGCACCCAGGTCTTGGTACGAAAATATTGATTCTTTCTTTTTAGAGCATGGTTTTCATAGGAGTTTGAATGACCCAAATTTGTATACCAAGTACAATAAACAGGAGCATATTATTTTGATTTCTTTGTATGTGGATGACATGATCATAACAGGCAATGCATATAATTTGATCAAAGAAATCAAACAACTGATGGCACAAGTTTTTGAAATGAAAGATCTCGGAAGTCTCCATTACTGTTTGGGATTGGAAGCATGGAGAGATACTGGACAGAATTTTCTTACTCAAGGAAAGTATGCCAGAATTCTGCTGGAAAAATTCAGAATGGATTAGTGTAGGTCAGCAGCAACACCATTGCAGCAGAATTTGAAGTTGTGCAGTGACGATGGCACGAAGGAAGTGGATGCCACTATGTACAGACATCTAGTTGGGAGTTTGATATATCTCACAACAACTAGAGCAGACTTGGCATACTCTGTTAGTGTGTTGAGCCAATTCATGTCTAAACCACTTGAAAGTCACTGGGTTGTAGCAAAAAGTGTGTTGAGGTATCTTTGTGGTACTAATAATTATGGTATTTTATACACTAACACATATGATGTTACTCTAGCAGGCTTTTCAGATTCAGACTGGGCAGGTAACCTAGATGATCGAAGGTCTATCACAGGTTACGCATTCAACATAGGATCCGGGGTCATAGCATGGAGCAGCAAAAAGCAAAGTGTTGTAGCATTATCTTCATGTGAAGCTGAGTACCAAGCATTGTGTGCAGCCACATGTGAAGCAATCTGGTTGAGAAGGCTTCTCAATGATGCAGGAGAAGAACAGAAAAACTCAACTTCCATCAAAAGTGACAACCAGAGCACCATTAAACTAGCATACAATCCAGTGTTTCATAAAAACACCTAACATATTGACACTCAATTCCATTTTGTTAGAGAAAAACTACAGTCAAAAGAAATCTTTGTTGAATATTGTAAAAATTGTGACAATATGGCTGATATTTTTACTAAGCCTCTTGCACGTGTAAAGTTTGAATTATTTAGAGGGATGCTAGGAGTTCAGGATAATCCTTTCTCCATTAAGGGGGGGAGTTAGAAATAATTATATTATTTATGTATTAATGGAGAAAAGGTTACATAAGTTGTAACGTATCTCCTTAGTTTAGGAATTGTTCCTAGAATTTAGGAGTTTGTTTGCAACTTCCTGATTTCTTGTGATGTACTTAAAGATGTATTTTCTGATTCATGAATGTAGAGTGATCTCTCTGTTTGAGTGTAGTCTCCAGGTGCAGTACTCAACTGAGAGCTACAACTCCTTCTTTTCAATTCTGTGTATATTTTATCTAGATTTTGATTTTGTAACAGGGGTATAGATGTATTAACAAGTGGTAATGAAGTGGGTGTAACAGATTGAACTGGTTGATACAATTGTACAACCGTTTCTGGTTGGATAGGCAGAGTGGGTTTCCATTGAAAAACACTCATGTCAACATTATTTTGACCAAAAAGTGACTGAGTACTGTCATATTAGGTGACCAAAGGTTGTCCCCCAGCATAAGGAGGATAATAAGATGGAAAATATTGTTCCCCGTATGCTGGGAGTCCAGCTGATTTGGTATTTAAAGGAATTGACCCAAAAGAACCGACTTCACATTGCCCTGATGATGGATGTAATGATTCAAGTCGTTCAGTACTAACGATAGGACTACCAGTTAAAACACGAGATGATGACATTGGCAAAGACCATGAACGTGAAGATGCAAAGAGAAAGTGCCAGATAATGATTTGTAACCTATTGGGACCGAAGGGCCACAGTGAAAATATGACTTTGGTGAGGTTGTGAACATTGACGGAGTAGCAAGGGTAGGATCTGACGTAATTGGAACAACACACCTAATCGAAGATGCTGGTTCAGACATGGTTGTTAGACCAAATGTATACCCTCGAAAATCGACGGGAGATTGAATGGTGATGGGATCAACAAAAGCAGATGGAAATGATTGAGGAAAAGACTGGTACAGGTAAATGTCTCCCCCAAAATGGGTTGGACTTAAAGGTGTATCAGGTTGTGGGATTTCTTCAATCGCAATTAAACTAGGAGGAAGAACTTCACCGTCAGGCCCAAAATATATTTCAGACAGTTGACTGTGCGATATAGGAGTTTCAATAGCTACAGAACTATGTGGGATGACCAAGGTAGGAACAACTTCCAGTTGTTCGACTCCAGGATTCAGATGTTCTAGCAAAGAAGAGACAGGATCTGGATCAATTTGTGATTGAACAACGTCGGGTCTAGGAGGTATGGTCTCAACGATTGAATGGATCGTGACCACGGGTAGCTATGAAGACTCCATTTCGACAACAGTAGACGAATTGAGATGTGTGGAAACAATTTGAGCTAACTCTGGGTTAAAGGATGATGTTTCGCTAGAGGTATGAATTGTACTTGATTTGGCAGATCGCGATCACCTCCGCCTACCAGAAGTAACTTCCGGTGGTAAAGGTGGTTTTAAAGCTAATCTATGCGAATGAAGGGGGATAGGATTATGTTCTTCCATGATTACTGATTTATTTTATCCAAAAAAAAAAACAAAAAGAGGATAATGCTAGGAAAAAGGGTTTACCAAGAAACTATGAACTACAGAATACCTCCTGGCGAACCAAGAAGTACGAGCAGGTAATCTCCCCGAATGCTGTGTTCGGTGTATCACAATTTCAAGGTGGCTGACTCGGTTCACTATGGATGGATAACACCTAAAATTTTTCCTCCCAAATATACCCGAAGATATGTGGAGGCTTACGTCCGTATTAGCGCTGTCTGATGTGAAACCACACAATGAGAGCACCCCTTTATACTTATCGTACTGTAACACCTCCCGATATACTCAAAATTACGTGGACGAGCTACGATATACTTACGTACGTGGAGTGAGGTATCACACTTGGAATGTATCGTAGAAAAGTTAACAACAACTGCTATGTTTTATGACACCGGAACACGTCTCTAGCCTAGACCTTCTAAATGTTATTGTTATGGTTCCAAAGTGTTGTTAAGTAAATTGATATTTATTTTATGTTGATCTTGCTTAAAAATTTTCCTTTCAAAGGTTCACCGTGATGATGTGTTTGAAATTCCTAAAATGCAGCTAAGAATGATAAACAAACTTTCACTTTCAGCTTTTTCAATGAAGAACCTAGCTAGTAAGGGAAGAGAAAAAATAATTTGAGAGCAAACAAATTAATGAATCTCAAACTAAATTCAGATTTCCTAATGTTCATTTTGCAAAACACAAATTATTCTACATGAAAATGCAAGTTTTTCTTTTTAGTTTCCTTAATGTTATGAATGCAGAAAAGAAACTAGGTGCACTAGATCAATAATTCAAATGCTTTTTACTAATGAAGAATACAAACGACAATTTCTCTTTTGAAGGAAAAACGAAGATTTCAACAACAATTTTTCCTATCAAGGAAATGAATATTTTATGACAATTTCCTATTTCGAAAGCAAATGATTCTTAATGCGACCATAAAAAGTACTTTGAAATCAAATTGTCAATGATAAAGAAAAACTTTTTTAAAACAACATTGAACAAATTTTCAGTCAAAGGAGAAAAAGTATATAGAGTCACTAGTTAATTGAGCATCAAACTTTTCAAAACACAACATCAAACAAAGCTGAAGCAAGTTGCAAAGTCAAATTCAAGGGAATTTGGTCACTTTCAGGATTCAACGCAGTCTCCAAGGGGAGACAGTGGTCTGCAACACAGGCTTGGAAGGGAGACAATGCTCTGCAAAGCACTGTGTCCATTCTAAGGGTGTGTTGGGCGCAGTAAACAAAGAAAAATACTACTGTTTAACTCATTGTCTTTGCAAATTAAGCTATGAAAAGGTCTAATCTTTATGTGAAAGAACTACTAGGTAGATAAACAAAGAAAATTAGAGGCTCTAACACCTAGAACTAATAGAAATTCTCCCCAATGGAGTCACCAATTTGTTGGGCCAGAATTGTAATCTACGGATAAATTACGCTTCCCTACACCGGTGCTAGTCTAGAACAACAGGTGAAAGACTATACAAATATTTCTCCTAACTCAGAACAGATACACTGAGAGGATTGGAGGCTTCTTCTGTTGCTTCCACTGCAGCTTTAAATTCAAGTGGTTTGTGAGCTGAATTCTTCCTGCAAGAAAGAACATTGAAACAACAGAAGATGCAATAATATAGATATCTATTCAGGCTAGTTAGCTAAATCAGTAAAGCATAAACCATATACATCAACTAAGATCTTGCAATATGGAAAATCAAAGCCAATACAGATGCATATAGGGAAAAATAAGCAGTACTCTTTAATGATGATAGAAGGAGAGGTTACAACCTAGTGACTTATTTGAAGTGACCTTCCAGCAAGTTCAAAAACGTCATCACAGTATAAATCTCTCCAGCAGTAGCTTCATAAATCAAGCTCTCAATTGAAAATTCTCCAGCATTTCTCTACTCAAATTATTCCTCCTCAAGCACTTAGATCTGTGCTCAATTTATAGATGAAATGTAGGTTGTTTTGCAATCAATAACTTTACAAAAATAGGCAAGACATGTTTCCAGTCATGTAGATGTCAAATGGACACTTGGATTCGAAGCTTGACACATGTGAACTCTTCTAGAAGGCACTGGCCAAGTGGAGATTCCAGAACAATGATAATTTTGCTCCCAATGTGACCAACGCACCTGTGAATGTTGGGAAGTGCTTTGCAGAGTAGCCTTGCATGGGGCTACCTGCATATGCAACGCACTTAGGCCCCTTAGAGCCTGCGTTGGTGAGCTCTCATATGCTAAATATTAAGCTTCAAACCATGGAAACCTTTGCTTGATGAAAGTATTGCTTGATTTGTCTTGTTTCTTGTCTTAGGGCATGTAGCAACTGAAATGATAGGGAATGATAGGCCCTTGATCATTGGTCCTGGAGATGATACCCAGTTAACCAGGTCATTGGGAATGGCACCCAAATTGACCTATAACACATACCCCTGAACCAACGCTTGAACCCTGTGAACGATGGCTGCTCCTGCTTCCGCCTGTCACCGCAAATCACAATTCTTGTCAAAGGAATATGGTTTCTGCAAATCCAAACTATACCTTTTGAAACTTACCCTGTTCTTCCTGTTACACATCCCTTATGACAGCACAGGGTATCTTACTAGATGTGCAATCATCCTCATAACCTCCATGTACCTCCTCAATTGGTTTATTACAGTCATGCTTGAGTAGCATGCTTGAACCTCTATGCTTGCATGGTACCTTACCTACACCTATCCCACAGCCTGCCTAGTGGCAGATAACCTCAAGCACCCCAATCAAGGATCTTCACTACCAGTACGATCTATGTCTATGATGATCTGGAGAGAATGTAATTCAATATCCCATATTAGATAGTTGATATTGAAATGAACATGTCTTAATCATATTTCGAAGTAGAAAACATATATCCATAGGACTCTCTCTCTCTCTCTCTCTCTCTCTCTATATATATATATATATATATATATTATTTTTGTTAAAAATATTTAAAATTTTACATGTTAACTCCATATTAAATAAAAATGAATGAATTACAAATCTCAATTTCTCTATATAAAACAAATTTTATATAATATATTAGATAGTTGATATTGAAATGTACATGTCTTAATTATATTTGGAAGTAGAAAACATATATCCATAGGACTCTCCCTATTTATATATAAAAATATATACAATTTTAACTTTATATATTATTTTTGTTAAAAATATTTAAAATTTTACATGTCAATTCCATATTAAATAAAAATGAATGAATTACAAATCTTCCTAAAGACAGACATCCATAAGACTCTCATATATATATATATATATATGGATTTTCTATGTTAATATTATTTTTATTATTAATATTTAAAATATTCTATATCAACCCATGTTAAAAAATAAATAAATTACAAACCATAAAAGTAGAAGTGATATATATATATAATTTTTGTTATTAATATTTAAAATTTTACATGACTCCATATTAAATAAAAATGAATGAATTACAAATTTTCCTTAAGACAGATATGCATAAGACTCTCATTTTCTATATATAAAACCAAAATTTTTTTTTAGTTATCAATTATCTATGTTAATATTAAAAAATGAATAAATTACAAGCCATAAAGATAGAAGTATAATATAAACCATAAAAATAGAAGAGAGAGACATGCCCTAATCATATTTGGAAGTAGGAAAATATATTTATGGAATCTCAATTTCTATATATAAAACAAATTTTATATAATATATTAGTTAGTTGATATTGAAATGTACATGTCCTAATTATATTTGAAAGTAAAAAACATATATCCCTAGGACTCTCCCTATTTATATATAAAAATATATACATTTTATAACTTTATATATTATTTTTGTTAAAAATATTTAAAATTTTACATGTCAACTCCATATTAAATAAAAATGAATGATTTAAAAACCTTCTTAAAGATAGACATCCATAGGACTCTCATTTTATATATATATATATATATATATTTCTTATTATATATCAATTTTCTATGTTAATATTATTTTTGTTATTAATATTTAAAATATTCTATATCAACCCATGCTAAAAAATGAATAAATTACAAACCATAAAATTAGAAGTGTAATATATATATATATATATATATATATATATATGAAGAAGAACACATCTATTCATAGAAACTCAATTTCTATATATAAAATTCAATATATAAAATAAATTTTATATAGTATATTAGATAGTTGATATTGAAATGTACATGTTTTAATCATATTTGGAAGTAGAAAACATATATTCATAGGTCTCTCTCTCTCTCTCTCTCTCTCTCTCTCTATATATATATATATATATATATATATATATATATATATATATTATTTTTGTTATTAATATTAAAAATTTTACATGTCAACTCTATAAAATAAAAATGAATGAATTACAAATCTTCCTAAAGACAGACACACATAGGACTCTCATTTTCTATAGTATAAAACAAAACTATATTTTTAGAAATCAATTATCTATGTTAATAATATTTTTATTATTAATATTTAAAATATTACATATCAACCCTATATTAAAAAATGAATAAATTACAAACCATAAAAATAAACGTGTAATGTAAACCATAAAAATAGAAGAGCGATAAAGACATGCCCTAATCATATTTGGAAGTAGAAAACATATATTCATGGAATCTCAATTTCTATGTACATGTCCTAATTATATTTGGAAGTAGAAAACATATATCCATAGGAATCCCCCTATTTATATATAAAAATATATACATTTTATAAATTTATATATTGTTTTGTTAAAAATATTTAAAATTTTACATGTCAACTCCATATTAAATAAAAATGAATGAATTACAAATCTTCCTAAAGACAAACATCCATAGGACTCTCATTTTCTCTCTCTCTCTCTCTCTCTCTCTCTCTCTCTCTCTCTCTCTCTCTCTATATATATATATATATATATATATGGATTTTTTATGTTAATATTATTTTTGTTAGTAAAATTCTTTCGGTAATAATCACATGCAATGGAACATGGTCGACACGTTTCGAACCAACCAGTGTGGTTCATCATCAGGACTATCAACCCATGTTAAAAAATGAATAAATTACAAACCATGAAATTTGAGGTGTAATATAAACCATAAAAATAGAAGTGATTGTTGAAGATAATGGAGAAACTATATTAGAGAGAATAGGTTCACCTGAACCTTGTAGTATCTCAGAGTAGAGCTAACCAGTGCAACTTTCAATAATCTATTTCTGCCACATTTTTTCATGGTATCAGAGCTGCAGGGTTGATTCAAAGCCACAATGCTTTGATCCCTGTGATTAGTCCAGGTGGTAGAGGAGAAGCCCCTAGACCTGAGGGTATCCGTGAGTTAGGCTGTGTGAATATTTTTTATTTATTTATTTATTTTATTTTTTATTTATTTTTGTTCTTTTTTGATACGTGCCGATCAGCGCAGTCATTACCCTCACAGATGCATCGATCCTCCAAAATCAACGCAGATTTGATCAGAGAAACTGCGTTGATTAGTAGTGACACTTACTGTGTTTTTCCAGCACGACTAGTGTGATTTCTGCTTTATAGTAAAGCGCCTGAGCCAGAGAGCTCGTGAAATGAGTCTGTGTACTCATGAAAGGAGCCAGAGAGCTCGTGAAAGGAGTCTATGTACTCGTGAAAGGAGCCAGAGAACTCATATGTTTGGAGTGCCACGGAGCCAGAGTGCTCATGTTGGAAAAGCGATAGAGCTTATGCCTGCAAAGCCATTAAGATCGTGTCAGAGTAACCAGAGAGCTCGTGCCTGCAAATCCAGTGAGAATGTGTCAGAGGAGTCAGAGAGCTGTGGCAGCAGAAACAGTAGAAGATTGCTGGTAAAGTGTGAGGGTCATTGTAAGTGTTATCCATGATAGAGTGAGCCCGTGGTGCAGTGCACAGAAAATCTTGCCAAAGTGGTAGAAGAACAGGTAGATCTGTTTCTTGATATTGTTATCTTTTGTGGATCTGGGGTAGATCTAGTTTTCTGTTAATTTTCGGAGGTCATTTTTTTTTATTGTCAAGATGAATAATTTGATGGAGGTATACTTGAATGAGAGAAACAAGCTCGATGGTTCCAACTATTCAGATTGGAAATTCAAGTTACAGACTATGCTAGAAGGGCATAGTGCATGGGGGATCGTGACTGGAGATGAGGTGAAACCTACAATTGCAGCAGGCGCAACAGTTGCGACGGTACATGAATGGGAAAAGAGGGAGAACAAGGCAAGAATGATGTTGAAGATGGAATTCAAAGACTGCATCATCCCTCACATTAGAGATTGCAAGTCTGCGAATGAGATCTAGACAACTCTCGAAGACCTGTAAGAAATCAGAAATATGAATCGCCTACTATTCCTGAAAAGCAAGATTCTCTCCATCAAAATGGAGGAGAATGAGATAGTAGAAACGTTCATCTCATGCATCAGGGACCTAAAAGACAAGCTTGGCGACATCTGAGAGGCTGTAAGCAATACTAATCTGGTAACTATTCTATGAATGGTATGATTGACGATTACCAGATGTTTATAACAGGCTTGAATGCTAGAGAAAAAGCCCCCAATTTTGAAGACTTTAGAGGGATTATCATGCAAGAGGAGGAAAGGTGGATGACATTGAAACCCCATAATTCAGATCTATCTCTCATGGTGAAGATGAAGCCATTCAGAGGAAAAGTGAATGGAGGACAGAGAGGTGGAGGCTCAACACAGGAATGACTGAATCCATCTCAAGGTATGTCACCAAATATGAATGATCCACCATTAAAATGTTTTTAATGTGAAAAAATTGGGCATATGGCTAAGCAATGTCGTAAGAAGAAATATGATGAAGGTCAGCAGAGATACAAGAGACATGCCGGGAATTTTGCAGATTTTGCAGATGATGACCATAACCAAGATCTAACACTGTTTATGGATGACTCTGATGAGAAGGACAAAGTAGATACATGGTATGTGGATTTAGGAGCATCTACCCACATGACAAGCAACAAACAATGGATTGATGACTTCAAAGATACCAGCACTAGAGCAAAAATCTACCTTGCCGACGATAGGGGGTACCCAATCAAAGGACATGGTAATGTTCCTGTAATTTTGTGTGATGGTAATATTAGGCACATTCAGAATGTGATGTATGTACCCGACATTAATAAGAATCTGATTTATGTTTCAATGATAACAAAGAAAAACATTAAGGTAGAACTTTAGAAATCATATTGTGTTGTTAAAGATTTGTTGGATTCAATGAAGAACATTGCAATAGGGATTCGTGTGGGTGGCCTTTACAAGTTGAATGTGAAAAGTGCGCCACATCAAGCCTTGAAATTTTCATATATGTCTACGGAAGATCTATGGAATCATAGATTTGGCCATATAAATTTCAAATATTTGCAGTTACTTCAGAAGAAAAGTATGGTTACTGGTCTTCCTAATTTAAAACATATTCATGTTGATTGTGAAGCGTGCGCTCTTGGGAAGTTGCACAGAGACGAGTTTCCTGTTAATGTTAATAGAAAACAAGGATATATACCTGAGTTAGTCCACACTGATTTATGTGGGCCAATGCAGTCAAGATCTTTGGGAGGTGCATATTACTTCTTATTGTTTGTCGATTACTGTACTAGATTTATGTGGGTATATTTTCTGAGCCAAAATATTCATGTTTTTGAATGCTTCAAGCAATTCATAAGCATGATAGAGAAGTAGACAGGAAAATACATCAAGGTTCTCCACTCAGATCAAGGAGGAGAGTATAGGAAGGTTGATCTCAACAAATATTATAAAGAACATGGAATTCTACAATAACATATAGTACCCCACACTCCTCAGCAGAACAGGGTTGTAGAAAGGAGAAACAAAACCCTAGTGGAGCGTGCTCGCAGTATGCTGAAAGGTAAGAATATTTCTAATGGATTTGGGGATGAAGCTATAAATACGATTGTTTATTTGAAAAATTCCTACAAGAAGTATGGAATCTAAAACATTTTTAAGCCTTATTAGGTTTTAAGCCTTCAATTAAACATTTGAGAGTGTTTGGCTCCAAAGCATTTGCCCATGTATCAAATGAAGATAGAAATAAACTTGATGCAAAGGCCATCAAATGTACCTTTGTTGGTCATTGTACCGAATTTAAAGCTTACAAATTATTTGATCCCTCTACTCACAAAGTTTTTTCTAGTAGAGATGCAGTCTTTCATGAACATGTGCATGATGGAAACAATGTAAACAACGATGATGATTGGGACATTCCATTGTTGGTGGAAGAAGGGAATAGTGAAACAGAAGAAATCCAAGAGCAATAACATCAACAACAGAAAGAAGCAGATGTTTCAGATGAAATCATCGAACCAAGTCCATCAAGAGATGATGAGAACAGGTTGGATGTCACACCAACACTGAGGAGATCAGGTAGGAAAACACAATTGCCTGCAAGATACAGAGAGAATGCTTTTATAACTAGCATGTTAAGTGTTGTTGAACACTCTAGTCATAAAGAAGCAAGTTAATATAATGAATGGAGGGAAGCCATGGAAGAGGAACATAAATCAATTATGAACAAAAACAAAAACAAAAAACTTGGGAATTACTTGAATTACTTGAGGGTAAATAAAACATAGGTTGCAAATGGTTATACAAACCCAAATTTAAAGCAGATGGGAGCATAAATAAGTATAAAGATAGACTGGTTGCAAAGGGGTATTCACAAAAAGAAGTTACAGACTATGAGGAAACCTTCGCCCCTGTAGCTAAACTTAATAAAATCAGAATGTTAATTTCCTTAGCTACTAAACATCACTGGAAGATGCACCAGCTAGATGTTAAGTCTGCTTTCTTGAATGGGGAGTTGAAAGAGGAAGTTTATTTAGAAAAAATTGAGGGGTTTGTCAAATAGGGAAAAGAACATTTAGTTTGTAAGTTAAAGAAAGCTTTATATGGACTAAAAAAAGCTCCAAGATCATGGTACGATAAAATTGATTCATTCTTCTTACAACAAAGCTATAATAGAAGCAAAAATGACCCCAATCTCTATACCGTGTTTGATGAAAAGGGGAGAATATTTTTTATTTCTTTATATCTAGATGATATCATCATTATAAGAAATGCAGATAAAATCATTGAAGAAAGCAGGGTGCAGATGTCACAAATGTTTGAGATGAAAGACCTCGATGAGCTTTGCCACCGTTTGGGTCTAGAGATTTGAAGAGATTCAGGACAGAGTTTTCTAGCACAGAGTAAGTATGTCAGGAGTCTTCTGAAAAAGTTTAAGATGGATAAATGTAAGGCTACAACAATACCACTACAACATAACACCAAACTTCAGTGTGATGACGGTTCAAAGGGGGCAGATGCAACATTGTACAGACATTTGGTTGGGAGTTTAATCTACTTGACCACTACTAGACCAGATTTGGATTATGCAGTCAGAGCATTGAGCCAATTTATGTCCAAGACACTGGAGAGCCATTGGATTGCAGCTAAAGGTATCTTAAGGTATCTACAAGGAACCTTAGACTATGGAATTTTGTATACTGATTCTTGTGATGTGAAATTGACAAGATTTTTAGACTTCGACTGGGCTGGAAACGTAGATGACACAAGATCCATAACAGGCTATGCATTTAGAATTGGGTCCACAATAATTGCATGGAGTAGTAAAAAGTAGAACACGATTTCCTTGTCTTCAACGGAAGTAGAGTACCAAGCGATGTGTGCAACGACTTGTGAAGCAGTTTGGTTGAGGCGACTTCTCCAAGATGTAGGAGAAGAACATAAAGTTGCAACAGTTATCCGATGTGATAACTAGAGCTCCATCAAACTCGCAAACAATTCAATGTTCCATAAAAACACTCAGCACATTGATACTCAGTTCCACTTCGTCAGGGAGAAAGTTCAGTCAAAAGAAATCCATATTGTAACTCTCATTTTCTATATATCAAACAAAAGTACTTTTTTAGATATAATTATCTATGTTAATATCATTTTTGTTATTAATATTTAAAATATTACATATCAACCTAATATTAAAAAATGAATAAATAACAAACCATAAAGAAGAAGTGTGATATAAACCATAAAAAAATAAGTGAGAGAAAGGTTTTAATCATATTTCTAAGTAGAAAACATATATTCATTTCTATATAAAACAAATTTTATATAGTATATTAGATAGTTGACATTGAAATATAGATGTCTTAATCATATTTGAAACTAAAAAATATATATCCATGAATATATATATATATATATATAAAACAAAATTAAATTAATGTTATTTTTATTATTAATATTTAAAATATTACATATCAATTAAAAAAATTTACCATATTACATATTACAAATCTACCTTTAAAAAAATTATTAATAAAACAATTAAAAAATAATAAATTACAAATCTACCTTAAAAAAATTTATTAATAAAATAAAAATGATATCTATATAGAAACATGCACCAGCCTTTGTACAGAACGCTTTGTAATAATTCTGCACCCTGCATCGCGGAGCAGCAGCCATGGTCGGGAAAACAAATTCCTTTGTATTTCTTGTCCTCTTTTTATCCTTTGCATTCAGAAATTCAAAAGTGGGAGGAGCTACACAGGCAAGGAGAAATGGCCTTATTGTCTTCACATTAATCACAATCTATAGTTCAGATATGTTTGATGCTATATTTGGTTATAGATTAATTTCACACTTCTTTAAGTACAATATTGTATAGAAAGGTGTATTTTTCTGGTTGAAACTATAGCTGGAATTTCTGATTATTAATTTCCGGGTTGCAGTCATATGTGGTGTACTTAGGAGGGCAGTTTAATGACAATGTGGACAACCAACAGACAGTTGACTCACATCATGAGCTTTTAGGATCAGTATTAAAAAGGTAATTTACAGAAGTAATTAATGATTAACTAGTAATTTTTTGAACATATTTAGAATGTATATACTCATTCTTTTAAGATTTCTATTAATGTCATAATAATAGTATATGGATAAAAGTTTTTTTTGGTGATAATCACATATAAGTATATTTTGAACCAGTTAATATAATTCATTTTTAGCTTAATTATATTTCTGACTGATTTTTCAATTGAAAAGCTAACATTGCTGATTGTATATGGAATACCTGTAAGTTTTAGATCCTCATAATGTCGATTTTTCTATTTACATTTTGTATCTTGTTCTAATTTGTCACCATTGAGTCTAATGGCTATATCCTACTACAAAGTACTTATTACCAGTTAGTTAATTTGTTTACATTGACCTTTATTTTGAATAAGTATATTTTTTTTCAAAGATGACTTTGGAAACTATTTTATGTTTTACCAATAATACCACATAAGCATTATTTTTCTCTCATCATTGATTATCCAATCTTTTAAATTATCTATTAATAAAGCTTAGAATGTTAGACAAGGGAGACATTTTTGTATCAACAATTTAATAATCATGTAGAGAGGGAAAATTCCCATTTTTTATTTTAACTTTATTTTTTCTACAACATTTTGTGATAAGATTTTCATATAACTGAAAATTAATTTCCTTCTACTTAAGTGAAATTCTTTTTCCATTATTTCTTTTAGTTTCATTTTAAACATTATAAAGAGAGAGAAAAAAGATAAATACAATTACCTTTCTTTGTAATAATTGTAAACTATTCAATGATTAATACTTACACCAAAATCTAGTTGGGAAAGAATATCTAACATGTTTTTTTTATTTCATTTAATTTTTTTCTTTATTAAAATCTATAATTTCTCATATATTATTTACATAGTCACCTTTGTGAATAGGTATCAATTAACTAAAAATGTCATTTGCATTAAACAAATCACACTGAATTGAAAAAGAAGGAGTTATAGCTCACAGGTGAGTACTGCACCTGGAGACTGCACTCAAACGAAGAGATCACTCTACATTCATTAATCTGAAAGATACAACTTTAAGTACATAGCAAAGAACTAGGAGATGGTAACAATACTCCTATATTCTAGGAACTAATCCTAAACTAAGGAGGTATGTGTTGAGATTTTCAGTTTTATTAAAATAGTCAAAAATCTCAGTAGGTGACAAAAATTAGGTTGTGTTGCTAAATTAGCTCTATTTTGTTGGGAGAGAGTTAATGCATCCTATATTTGCTGTAAGAGGATTTATGAGGCAGTTAGATTCTCTTAGCTATAAAACAGATGTCCATAAGGATTGAGATGTGTGTGAGAGTTTGTGAGGAAATTGATTATTCTGTAATCTCCTGTTTGATAATAAAGATTTCCGATGCCTATGTAGGTGGACGTAGCCCAGACTGGTTGGGTGAACCACGTTAAAAGCTGTTGTCTTTATCTGTGTTTTTTGAATGCTGTGTGTTCTGTGTGTCATTCGGTTTATATTTCCGCTGCCGTATCTCTAACATATGGTATCGGAGCGAGTTGGAAGAGTGGCGCAGCGAAGGAGTAGCGGGCCCAAGTCTGACGTAGACCGTTTGACTGTCAAAACCGTGTGGTCACGTATTGTATGGCGCACTATATATCTGCATAGAGGACGATAGAAGTCGTGAGGCCAGTTTTTTAATGAGCACAGCGACGCCGTGGGCCTGCTGAGAGGGCGTGAGGTCAGCGTTGAGCCGCGTTGAAATGCAGAGAGGCGTTGGCAGATTTGCAGTTTTATAAAGCCGGTTTATAAAGTTAAATGCCATGAGTCCACTCTGCCAAAAGCGCAAGAAGACAGCGCTGTGAGCTAGAGGAGCTATCAAGATATGTATACAGAGCTGTGAGCTGCCGTAGAGCCGCTGCCTGCTTCCGTTTGAAGTGTTTCCGCGTGAAATTGCTTGAACGCTGAGAGATATGAGCTCCGGGCTGCTCCATTGACTGTGGACTGAGCCTGTTTCAATGTCAAACAGTGATTGCTGAGCACAGTTTGAAACAAACAAAACGTGAGTCATTTGCTTTTTATTAAAATCGTTTTTGATATTGGAGTATCAATGTTATGCCTTTTGTTTTTTAAATCGATTTATTGGAATGCTCACAACTGAAGTTTGAGTTCGTTAAATCGATTTGTATGTTTTGGTTATGATCTAAGTCGATTAAATTTCCAGTTTTCACATGGTCGGTTTGAAGTGGAGCTTAAGATGGATTTATTTTATTATAAATCGATTTGAATATTAATTGCCATTTGCATATGGTATCAAATGAAAGGCACTTTAAAAGTGAAGGATATATTTTTTTGTTTTTTGGGCATTTTTATTAAAAAGGGCATTCTTCATTAAAAGTTGCAATTGGAGGTTGTTTTTTTTGTGACTCGATATGGCAAAAACACAAAGTGCCCGTTTTGAGATCGAGAAGTTCAATGGAAAAAACAACTTCGAGATCTGGAAGGTTAAGATGCACGATCTGCTGATTCAACAAGGCGTGGCGAAAGCGCTGTTGGGGAAAAGCAAAAAGCCTTCTTCCTTGACGGAGGATGAATGGGATGAGTTGGATGACAGAGCTCTGAGCGCAATTCGGTTATGTCTGGCGGATGACGTTCTGTTCAACATTGTGTCAAAGAAGACCGCCGCAGGCTTGTGGTCGAAGCTTGAAAAGCTCTACATGACGAAATCCTTGACAAATCGGATTCTCCTGAAGCGACAGCTTTATGGTTTGCGAATGAAGGAAGGTACCTCGATTACTGACCATCTGAATGTTTTCAATACTCTATTGGTACAATTACAAAGTCTAGATGTAAAATTTGATTCAGAGGATAAGGCAATAACTCTATTGTGTTCATTGCTCGAATCGTGGGATCACTTTGTTACTTCCATAAGCTTTAGTACTGCAGACATCCTTCAATTTGATGATGTCGTTGGAGCTTTGTTGTCCGAGGAGACCAGGAAGCGGTCGAATGCTGACACCTCTACATCAGAGGCAATGATGGCTAGAGGTCGTTCTAGAGAAAGACGCTCTGGTAAGCACAGCGATTCGCGTTCAAAGTCGAAAGGGAAGAAGAGTAAAGTAAAGTGCTGGTTTTGTGGCAAATCAGGGCATTTGAAGAAGGATTGCTGGAAGCGACAACAATCTTCTAAAGAAGCTTCATCGACAGAGAAGAAGGAAGCAAACACGACAGATACAGGTTCGGCATCTGGTTCAGGTATGAGCGACGAAGTGTTATCAGTTAATTTGTCAAATCATGATCAACATTGGTTGTTAGATTCTGGTGCATCAAACCACATGTGTATTCATAGAGAATGGTTCAAGACGTATAGATCAGTTAATGATGGAGTCGTGTACATGGGTAATGATGTCACATCTAATATTGTTGGGATAGGAAGTATACAATTGCAAATGTTTGATGGCACAACTAAATTGTTAACAGATGTGAGACATGTTCCAGACTTGAGAAAAAATCTAATTTCTTTAGGAGCATTGGATACGAATGGATATAAAACTGTAATTCAAGGTGGAGTTATGAAAATCTATAAAGGTATCTTACTAGTAATGAAGGCTAAGAAAGTAGGAAATCTGTTTCAATTAGAAGGAAGAACAGGGTTAGATCATGTGTCTACGGTGTCTGAACATGACAGTAGTTCCATTCGCCTATGGCATCAAAGGTTGGGCCATATGAGCGAAAGAGGGTTAAAGATTTTGGCTGATCGCAAGTTACTTCCTAATCTAAGGTCTGGAAAGTTAGATTTCTGTAAACATTGTCTGTTTGGCAAACAAAGTAAGCAAAAGTTTAAAACAGGCAAACATACTAGTAAAGGAATACTTGATTATATCCATTCAAATGTTTGGGGTCCAGCACCTACAACCTCGTATGGTGGCTCGTCATATTTTGTATCGTTTATTGATGACTTTTCTAGGAAAGTGTGGGTCTACATGTTGAAAAGGAAGTCTGATGTTTTTACAGTTTTTAAGCAGTTTAGAGCATTGGTAGAAAACATCACTGGTAGAACTATAAAATGTTTAAGAACTGACAATGGTGGTGAGTTTACTTCCAAGGAGTTTGAAAACTATTGCAAGGATGCAGGGATCGAGAGACATAAGACTACTATTTATACTCCTCAGCAAAATGGAGTTGCTGAACATATGAACAGGACTCTTTTGGAGAGAGCAAGGAGTATGCTGAGTAACGCTGGTTTACAGAAGGAGTTGTGGACAGAAGCGGTGGCTACAGCTTGTTATGTGATAAATCGGTCGCCATCGACAGCGATAGGTTGCAAGATTCCTCAAGAGGTATGGAAAGGTCACCCTTGTGATTATTCTAAACTCAGAGTGTTTGGTTGTGATGCATATGCTCTAGTGCCTAAACATCAGCGAACAAAATTAGATCCAAAATCAAAAAGATATATCTTTGTTGGGTATGGTGATGGAACAAAGGGATTTAGATTGTGGGATCCTACTACCCGCAAAATCATCATCAACAGAGATGTAAGGTTTAATGAATCCTCTCTTGTACAGTTAGATGTAGATAGTAGATTGAAACAGGATGATGTATCTGATTTACAACACATTCAGTTTGAAAGCTCTTCTAATGATAGCTATGATGACCATCGTTCAGACACTAGTCATGAACAGGTTTCAGAATCAGATTATGAACAGGGTTCAGATATAGAGCGTGAACAGGTCTCAGATGCTGGTCATGAAGAAGTTCCTGCAGAGGGCATTCAGCAAATTGTGGAAGCACCAGAAACAGCTTTAAGGAGGTCTACAAGAATAAAACGCCCTCCTAGAAGGTATGATGATTATGTTACTTCAGTTGCTTTGACTGCTAACGATGATGAACCTCTATGCTATCAGGAAGCTATAGAAGGTTCGAAAAGTGATAAGTGGAAAGCAGTTATGAAGGAAGAAATGATGGCCTTAGGTAAGAATGGCACATGGGATCTGGTTGAACTTCCAAAAGACAGGAAAACTGTGGGATGTAAATGGGTTTTCAAGGTAAAACGGGGTGTGAATGATTCGGAGGACAGATACAAAGCAAGGCTGGTTGCAAAAGGGTTTTCTCAGAAAGCAGGCATAGACTTTCATGAGATTTTTTCACCAGTTGTTAAAATAGTTTCAATTCGAATTGTGTTAGCTTTAGTTGCTTTGTTTGATTTAGAGTTACAGCAACTAGATGTTAAGACTGCTTTTTTACATGGAGATTTAGATGAGGAAATTTATATGGAACAACCGGAAGGGTTTGTTCAGCATCGCAATAACAAATTTGTCTGCAGGCTCAAGAAGTCATTGTATGGTCTGAAGCAGTCGCCTCGACAGTGGTACAAGAAGTTTGATTCTTTCATGTTGAGTCAGAAATATTTAAGAAGTGAATATGATCATTGTGTCTATTTTAAGCAGTTAAGTAATGGCATGTTCATTATCTTAGTGTTGTATGTTGACGATATGCTTTTAGCAAGAAAAAGCATTGAAGAAATCAACAGGTTGAAGACTCAGATGGCAAGGACATTTGATATGAAAGATCTAGGAGCAGCAAGACAGATTTTGGGCATGGAGATTTTCAGAGACAGGAGTAATGGTAAGTTGTGGCTATCACAACAAAAGTATGTTGAGAAGATACTTTTGAGGTTTGGAATGAACAATGTGAAGCCTGTGTCAGTCCCTTTAGCTTCCCATTTTAAGCTTTCTTCCAGTTTATGTCCTAATACAGATGAAGAAAAGGATTATATGTCTCGAATTCCATATGCCAATGTAGTAGGATGTTCGATGTATGCGATGGTTTGTACTCGACCAGATATTTCACATGAAGTTGGGGTTGTCAGTAGGTACATGACAAATCCGGGTAAAGAACACTGGTCAGCAGTGAAATGGGTGCTTCGATATTTGAGAGGCACAAGTAGTTATTGTATTACTTACAATAAGAGTAGTGAATCTGTTTGCGGGTATGTTGATTCTGATTTTGCAGGTGATTTGGATAAGAGAAGGTCAACTTCAGGGTATGTCTTTACTCTTGCAGGTGGAGCTATTAGCTGGATGTCAAAGCTACAAAACATTGTTGCTTTATCCACTACTGAAGCTGAATACATTGTTGCTTCGCATGCCTGCAAAGAGGCGGTCTGGCTGAAAGGTTTGCTTGGTGAGTTGGGTAGGTTACAGGACAACATCAAGTTACTGTGTGATAGTCAAAGTGCAATACATTTGGCTAAGAATCCGGCCTATCATAGTAAATCAAAGCATATACCAATAAAGTACCATTTTGTAAGACAGGTTATCACTGAAAGGGGAGTCTCTCTTGAAAAGGTGCATACAAAGGAAAACTGTGCAGACATGTTCACGAAACTAGTTTTGTTAGAGAAGCTGCGTTGGTGTTTGGCTTCTCTTGGCTTGCAGAAAAAATAAATAATAAAGAAACAGGGCATCAGGCTAATTGTTGTCAAGGTGGAGATTGTTGAGATTTTCAGTTTTATTAAAATAGTCAAAAATCTCAGTAGGTGACAAAAATTAGGTTGTGTTGCTAAATTAGCTCTATTTTGTTGGGAGAGAGTTAATGCATCCTATATTTGCTGTAAGAGGATTTATGAGGCAGTTAGATTCTCTTAGCTATAAAACAGATGTCCATAAGGATTGAGATGTGTGTGAGAGTTTGTGAGGAAATTGATTATTCTGTAATCTCCTGTTTGATAATAAAGATTGTCGATGCCTATGTAGGTGGACGTACCCCAGACTGGTTGGGTGAACCACGTTAAAAGCTGCTGTCTTTATCTGTGTTTTTTGAATGCTGTGTGTTATGTGTGTCATTCGTTTTATATTTCCGCTGTCGTATCTCTAACAGTATGTTACACCAATGTAACCATTTCTTCATTAATATAAAAACAATATTAATTATTTTCAACTCCCCTCCTTAATGGAGAAAGGATTACCCTGAACTCCTAGTATCCCTCTAAACAATTCAAACTTTACACGCCCAAGAGGCTTAGTAAAAATGTCAACCATATTGTCACAAGTTTTACAATATTCAACAAATATCTCTTTTGACTGAAGTTTCTCTCGAACAAAATGGAGCTGAGTACCAATGTGTTTGGTATTTTTATGAAATACTGGATTGTATGCAAGCTTGATGGTACTCTGGCTGTCAGTTTTAATGATAGTTGATTCTTTCTGTTCTTCTCCTGCATCATTGAGAAGTCTTCTCAACCAAATAGCTTCACATGTGACTGCACACAATGCTTGGTACTCAGCTTCACATGAAGATAAAGCTACAGTGCTTTGCTTTTTGATGCTCCATGCTATGACCCCGGATCCAATGCTGAATGTGTAAACTGTGATAGACCTTCGATCATCCAAGTTACCTGCCCAATCTGAATCTGAAAATCCTGCTAGAGTAACATCAGATGTGTCAGTGTATAAAATACCATAATTACTAGTACCACTAAGATACCTCAACACGCTTTTTGCTGCGACCCAGTGACTTTCAAGTGGTTTTGACATAAACTGGCTCAACATACTAACAGAGTATGTCAGGTCTGGTCTAGTTGTAGTAAGATATATCAGACTCCCAACTAGTTGTCTATACATAGTGGCATCCACCTATTTAGTACCATCGTCACTGCTCAACTTTAAATTCTACTGCAATGGTGTTGTTACTGATCTACACTGCTCCATTCTAAACTTTTTCAGCAAACTTCTAGCATACTTCCCTTGAGTAAGAAAATTCTATCCAGAATCTCTCCATACTTCCAATCCCAAACAGTAATGGAGATTTCCGAGATCTTTCATTTCAAACACTTGTGACATATACCATTTGATTTCTTTGATCATATTATTAGCATTCCCTGTTATGATCATATCATCCACATACAAAGAAATCAAAATAAGTTGCCTCTGTTTATTAAACTTGGTATACAGATTTGGATCATTCATGCTCCTATGAAAGCCATGTTGTACAAAGAATGAATCAATCTTCTCATACCACGACCTGGGTGCTTGTTTTAAACCATATAGTGCCTTTTTCAATCTACAAACAAGATGTTCCTGCCCCTTTTTAACAAACCCTTCAGGCTAAACTAAATAAATTTCTTCTTTCAACTCACCATTCAGAAATGCAGACTTAACATCTAGCTGGTGTAGCTCCCACTTATGTTTTGTTGCTAAGGAAATTAGCATTCTAATAGTGTTTAATTTTGCTATAGGAGCAAAGGTGTCATTGAAATCTATTCCCTCTCGCTGTGAGTAACCCTTTGCTACCAGTCTAGCTTTAAGTTTTTCTATACTCCCATCTGCATTTATTTTAGGTTTATACAGCCATTTGCATCCTATGGGGGTTTTACCTTCAGGAAATTCTACTAAATCCCAAGTATGATTTCTGATAATTGATTCAATTTCCTCATGCATTGCAGCCCTCCATGCATCAGATTGACTTGCTTCTTTATAATTTGCAGGTTCTACAATGTTTAAAATGTTTGTCATTAAAGCATAGTCTTTCAATATGGATGGTAATCGAGTTTTCCTACCTGATCTCCTAGGTAGGGGACTTACCTCAAATCTGTTTGTTTCAGACTTACATGGGCTTGCATCATTGATTACATTACCTATTTCTTCTTCTTCTTTCTACTCCTGCTCTTGATCATCCTCGTTGTTTTCTTCCATTAGTAATGGAATGTGCCAATCATTGTTACTGTCATCCCTTCCTTCTTCAACCTGTTCATGAAATATGACATCTCGGCTTGCAAAAACCTTATGAGTCACGGGATTAAATAACTTATACGCTTTAAACTCAGTGCCATATCCAACAAAGATACATTTCATGGCTTTAGGATCTAACTTCTTTCTATCTGCCTTAGGTATATGGGCATAAGCTTTTGACCCAAATACTCTTAAATGACTCACTGCTGGTTTGAATCAAAATAATGCTTCAAAAGGGGTTTTGAATCCAAGACATTTAGTAGGACTCCTATTCTTAAAATAGAAAGCAGTGTTAATGGCTTCCGCCCAAAAACCATTTGATAGACCCTTATCTTGAAGCATGCTCCTTGCGCACTCCACAAGTGTTCTGTTCTTTCGTTCTGCTACTCCATTCTGCTGTGGTGTGTGAGGCACTGTAAACTGTTGAACAATCCCATGATTCTTGCAGAAATTCATGAACTTTCCCAACCTATATTCTCCCCCTTGATCTGAGCGGAGAATTTTTATGCTTTTTCATGTCTGCTTTTCTACCATAGATTTAAACTCTTTAAAATACTGAAAGGTCTAACTCTTTTTTCTCAAAAAGTATATCCAAGAGAATCTAGTGCAATCATCAGTAAACAAAAGGAAGTAATATGCACCACCTAGTGACTTGGTCTACATAGGTCCGCATATGTCTGTATGCACCAGCTCTAGAATATCTCTTTCCTTTCTATTAACATGCAAAGGAAATTATTTTCTATGCATTTTCCCTAATGCCCATCCATCACAATCCAACTGAACATTATGGAAAACAAGGATTCCATCGACCATACCTTTTCTCTGAAGTAGAATGAGGTCTTGCAGATTAAGATGACCGAATCTTTGGTGCCGGAGGTTTTCGGCTGTCGACCCTATTGCAACCATAGCTTGCTGTGGCATGTTTTTCACATCTAGTCTGTACATGCTTCCCACACGCACTCCTGTTGCAACAGTTTCCATCTTGCTATCCTTTATGACACAGTTAGTCTTGAAGAATTGAACTTGCATGTCCTGATCAGTTATCATAGATACAGAGATGAATTTTTTCTTAATTCTGGGCACATACAATACATTCTTAAGATGTCTGATGTCACCACTAGGTAACTTTACCAGAATATCACCATACCCTTTGATCTTATATCCGCTATCATCTCCTAAATAAATTTTCGACCCACATGAAGTTTCTTCAAGAAATTCAAACCATTCCTTCTTACCTGTCATATGTGAGGATGTGCCAGAATCAACATACCATATGTCGTCCTCATCTCCCTTAGAAGCTAAAAGGGCACAATCGGCTGTAAATAGTCGAAATCCGTGGCTATGGTCTTCATCTTCCTCAAAAAAGTACCCTTTGTGCTTTCTCTGTTTATTCCTTGCTTCGTCTGCCTGCCTCTTATAACATTCTTTAATCTGATGACCATTTTTTCCACAGTAAAAACATTTCTTTCTGGGAAAATTATTAGCAGACATACCTTTAAACAGTCTCTTTTGAAACGTGTTGGCTCCTCTCTGCTACTGCTGCTGCTGTGGTTGTTGTTGTTGTTGTGGCTGTTTCCCTCTATATTATCGCCTTTTCACCATCAAAGCAAGATCATTGCTCTGTGATTTCAGATTCTGCCACCGCTCTTCTTCTTGTAACAAAATCCCTGTCAATTCTTCAAATGCAGGGGCTTTCTCCCTTGCTGCCAATCCTATGATGAACATCTGATATTCATCTTTCATTCCGTTCAACGTAATCGTGACCAGATCGGAATCGGACACTTTTTCTCCAATATCTCCCAATCTGTCCTTCAGGTCTTTGACTCTAGCAATGAATCCAGTAGCGAACTCATTTTCCTCCATCTTCATCGTAAACAACTTGCCTTTGAGTGACCAGACACGATTCGTATTCTGTGTCTGGTATAGATTCTTGATCGTCGTCCAAATTTCAGTGGACGATTTGCTGTCTCTGATATGTGGGATAATATTGTCCTTGACGAACATCTTTAGTATGACCTTTGCTTTGTTCTCCCTTTTATCCCAGTCTTGTTCTTATGCAGCTATTCCTGTTACCAAATTCGGTCTCAGCTCATTCCCTATAACAATTGACCACGCATTTGCGCTTTCAAGTAATGTTTGTATCTTGAATTTCCAGTTGGTGAAATTAGATCCATCGAGTTTGCCAGACTCGTGGAGATACGATTCTATGTTGTTATTCATACTAGACTGATAAATTTTATGATCTTCCGATGAATAATTCTACCCAACTAAATAATTGTAGGATACACTAAAAAAAATTCAATACATACCAGATGCTAACCACTGATCTACTGAAAACTCCGTACCTTCAATGTGCCACCACTGGGCAAGTCCGATCTGCTACCACCGAGCGAATTCGGAACTTCAATTTGCCACCATCGGGCAAGTCCAATCTGCTACCACCGAGCGAATCCAGAACTTCAATGTGCCACCACTGGGCAAGTCCGATCTACCACCACCGGGAAAATCGGGAACTTCAATGTGCCACCACCGGGCAAGTCCGATCTGCTACCACCGAGCAAATTCGGAACTTCAATATGCCACCACCGGGCAAGTCTGATCTGCCACCACCGGGCGAATTCAGAACTTCAATGTGCCACCACCGGGCAAGTCCGATCTGCCACCATTGGGCGAATTTGAAACTTCAATGTGCCACCACCGGGCAAGTCCGATCTGCCACCACCGGGCGAATTCGGAACTTCGATGTGCCACCACCGGGCAGCTCCGATCTGCAAAAGTTGTAGATCTTCCTAAAGAGAAAGAGGTTGGTGCTTTTCCAAGGCTAAAAATTCGCGCCGAAATCAAAATGCACATATCTCCCAAAATTGGCATGACTATGGCTTGTACCTCTGTGCCAATGGTGTTTTTCGGCGTGTTGGTGCGAGTATTGCCCTCACAGTAGCGCCAATGGCGCGACTGATCGCAATAAAAAACATGCCAACCCTTTCTTCCGCTCAGAGATGATCAGTCATTTGAGACCTATGCTTTAGGTGTTGCTGTCGTCCACCTGTTCCTACGAAAGCTTCTGTGTACACCTCCGCCACTAAGGCTCTATAGTCAATGATGCTAAAAAAATAAGGCTCCCCCTACTCTGTGCTCTGATACCAAGATAAAAATCACACTGAATTGAAAAAGAAGGAGTTGCAGCTCACAGGTGAGTACTACACTTGGAGACTGCACTCAAACAGAGAGATCACTCTACATTCATTAATATGAAAGATACAACTTTAAGTACATAGCAAAGACCTAGGAGATGGTAATAATACTCCTATATTCTAGGAACTAATCCTAAACTAAGGAGGTACGTTACACCAATGTAACCATTTCTCCATTAATATAAAAATAATATTAATTATTTTCAACTTTAACCTTCATCTCATTTAACCATTTGGACTATAAAATAAAGATCATTTAATCATTTCAAGTGTAAAATAGAAATTTTGATATTTGCTTAAGTTTCACTTGGGGAATATGGAAATTGTGTTATAGATGGTTAAACTTGGAATACATTTGAGAAGGAATATAAAGAATTACTTTTTACAAGGTTATTTTAGTATTTATACTTTTGTTGTTTGATCTTCATTTTTTATTTTATATAATTTTTAAGTACCCTAAATTGTATGACAGGGATGCATGTAAATGCATTATATATTTTTTTCAAAGTCCATGGAACTCTTTGTTGTTGTTATTATGTTTATGGTTAAAGATATTATGAAATTTGTTGTTGTTGTAGCGTGTACTTTGGAAAAATTTTATTTATTTGTTTGGTCTCTTCTTCTTTTTTAAATTTTAGATATAGATTTTTTTAGTGATTTATATTTATGTTCAAGAAAAAGAGAATACATAGTAAATAGTAAATTATATAACTCACCATTTTGTTGTTAATAGTAAATTATATAACTTACCATTTTATGATTTAAAAATTGGTAATATACATAAGTAACATTCATTAAATTCCGTGTCCACAAACAAAATAACAATTAAAAACATTAAATTTCACCACTATATTACAAATTCATAATATATATATTCAAATTTAAATAAATACACTAATTTACCATTTTGTTGTTAATAATAAATTATATGATTTACCATTTTATGATTGATAAAATTGTAATATAGATAAGTAACATTCATTAAGGTCCCTGTCCGCAAACAAACATATGTGACAAGGATACACCCTAAAACGTTCAATTACCTTATTATTATTATTTGGCATAGTGATTAGGGTTTCATGTATATTTTTTCACTGAAAATGATTAGGATTTCATGTATATATTTTCATTGAAAATTTGCAGCAAAGAAGCAGCAAAGGAAGCAATCTTCTACTCATACACCAGGAGCGTGAATGGTTTTGCTGCTGCTCTCAAAGAAGAGCATGTTCTTTCTCTCCTAGGTTAATTACTTACTATTATCGCTTATTTTCACTCTTTCACATGAATGAATGCGAAGCCGGTAGTTACATAGAATTTTCGATAGTTTTTTCAACTGAATTTGGTGTCATTACTGGGTGTTGCTATTCAGAACTCCCTGAGGTAATATCTGTATTTCCTAACCGAGCAAGAAGTCTACACACAACTCGTTCATGGGGATTCCTTGGCTTAGAAGTTGGAGCTGGAAAATCTGAGAACGTACATGTTCCTCCGCAATCGCTATGGAGAAAGGCGCGATTCGGAAAGGATGTTATTATTGCTCACCTGGATACTGGTAGCAACCTGCCTCAGTAGCCTTGGAAATAGCTGTGTGCGCGCGCCTGTTATTATATTATTCTTTAGGCGAGTTCAATTTATTTGTTATTTGATTCTGATGCTATTTTTCTTGTGCATTAAGGGGTATGGCCAGAGTCTGCAAGTTTTGATGACACGGATATAGGGTCTATTCCTTCTCGATGGAAGGGCTTCTGCCAAAATGGAACAAAATTCGGTCCACAACAATGCAACAGGTGCGTTGTTGTGGGGTCAGAGTAGTTTTCAGTTTGTTAAACCATATTTGCTTATGGGATAGTAGCAAAGTTTTGAGATGAATTATATTGGATAGTTTTAAATAGGTAGGCTTTTTGGTGATTTTTTTAAATAGAATTAGTTAAACAATTATAGATCACAGAAGCTTACAATCTAACATATTAATGAATTCAAACAGTTAAAATTTGTTCATTTATTCTGGCTTTCAAAACTATTTTGAAATGTAATATCCAAATAAAAATAGCTTTCTTAAGTTAAAAACAAGTCCAAAGGAAGAAGAAAAATTTCAAATTGTTTATAAAGGATTACAGTTTCCCATAAGTATGTTTGAGGTTTTTATTTTTTGGGGAGTTGTATGGTTTGTAAGTGTTTATTGATGGTCAGTTTTAAGCACTTTGCCAAAAATCCTACAGGAATAGAATCTTGTAAATATGCCGCTTTCGAGTGCGGTAAGTAACATGCAGCTTGGAAGTTTACTAATAATGCCTGATGTAACCTGTCACTTCAATGTTCACAAAAATACTTAATTCTTACCTTAGGTTGTTGCTGAATAATACATCTTGTTCCGGGTACAAAGTCCCCTGTATTCTTATTTGTTCTTGCTGTCCTGCTTGCAGTCTATAGCGGTTATTAGTTCTTGTATTACATTGCTAAGAAGAAAAACACTTCCAACTTGCTTGTTGGAGAATGCTCAATTCCTGTATTTGTTTCTTTGTTTGTGGATGTATAGTAGAAGCCAGCCCCATTGTAAGATAGACATACTTGAAAAAGTGGAACAATTAGTCCCCAATTCTTCGAATCATGGTTTACTCTCCACAGTGGTTGGCAATAACATTTTGATTGAAAAGCAAGCCCTTTACAATGGAATCAAAGTTTCACTCTCCAAATTGCTGTTTGCAACAGGAAATTGATTGGAGGAAAATATTTTATCAAGGGTCGTGATGCTGAAAATAAGCCTTTGAATCTCTCTGCAACAGGGGATTTTCTCTCTGCGCGAGACAAAGTTGGACATGGAACTCATACTCTGTCTACAGCAGGGGGGAATTTCGTGAAAAAAGCAAGTTTATATGGACATGCAGAAGGGGTTGCAAAAGGAGGAGCCCCTCATGCTAGAGTTGCAAGTTATAAAGTTTGTTGGCCTACAGATTCACTGGCGTACAATTGCTATGATGCAGATATTCTTGCAGCATTCGATGCAGGGATACATGACGGAGTTGATGTTTTCTCAGTTTCTCTTGGAGTGTCACCTCCTCTTCCGGATTATTTTCAAGATGGAGTTTCAATTGGATCGTTCCATGCAGTTCAAAGAGGGAGGGTTGTCGTCTGTTCCGCCGGAAATGACGGTCCAGTTTCGGGGACGGTTGCAAATGTGGCACCTTGGATTATAACTGTGGGAGCAAGCAGCATCGACAGAGAATACGCTTCGCGTGTTCATCTTGGAAACAACAAGACATATGCAGTAAGCAGGATTTATTGGCATTGTATTTCGGAGTTTTGTTAAAATGATTTTTGTTTACCTTTAAAATGTATTTTTAATGTATAAATGGATTGACTAACTGCCACACTTGGAACATGGTATCAATGGCTGACTCAAAGTAATGGTAAGGGTTTGGAAGGTTTGGAAATTCACTAAAGCTTGTAAATTTTGGTGTAATGGAAAACCTTAACATGAACTTTGGCTTAGGGTAGATTATCCCGAATCATGTTATAGGAGGGATGTTGAAGGAACATGGAGCTAACTGTCTTGAAAAACTCCATGACACCTATATTTTGCAAAGTTCACAATTCATACTTGTAATTCCAATAAATCTCTAACAACGACTTTAAAAACATAGAACTAACCACCCACTAAAAATAATGAAGATTTAGAAATTTACTAAAACATGCTAGCAAACCCAACATTCAACCCCTGAAAAACCCCATAAAACCCATATTTTGGGTCATGTCTCAAAGTTGTGACTACAACCACTCTCTTCCAGTTTTCGGATAAAACGACCGGTCTATTGGCGTTATCTAACTTCGTCTCTAGTTAAGTAATGAAGCGTGTGTAATTCATCTTATGAAGTGAGGCCCGAGGGTGGAAATTTATCCCTGCAACATGGAACCGCTAAATAGGGCGAGAGGCTTATTTCATGCTTTTAGCAGAGCATGGTCAGATTTAATGGTTTATTGATTATCAGGAAAAACCTTAGTGCTGTAGAGATTTATTTTCATAGAGAATTTCAAGAGGGCAATAACGCATATTGAATTTTTCTCTTTATTTCAGTCCGTGAAATTGAAAACTTTGATATCTAATTTTTTTCAAATCAAGGGCATTGAAATTAATAAATCGTATCCTTTGCAGTATGCTAGAAAAATCATTCTGTTAGTCTCTGCTTTTTTGTTTGAGGCCAGGGACAAAGCCTAGCACAGTTCCAATTACCAAAGGGAAAGATGTATCCACTGGTGTTATCAGCGAACGTCAAAGCCCCACATGCGAATAAAACTGCTGGGTATGCTGCATACTAGTACCCTTTACCAAAGAAAAAAATTGGACACGAGTACTATTAGTTCAATCAATCAAAGTCATGTTTCTTTTTGATATTGTGTTTTAACAGTTTCAATGGCTAATATTTTCAGAAAACTCTGTTTCCCGGGATCGTTGGATCCCAGCAAAGTTAAAGGAAAAATTGTTGCCTGTCTTCGTGGTATTAATGAGAGAGTTGAGAAAGGTGAAACTGTTCGATTAGCAGGAGGAGTAGGCATGATTCTTGCCAATGCACCCAAAGGCGACAATGAAGTTTATGCAGACGTTCATTTTCTTCCTGCTGCAAATTTGAATGCAACTGATGGAGCGGCAGTTTTTCAATACATCAAATTGACAGTGTAGGATTTAAATAAAACTTGTTAACTTATAGTAAAACCTAGTTATTGCATGAAAAACCCTAATGCCCAATTAAATTATGCTCATTCAGGTCCCCTGTGGCTTCCATTTATTCAAGAACTCAATTAGATATAAAGCCAGCTCCGACTATGGCAAACTTTTCCTCTCAGGGTCCAAATTCTCTCACTCCAGACATACTCAAGGTTTATAATTCAATCCCCACAACTCCATTGTTATGATATCTCCATTGTAATATTTTGAAAAGAAAGTTGTTAATTGTATCTCCAATGCAGCCTGATATTACAGCTCCAGGGGTGAACATCCTTGCAGCATTTTCAGAAGCAGCAGCAGTAACTGATCTTACTTTTGATAATAGACACGTACCTTTCAATGTTATTTCTGGCACATCTATGGCATGCCCACATGTTGCTGGTATTGTTGCTTTATTGAAGAGTGTACATCCTGATTGGAGCTCAGCAGCCATCAAGTCTGCCATTATGACTACAGGTATCTGTATCTATTTATTCGTATGCATACAAAGGTTCGAAGGATTTTTCATTTTTTATTTTTCATTGTAACGACGGCTCATCAATTGATATATTGAAATTCTGCAATATTTGTAGGTGGGATCTATTACAAATTTTCATTTTTTAAATGATTATATTCAATTTTATAATATAAATTTAATATAACATAAAATTATTATATTTTGAAATTTTCAAAATTTTACAAATACTATATAACATTATTACAACAGCTACTAACATTTCAAAATGATTACAACAACAACTAACATTTCAAGATATCTATAATCAACAACAACATCTATAATCAACTACTAAAATCATAGTTTAAATAACTGATTGTTTTTATTTTTTTTAACATAAGTGAGTAAATTGTTCATTCCAGAGATTATATGTATTAAAAACTATATACAATATAATTTTGACACAGTCAAAATCTTCATACTTAAATATCATTAATACTTAATTTAAATATTATAAATTTTAATAATTATTAATATGATAAGTTTAAAAAAAAAATCTAATTTATATATATAAAAACTAGTTAGTAAATGTAAATAGACATCAATTTATAATATATAAAAACTAGTTAGTTCAATCATAAAAATTAAATAGTTAGTAAATGTAAATAGACATCAATTTATAATACACAACAAAACAATCATTTTATCTTAATAAAATTTTAAACATCATAACATTTAACTAAATTATAACTTTATTTAAAACAAATTTGATAAAAATAATTTAAACATATATAAATAAAAGCGGTAGTCTAACTAGACTGCTTTTTTGCTCTGAAAATCATGGAAATTCCGTAAGTTTTTAAGAAAATCTGGCAAGAATTTTTTTAAATCCACATTATAACTATCAAAATTTAATATTTTGGGTGTCCTAGAGATTTTTGGTGGTGCTGAATCTATTTCCACCATCAAAATTCTGGCCAATTTTCGCGGTCTCATTAGACAACTCCTAAATAAAATGTAATAAGATTGTTAACCACAGATATTCATCCCCATTTTATCTTGGAGATTCTTAATTTATAAATATGTTAATTTTACAATACCACTGACCAATATCATGGCTTAGCAATGTCACATGCCCAAAAAAAATGAGAACTCTTTTCATATAACACTTCATCATATGACAACTGTTCATATGACATTTTTTTAATTATAAAATTTAATTAAAATAAAATAAATACTATTTTAGAAATAAATTTCAGCCTATACTATCAAGAATATTATAAAATACTTTGTGAAAGTTAAAATTGAATAATTGTTTCCATTGATAACTAGATTATGATAGTTTTCCATTATATTATTAAAAAAAATTATAATTATAATGATAATTATAGTTAATTCAATTTTTTTGAAAAAATTAAATTAATATTTACTTATCTTCTTTCATTTTTAATTCTTTTAATCACAGCTCAAAAATTGGACAACACCAAAAGGCCAATTAAGGATGACTCACTGCAAACCGCAGGTCCTTTCAACTATGGTGCAGGTCATGTCAATCCGAATAAGGCTACAGATCCTGGGCTAGTCTATGATCTATCAGTCGAAGATTACTACAGTTTTATCTGCGCCTTGAATTATAATTCAAGCCAGATGAAGGCCATAACAGGAAAGGAGATCGAGGATATTATTTCCTGCCCATCACTCACTCCTCAAATATATAACCTCAACTATCCTTCCATCACTGTCTCGGCACTGAAAGGGTCAGCAACTGTGAGAAGAACTGTGACAAATGTAGCAGAGGGACCGGTGACTTATAAAGCAAAAGTGCAGTCTCCTGTTGGAATTTCGGTGTTAGTTGAGCCTGCAGAGCTTCACTTTTCTACCAGCGGGGAAAAGAAAACATTTAATGTGTCGCTGAAAGCCCTGAACAGTTCTGGGGGACAGTACGTATTTGGGTACCTTGCATGGAAAAATGCCAAGCATTTGGTTGCAAGTCCCATTGTTGTGAAGGTAACCAGTGTGAATTAAAATGGTGAATATTTCACTAGCCAGCTATGCAGTAGTCTAAAAATTTCACAGAATAATTTCTAAATTTTAGTATAATTATGAAAAATTTAGCTAAAGATTTTTGAAAATCTGGGTTACAATTGTTAAAATTCAGTATTTTGGGTGTTCTAAGGAGTTTTGATGGTGTTGAATCCATTTTCACTATCAAAAATGCAATTCAAACACTCCAACTACCTGATTCTTTGAAATTTTATTTACCGGATTCTAACAAAAGACTGTTCTGTTGCATAAGTAAACAACTCCCCAACTATTGCTTCGCACTGTTGAATGGAAAATTGTCATGAAACTTTGTAAATGAGTTATTGAAGTTTTCTCTTAGTAAAATCGGTAGGCCTGCAAGCTAATAAAAATTCAAGCAGAATATAGTTAATTAAATTTGTTTTTCTTATTTATTTATAAAATTTGAATTTTAAATTTTATGATTTATATAATATTTTATAATATAGTTATTTCAAATTTAGCTATTTTTTCTAATCTAATTGAATTGATTTTTAAAGTATATTGTATAATTATATTGATTGTCATCGCAGCTTGTAATTTGGCACACAAATTTATCTATTGCCATTGTTTTTTATTGAAAAATGATCAAATTACATTTTTTTTTAATTGTTTTTTTCCAATTGCACATTCTAAAAGTTTTTAGAAATATATTGTTTCATCATATTTACTGTCATCACAGAATGCAAATTCTACATAAATTTCTCAATTATAATTATTTTTTTATTGAAAGATTATCAAATTACTTTTTCTGTTATGTTTTTTCCATTTTGTTTTTCCAATTGGCGACTTATGGCACAGTCTAAAAAGAAAAAAATTATATATAACTCAATTGGTCACCTATAACAGATTCCAAAAAGGAAAAAATTATATATAACTCTTATTTATTAAAGTGTGTACTATTTTCAATCAATCTAAGTAAGTTTAAATTAATTTATTGATTTTATATTAATGGTTTTATAGATGTTTGTTGGAAGTGGGTTGACTTTCTATTATTATTTGACTAAGTGGCCTTTATTTTTATTGATTTTTATTAAATAATGAGAAGGGTGAATCAAGTTTAAATAGTTTCCTAGTGTTTTTCTTTATATATATTGTTAGCGTTGTAGTTTGTATTTGACTTTATTTATGAATTTAATTAACATAATTACAATGAGAGAGTAAACATTATTGCACACACAAATTTGTGTTGAGCACTTTATTGAACAATATAAAAATACAAATAATATTATATTTAATTATTATATCATTAAGTAATTCTATATTTACATATATTTTACAAAATATTGTAAATTTGTGTGAAATTTCTATACCTATAATATCTAAGTTTATATGTTTTCTTTCATTCTTATATTTTATAATAAATTTATATTAACTTAAATATAATAGTTATATTTAATTTATTAATAATACAATAATTAAATATATTTTTTTCGTGACGAGGTTGACACTAATGAAGGGATGGACTTGGTAAGGTCCATGTTGCCATCACCACAAGCAATGGTTTTGGTGGATGTAATTGATCAACCAATGGCGATCATTAATTTCTGTTTCGGTATTATTTATAGTTTAATGCACTTTGATATCTCCCATTATTCCACATGATTACTCATCTCAATCATTTTGAATTACTTGTTGCTCTACTAGCTCTCCTCCTCCCACTTGCTCTATTCCTTTCCTGAATTTTTACTATATTCTTTATTTTTGACCTTCAGTATTGAGGATTTCAATTCATTCTCTTTCTCATTGTTGTTTTCTACATAGAGCTTGGGCCTTGGAAAAGAGTCAACATGCTTGATGGTTTGCACCAAGAGTCTTAAAGTATTTCTTGGCTACATCTCCTCATCAATCCCTCAACAACTTGGTCCCTCAATCCATTGCTCTTCTTCGTCCCATATGCCACCATGATGTGGCAACATGTGAGATGTAGGTGGGGTGATGGGCAATGTGTGGGCTCGCTTTCATATCAAGTCTTCTACCTATGTCTACCATGACCAAACTCGACTAGAGGTTGAACAAGAGCTGGAAGAAATAGAGGATGACATGTCATTATTCATGGTCATAGGTGGAGGAACATGTTGCCTAGGTGTTAGACACCAAGCACACATGAGGTAAACAGAATAAATACTTTCATATAATTGATCTACACCAACACTTCAAGATATTGCTTGGTAGAGTCTTGTTGGATTTTCATGTAATGTAAGACAAAATTTTGGTGGTGATCAAGGAAATTGAACTCTAATCGATGGACATAGAGGGATGACTCACTTGCATTGAAGTTGGCTCGACTCCTAGGATGTCCCCAAATACTAATGTCAAGATGGTAGCCAAGTTGATTGAGGTGAAAACCTTGCATTCCCCTTAGTTTGCTAGTTATACCTTTTTCTAAAAAAATTGTTGATTTTCAAAATATCTATGATAGAAAATCCCCTTCATTATCTCTAACTAAAAATTCCTACTTCTTATTAAAAACTACCTCTTCTTCTACCATAATAATTTTAGAAAATTCTAATTTATCCCTAACTCTTTACTTTTTGAACTTTACAAAATAAATTGATTCATCAATTAATTTATATTAAAATTCAACCCAATTATTAAATTACCCATTAATTAAATTCCTCCATCTTCTCTTCTGTCGTCCTTTCCTTGTCCTTAGAAACTACATTAAATTTCCCATCTCCCCCCTCCTTCACATGGAGGAAGATATTTTGCATGTTCTTCATCAACAAATGTTAGTTGTCTCTCTTTAATGTTAGTTTTATATTTATTCAAAACTCTTTTTAAATTTTTCTTCATAAATGAATTGGGAAGAATTGTCATAATACACCTCATTGAGTTTCTTAATATGTTTGAAATGTATTTTGAAAACTATTTCCCTTTCATTATTAAATATGCTCATTCATACATATATATAGGTGGAAAATGTGTATTCTCTCTTTTAATTATATAAGAATGTGGGTGCTCTTTTAAGTTGGAATTCATACTTTTTGATGTAATACTAATTATATCTATACATGAAACTCATTTATCTTATATTTATAGTTATTTTAATAATTCTATAAATTGTTTTACTAATACCAGTTTAGATCCATTTTCATTTTAGATCTATCAAACTTTAAGAGATCAAATTACTTTTCACAAATTTGCATATCAAAAGATTTATAAATTCAGAGTCAAAAGATAAATATAGACTAAATATAGACTAGTTTAATTATTAATTGTAAATGTAATTATAATATAATTATTAATTTTATGTTTTTTTCATTTTTATTTTATGTAATTTGACTAAATGAAAATGTTTTACTAATAATTATAATTATAATGATTAATTTTTTTAATTTTTAATGTTTAATTTTATTTTGGTAAAACAAAAATGATCACAAAGCATTATATTAAATTATAACATCTTTACCATATTAAAATGAATAACCCATTTAAAGCAATAATTTAGTTTTTCTTCTATTTCTTACTCAACTAAATACTCAACCACAAACTCACTCTCCTCAATTCCAATATATAATATAATTTTATTTTCTCTATTAATGTTCAATGTTTCAAACGAATATCAAAGAACATTTGCACTAAAATTTTATTAGGATTTTATGTTTCAAAAGAATATCAAGGAATATTTACACTTTTTGGTGGCATTTAAATGAGTATTATGGTTATATTTTATAATCTAAAATGACTGTTTTGTATTTATATTTATATATAAATTTTGTTTTTATAGAATAAAATTAATGAGTGGTCTTTAGTGAGATTTTTCAGAAGTTTTATGGTCAATTTTTCTGGTCTAATTTCTCTAAAATCTAATAGGAATTCATTGAAATCACAAACTTGATGGGTAACTCATGCACAATCAAAATACCCTAGAATTTTTTAGGGTGCCTAATCTATATATACAGTAAAATAAATTATTTTAAATAACACAAATCAAAACTCTCATTAAAGACAACTCCTAAAATTAATGAATTATTAATATATAAATTAAATATATAATAATTGATTAAAAATAAAGAATAATTTTTAAATACTAGTTATCAAAATATAATTAATAATAATATATATAATTAATAATATTTTTGTTATTGATAATCATAATTAGTAATTACACAATTAATAATCAAATGATAATAATTAATAATTTACATTAAGGTAACACAAATAATGATTCAATAAAATGAAATACATATGACACAAAATATGGGTAAAATAAATATACGGCAATCTTGCATAAAAAAATTATCCAAATGATAACACAAACCATGATCTTATTTACAAAACACTAAAACTCCTAACAAAAGAGTGACAAACAATAAATATTTTTCTATGTTACACTGAATAGTGTGATATAATGGGTGATGTATACCACAAAGTGAATGAATATAATGGGTGATGTATACCACAAAGTGAATGAAAACATATCATTTAACACTTAAGGAAATGGTCGAGCTATTTTCATGTTGAATTAAAGTGGGTGACAAAAATGATGACATAAAGTATTTTTGGAGACACAAACAAAATGTGATCCCAAAGAGATGTGATTTCTTGTTATGTTGTTACATGTAATGCATATACATGTTTTTTATTACTTACAATTGTAAAAGTTAATAGAATACATTCATCATATACGAGGTTTAGTGTCAGTTAATGATAATTATGATAACTCAGAAATGTAAATCCTGAAATGAAATTATAATTCATTATAGCTAGCTCATTGAGAAGAGAAGTGTTGGAGAAGAACAACTCTAAAAGTCTCTCTTAATCAAAATTTAGGGAGTAAACATAGTGAAAAAATTTGGTGCCAGCAGCGAAGCCTAATAAGGTACCCAAATACAAACTCTCATAAGAAGAGAAATGAGAGGAACTTGCAGGGAAAAAATCGTCTCCAAAAGAGAGAAAAATGTAAGTTCTCAAATAAGCATGGAGCTAAAATTGTAGATCCCAAAAAAATTCAACTAAATGGAAATAATACAGGCTTGCTCTAATTACGAAGTATGAAAAGATGAGGTCGCAAACTATGAAGATGAGAATCATGAAACCTCAATGAATTTGGTTGAACTATGAAGTAGAAAATGTTGCAAAGGCACAAAAGCAACAAAAAATGTCAACTTCCCCAAAAATGCTTCATATAAAATAGGCATTAGTAAAGAACTAGGACAAAGGCTTCAAATAGAAGCAACACCATCAACCAAAAAACAAACAATGAGGCTTGTAAGTATGGAAAAATTATCTGAAAAATAGTATAATAGCAAACATGAATATGTTTGAACACCATCACCATCACAAAGAAGAAAATACTAGAAATGAATTCAACACATCAACAACAACAACATCTATCTTCATCAAACCCCCACCCTGTAAAACATACCTGCAATAGGAGTGGTCGCTATTCTCAACAAATCCCCCACTGAAACACAACTAAGGGAGCAACAAAAATCAAGAGCTAAGAAGAGAAGCTTTGTACGATTTCACAACCGATGAGACACAATGGTTTGACGTCCAAAAAAGTACATTCAAATTATTCCATGACCATTCATTAATCCAACCACAATCAAACCTAATGGCTGGAATTGGTCCATAGTTCATCCTTTCATGTCTCCTCTGTAATGATCTAAATACAAGGCTACTATGTGACAAAGATTTTTGATGCGTGGGTGACTTCCTTTGATCCTTATGAGGATTTTGACATGGATCAATTTTTGGTTTTGTTGACTTAAAGATGTGTATAGCAACAATATCATATGAAATGATATTGGAAGCCATGTCGTCATTATATTTATCACAATCAATAGGAGCATGTTCTATCGACATCTCAATCTAAATTCCTTCAACAAAAAAATAATGTCTCTCTAGTCTCAATAGAGTTGGAAGTAGGTAATGAGGAAACAACATGATCATATCCAAAACATTCTCTTGATGTTTGCACTATATGATTAACAAGAGCGTCAATGCCATGTCCATTCTTCCCAAGTGCTCCTTTGGTGTATCCCATTTTTCTTAGCAATCGTGACTCTATATTGATGATGTTGTTTTCAAAGCTAGATGAAACAAAGCACCATTGTCAACATCGACTGGTGAGCATGGAAACTCAACAGTAGCATTCTTATAATAATTTTAAAGATGACATAGTTCTAATTCAAGGTGATATTTCACTCTTGCATGTCCCAAACAAACTTATCCTTCTCAATCAATTGTTGTGATAAGGAATCATAATCTTGTTTTAGACGTTGGAATTGATCCAGTAATCTATTGTTCTTTGCTTGAATATGGCATGTTTCTTAACAAAACAATTCCATTGAGGATTTTTAATAGCAAAATTCCATTACTCGTTGATAATTTTCGTCCTCCAACTTGTAAATTTTCTTGTTCAAAATTACATTCTGAGTAAAAAAGACACTCAAATCCCCACTTTAAAAAATCAAATAGGTAAATATTTTCTTGAAACTCATCTACAAGTGTTATACATTATTTTTTCATACTCCACTTTGTGTTGTCATACCACTAGTGTCGCAAAATATGTCCTCCATGCAACATGTCTAAAACATCCCTAAGGAAGTGTAAGAAGGCTTGACTTGAAAACACTTGAAAATATTATCAAAAACCTTGTTTTACAAGCCCAATGTATTCTACATAGTTGATGACTCGCACTTATCACTTCTTTCACTACTTATGTCTAGCGTTGGCAGTGTGACTTTTATCGGGAAAATTCACACTGGCCCTCTTCAGACAGTGCTTCCCAAATGGAGGAGAAGCTTCCCTTACTACAAGAATCAAGAACAACAACATGGTTTCAGGAAGTTGATGATAGGAATGATACCTCCCCTTCATGGACATGGATCCTATTTCCATGGATCTGTCCCTCAAGATGTGGAAATCCTCCCACCTTTTATGGATCCGCAACTCCCTCTCCCTCCCTATAAATGAAACCGCTGCCATCCACTAATGGTTGGTTTTGATCCTATGAGATGAAGCATGCCGAATTGCTACCCATTTGTGAAGGAGGAAGTTGTTTGAAGAGTTGAGGCTAGGACTTGGAGTCTCACTTGAAACAGGCATCCAACATCAAGGCTTTTGGTTGTATTTCTCCCTTTGTCATTCTATTAATAATACATTATGTGTTTCTTTTCCCTAAATATGTCGATTATTGTCTATTTATTGTATTGTTCCTTGATCTACTACATAACTTATACAAGAGACTATTATGATTTGTATACGTTTGTTGTCTATGCTTGCCTTTCCTTGCAGGAATTCATCCTCACCAACGGAAAGGAGATCATGAGCGTGGAAGCAAAAGAATCAAGGTTGACACCAAATACAAGCATTAGCATCAGAAAGAGGTGGGACATCTATCCTCCTTCGTTTTTTTCTAGCATAAGTTAGGAAAGGTTGCATATATTTGTCTAGTTTGTTGCTAGATCCTCCCATGGACTAGAGGGATCATTTATGTCCGCAGAAAGGGTTTCCTTCACAATATAGTGGTGACTCCAATGGGGAGCCAATAACCCTTCAAACCTCCTTTTCATTTTGGTATGTTTCGATTAGTTTAGCCAACCGCCTTATAATCCATCATTTTGATTGATTATAATTCTGCATTATGAGTAGTATGTTCTTTAGAGTTTCAAGTATGGATTTCTTCTTGATTTTCATTGTATTTTCCTAATCTTTCCTTGCCCAGTGTGGATATTACTAAGTAAAGTCGTGCTTAAAACCCTGTCTTCCATTGTCTTCCCGCGCTGGTCCAGTTTCTCATCAAGCCAACACGTTTTTTTAGACAAAAAGGGCGCTACCAACACGAATTTTGTTGGGTAAAGTAGCGTTGAAGACCCTTTTAGCACAGATTTTGATGAGTAAAGTAGTGTTGGTCCAAATGATTTAGAATTTTTAGTTTTTTTTTAGAAGTTTGGGATATCTAGATCTCTAGAGTATTCTTCCAACTTTGTGTGCTTAGAATGTTGATGGCTTGTTGTTATATTCTTTGTGGTTTACAAAAGTTTGTTCCATGTCCAAATGAGCTTGAGGTGAATCTTAGGTTCTTTAGGTAATTGAATTTATTGTTTTTCTGCTTGCATTTCTGCTTGATGAGCATTTTAGTTCTTTTGGAAACTAGAAAAAATTACATTTTGAATTTGATTAACATTTGTCTCAAAGTTGGTTATTGCTTATGAAATTGCATTAGATTGCATTGCATTGGAAATCAATTTTTGAGATATTCATTGAAGCTTAGATTATAGTGCTTAGTGATTGAAAGTTGATAAATGCATCTTTATTAAAAAATGAAAAAAAAAAATCATGTGGGTGAATTTTAGTGAATTGAAATTCATTTACTTTTTGGTTGTTGCATTGCAATTGTGAATTTGAAAGATCTAGTTAGGAAGCTCTTGTTTGTTGCATATTTGATTGTTGTGTCAATGTTTGCACTTCTTCCCTATACTAGATAGCTTTCATCTAAATGGATAGTCTTTTCGTCATATTAGTTGCATTATAGGTATGTTCAGTTGACATCGATTTTGAGCTTTGAAATTGAAACATAATTCAAGATCAACTTTAAAATTTATTAAAATTAACCTAAGGAGAATTTGGAAAATTAACGCAAACATCTAGAGGTCTATGCTAGAGGCGTGTTTCAACGTCGTTAAACGTAGGAGTTGTCATTGTTTTCCAGTGTCGCATCCCGGGGGTGATATCTCGTTCCACGTACAGAAGTGTGTCAAATTGTTCTCCACGTGCCTTCAAGTATATCGGATGGCGCTCCATGCATGATAAATATATGGGAACAATCTCAACGAACGGTTACGCATTAGACAACACTACTGCAGGCTTCACTCCCATGTACCATCATGTATATTTTGGGAGTCCCCTATAGTTTTCTATCCATCCGTAGGTAACTGAGTCTGTCGCCTTGTATACCGTGATACACCGAACACAAAATTCGAGGATATTGGTTGCCGTACATTAAGTCCTTTGTTCCCTAAGGTGTATATTGCAGTTCACGGTTGCTTGGTAAACATTTATATCTACATTTCCCTCTTTGATCTTTTTTTTTTGTTAATTTCTAAAATAAATTAATTGACATCGGAATAACATCCTCCCCGTGAACAACTCCTTAGTAGATATTAGGTTGAGACTAATGGCAACAGTTCCTGAGTTTACCAATTAAGGAAACCCTTGAGATGGGAATCTTAATCCTTTTCCTTCTTTTGGAAATATTGGCACTCCTTATATGGTGATGTTTTCCCTTCCTGGATTTACCATTGGTTTTCCAGTTTGGCTATTTTCGACCCCTATGGTTTTGAATGTCCAAACTGCTTCCAAATCAAGTTCACCTCCACCTGAATAGTGTCAACCTCATTTTGATCCTAAATTTGACCCTTTTCCTTCTTCACATATCGTTTCTTCCTCCCTTTCTTCCACTTCGCCTGGTGAAAATCTTGATTCTAGTAACTAAGAAGCTAAGAAGAAGAAGAAGAAGAAGCCAAATAAGCAAAGGGCCAACCAAGCAACCATTTCTACATATGCAACTAATGTGGACAAACCTTCCAGTCAACCCCACAAAGTGAAGTTCCCTTGCAGGTTATGTAAGGGTGATTACCTTCTTAGAGATTGTCGTGGTATTCCCAAGGTATTAGAAATGTGGTCCACAAATCAAATAAAATTTTTTCATTGGCCTCTAGAGATCATGTTGGTGATAAAGCCTCAGTTAGTGATATTAAGGTCCATGGGAAAAGGGGTAAAGTCAAATTTCCCTGTAATTTATGTGAAGGGAATCATCCCATTCACCTTTGTCGTTATATTCATGAAGCATCCAAAGTGTTGGAAAACCTTACAGCTTCTCAGCCACGACTTTTTGCTAGTTACCGGAAGCTTTACCCTGATCCTTCACTAGTTGATGAAGTGATATATCAAAATTCATCTCTAATCAATGCCACTCTCTGAAAGTGAATCCCACGAGTCTATTCCCAATCAACCATTGGTTGAGAAGACGGTTGACTCACTTCCACCTTCATTTGATCGTACCTTTCCCGTAGAGAGTGAACTTAATACCACTCATGTTCTTCGTGTTTCTTCAGATTCAAATGAACTAGAGGGGAATACTCTTGTTACCAAGGTACAAGGGGTGATCCTCCCGTTCCCATAACACAAGGGGGCAGTTATCCCACTCCCACAACACCCCCTCCAAGTAGTAGTCGCTTCTTTTGATTGGAGTTGACTGGCAGGATATCGTCTTCCTTCTTATGCTCCCTTTAATATCACAGTACATGTTTATAATATACCCGTACCTGGAAAATTCATAGATGAAGTCTCATATGTTAGTATTTTGTCTTCAAATACTTGGTGAGATTTAGGTTCTCCACAACTTGTGCCCATTACCCAAAATCTGTTGGCTTTTAATAGATGAACCAGTCAACCATTAGGTATCCTTCCTAATTTTCCTATTACTTTGGGAGGAAAAATCATATATATTGATGTGATGGTTGTCCAAGGCCCTTTGGATTATAATTTACTCCTTGGGCGTGACTATGTTTATCTCATGGAGCTCTTGTCTCTTCTTTCTTTCGCATGATATGTTTCCCACATGAAGGAAGAATCCTGACCATTGATCAAATTTCATTAATTGGTCCTAATTTGACTCCCAAACAACCAACATCCCTAAATGGTCCTTATATGCAAGTGGTGTCTTCCCCACCATAGGTTAATTATGTGGCAACTTGTTCCATGCCTGAGTCTAATGATGATCTAGTCAGTGACATAGTGCACCATGTACTGGGCACATTGGATCCAGATATTTCCCCTAGATCCCTTGATATGTATCCCTTCCAGAGTGTTGTTCTCCCATGTTGAGAACATATTTGAAGCCATGACCTCTTATGGGAAATGATCAAGGTCTTCGAAGCATAGTTCCTTTTCTTGTGTCAAGCTCATTAAAAAATGAAACAAGGTGTCAGAGAAAAATTCCTTTTCTTGTGTCAAGCTCGTTGAAAAATGAAGCAAGGCCTCAGAGTAGAGTTCCTTTTCTTGTGTCAAGCTCATTAAAAAATGAAACAAGATGTCATGAGGATAATTCCTTTACTGTGTCAACCTCGTTAAAAAATGAAACAGGTTCCTTATGAGGATAGTTATTTTACTGTGTCAGCCTTGTTAAAAAAAATGAAATAGGTTCCTATGACGATGGTTCTTTTACTATGTCAACCTCATTAAAAAAATGAAATATGTCCCCTTTCAATTTGAGTCTTTGATTAAATCTCGTAAATTCCGAGTCGAATCTTTCACTTGATGTCATAAATGAACCTTCATTACATCCACCTGTTAGTAACCAGTAGTCTACTAGGTGAATGAAATGAATCTTGGGGGGCATGTACCTCAGATTGAGTCATTATACTTGGGGCATGCAAACTTATTCCAAGCATATTTTTTCTCTGTTTCAAGCTTTTATAAAAATGAAACCACCCTCAAGCATAGCTTTTCCTCCACTTCAAGCTTATGTAAAAATGAAACCATCTTCAAGGGTTCTCAAGCATAGTTTCCCATGTTTCAAGCTTGTGTAAGAAATGAAACCATTCCTATACACATCTCGTGATTTCCCTTTTATCTGCCTCCTCTTCCACATGAGCCTTGGTTTTGTCATTCCATCGTCACCATCTGCTTGGCCGATCATACACTCTCACTTGGTTATTTTACCCTTGCCTAGGGAACCGCTGCAATGAGTGGTCTTATTAACCAACTTCTTGACCTTTGTGTGTTTTGAGTAGTTCCATCATTACCGAAACTAGTTGCTACCTTTTATACCACTCGTTCCTCCAAGTGGAGTTATCCTTTAGCTCTTTTTTGACTCTCGAAACATGAAAATATTGTTGAGCACTTGTCCTTTCGAACTTGTAAAATTAAATGAAAATACGTCTACTCAATATAAGTTTAACCCTTTTCCGAATTGAGATAGAGTAGTTAAGAAAAATGAATACCTTAGTCAAACATAGCTAATAGGTTCTCTTGGATATTATTTTCTACCTTTTCATATTTGAGAGACTATTTACGAAAAGGGACATCTGGAGCTTTCTTTTCTACCTCTTTTTCAAACTCCATAAACATGAAAAATATGTCAAGTTACCCCTCCGTCGGACTCGTAAAACTAAAACAATGAAGGACTTTTCGGGTCATGAAGAGACTGAGCTACTCCTTCCTAGGGCTTGTTAAAACACTAAGATGGATTCACCCGAAGGGTGAACTTATACGACAATCATATGGTATCCTCTTCAAGCTTGAGATTAAAAATAAATAGGTACTCGCTAGAACTAGTAGGGGGAAATGGAAGGAAACTTATATCCTGTATTTTGTGTGAAAAGTAGTATGTCTCTCTTAAACATGACACTTATATGTATCTCGTGTCGGGTTTGGGACATCCTCACTTTGTCACTTGTCTTATTGGGTTTGGGAAATCCATTTGCCTCTCATTTGATTATATATTGTCACCATGACCTCTGATCCTATTGTGAGTCAAATGTTGCCAAATTTTGTAGTTGTGTCGCTGATATGTTCAAGAGAAGTCCCTCCTACAAATTAAAACCACTTATAACCCGTTTGACCTTCTCTGCATCAATCCTGAATCACTCTTGCAAACTTTGCAAAATCTTATGTTTTGTGTCGATGATGTGGGAAACATTATGGCTCTCCTTTGACGGATTACTTCCGGTCGACTCCAACTCATTATCCAAGAAGATGACCAAGAAACTCCCTTTCAGTACCTTGGAGCTTATATGCCTCAATGGTAGGTTATATGCATTCAAAGATAGGTTCACATCATTGGCCTTTCATCGAATGATTCTGCAAGTGTTTGACTTCAACTTCATTTCTCACACTTGTAGATTGTGTTGTAGTACCTTGTGAGTCGTCACCATCATTGGTGGTTTCTGTCATGCCTATTAATGGTTTACATCATCGACTGGTAATCAAGTAGTTTCTACCATCTTCAACTTCAACCAATCTATTCACACGATGAGATTCATACTTTGGTTGGATCGAGATGAAGAAGAAGACCATGTGTTTCATTTGATAAATCCTGTATGCGTGGAGTTATCAATTATTCATGATTGTAAACATGATAATTTCTAGTCGGATGGCTACGTCCATGTCGTGGATCCATGTATTCTTGATTGTAAACATGATCCTTTCTAGTCGGATGGTTGCATCCATGTCATGGATCCATGTATTGTTAGATGCTTACAATTTAGGCATACTTACATCAGAGATGTTAGATATATTGTATTATGTTTGGTTTGCAGGTCTCCTGACGGTGGTTCGCTTAGTCCTTATCTTTGCTTGTAAATCACTTCAGCCATCACTCCTCGTTGTAACTTCATGCTTTAGGGGGCATCTGTTATAAAATATTTTTTCACACACCACTTTGTGTCGTCATACCACCAATGTCGCAAAATATGTCCTCAATGAAACATGTCTAAAACATCCCTGAAGAACTGGAATAAGACTTGACTTGAAAAGATTCTAAAAATGTTTTCAAGAACCTTGTTTTACAAGGCGAGTGCATTCTGCATAGCTAATGACTTGCACTTATCACCTTTTACACTACTTATTTCTAGCACTGGGAACACGGATTTTGTCAGGAAAATATGCATTGGACCTGTTCAGGTAATTATTCCCAAAATGGAGGAGAAGCTTCCCTTACTAGAAGACTCGAGAACAGTGATGTTGTTTCAGGTAGTTGATGATAGGAACAAGACCTACCATTCATGGCCATGGATCCTCTTTCCATGTATATTTCCCTTAAGATGTGGAACTCCTCCCACTTTTTATGGATCCTCAACTCCCTATCCTTCCCTATAAATGAAACCCCTACCATCCACTAATGGTTGGTTGCCATCCTATAAGATGAATCATGCTGAATTTCTTCCCATTTGTGAAGGAGGAAGTTTTCTGAAGAGTTGAGGCTAGGACTTGGAGTCTCACCTGAAGGGGGCGTCCAACATCAAGGATTTTGGTTGTATTTCTCCCTTTGTCGCTCTATTAATAATACATTGTGTGTTTCCTTTCCTTAAATATGTCAATTATTTTCTATTTATTGTATTATTCCTTGATATGTTGCATAACATATACTAGAGACTATTATGATTTGTATATGTTTGTTGTCTCCACTTGTATTTCCTTGCAGGCATTCATCCTCACCAACGAAGAGGAGATCGTGAGCATGGAAGTAAAAGAATAAAGGCTGACACTAAAGACATACACTAGTAGAAAATGATGAAATTAGTGACTAGGTGACTAAAAAAGTTAGTCACCACAACTATTTCAAGTGAATTACTACCAAATTTGAACAATTTTAAGTGACCCAACCGAAAATGACTAACTTAAATGACTAATTTAGTCTAGGGATAAAATAAATGACTAGATAATAAGTGACCCAACTAAAAACGACTAACTTAAACGACTAATTTAGTCTAGGGATAAAATAAACGACTAGATAATAAGTGACCCAACTAAAAACAACCAACTTAAATGACTAATTTAGTCCATCACTAAAATATATGACTAAATAATAAGTGACAAAATTAAAAATAATTAACGTAAATGAATATTGTAGTCCAAGAATAACAATATGACCAATTAGAAAGTACAAGAAGTATATGGTTTAGTCATTTATGCTAGTCATTTTTAATTGTGTCACTACAGCAATGGAACCTTGCAATTTTGATATTAAAATGTTACATTTCACTAAATTTTGATGTTGCAGATGGATTCAGAGATAAAGGGGGTCTTTGAATCCATCTGCAGTGTTAAAATTTAGAGACAAAGGGGTTGCTTCTCCACATTCATGGATGACATCCACAATAAACTTGTTAGTGTGGACTGGCGCACCTTACTCAAGAGATTTGATCTAGGCATTTGATAGTGTAAAACTAGCCAAATACCCATCAACACTAATAAAAAACTGTTTAGCTAACCTTATTTTCCATGCGAAACTACTCAAGAGATATTTTTCCACATTCGTGAATACATGTTAAAAATAATTATAACCAACTTAATCACAAATTAATTATAAATATATTTCTATATTTTCTTATGCTTTGATATAAAAGTGCATGTTTAAAAATATTTTCAATGAAACTAATGTTTAAAAATATAATCATAATATTATTCACTTAAAAAAGAAAGGTGAAAAGCTTCTATAAAATTTATACAAACATTATATATCTTAAAAATAGCTTAAAAGATGAATTAATCTAATTTTTTCATTTTCTTATTTTAAAAAACATATTTTTTTTCTTATTTTGCAAGGGAAAAAAAAAAAAAAATTCTCTTCAAATTGAAAACTTCATAAATATTTAAAAAATTAAATACTATTCAATATCTAAACCCAAATCAAAGTAGTGGAGGGAAAAAATAAAAATAATGGTGGGAAAAATAAAATTAAAAATTAAAAAATGAAAGATAATTGGTATAGTACCATACAACAATTCCAAATTCCTTTTCCTCTCACCACCACACAATTCGATTATTGGAAACCAACAAGAAGCGGGAAAGAAACCAAACATTGAGAGCAAAGCACATTTTACATGTCAAGGTAAATATACGACATAAAAAATCCACACATTCCCTGGGATTTGGAGCCATTTTCTCTCTGTCTTTGGTTTTTGAACTAAAATTGAATTGAATTTGCTGAGGTTTTGAGGCTTTTTGTCCAGATTTATGTAGTAGAACGATGGATTTGCGGATCTATCCCTATGGCTTCGCAAAGCTCTGGTGCAGCAGGGTTTGAAGGGTTTGGCCCGGCTTTTGGCAGAGGGTTTGAATCAAATCAGTGAATGAACATCCACCTGCATCATTCATTTCTACAATGGAAGAATATTCATGAAGCTCTGGTGCAGCAAGGTTTGAAGGGTTTGGCCCGGCTTCTAGAAGAGGGTTTGAATCAAATTACTGAATGAACATCCACCTGCATCATTCATTTCTGCAATGGAAGAGCATGTTAGATATGCCCCAAGAGCATCATCAGTCATCAGTCTGGAGGGAGTCAGTATGAACATATACCTTAGGAGACTATACAGTTTATTCAAGACATTGAAATTGCATTTTGTTTGTTATTTCCAAAGCTCTAGTGAAATTTTATAATAATTGTTCCTTTTTAAAGAAATATTCGAAATTGCATTTGATTTTTTATTTCCAAAGCTCTAGTTAAATTTTCTAATAATTGTTCCTTTTTAAAGAAATATTCATTAATATGATAGTGTTTCTCGAATAGAAGACTGAGTCTGCTCCAAAGGTTTTATCTCTGGAGTACAAGAAAAAATCAAAACCCCAAGATGATGCACCATTCGTTTCTTCCTTAGCCCCATTCGAATAGAAGACCGAGTCTGCTCCAAAGGTCTTATTTCAGAAGTACAAGAAAAAATCAAAACCCCAAGATGATGCACCACTGGTTTCTTCCTTAGTCCCATTCGACCTCTAGTTTTCTTCTTGACAACTACTATCAAGGATCTCGCTACACATATTAATTTCGTCGCAAACTTGAGACCTGCAGCAGAATGAATATTCTTGTTATCTAAACCCCTAGTACATAAAAAACACAATTGCAGCGAAGCCAACATCTTTCGTGTATGCTACCCCACAGAGATAATGGTAAGAAAAAACATCTTAGCATTTACACTTACTTCAGAGAGTATAACAACAAGTATACATACATTAAAAATAAACCAATATAGGTTTGTACCTTGGTTTCTGCAAAGCACAATCTAATACAGAGATTGTGCTTTGCAGAAACCAAGGTACAAACCTAGATTAACAATTACAGTATCCTTGTGGCTTTCCTCATGGCCAAGTGGTGTCAAAGCTTCCTTCTTTGGAACTACCATGCCTATAAGACCACCTTTCATCGCAGTCTTCCAAGTATGCACTCGACCACCATCTGTAATTCTAGCACACATACCAGCCCCAATATATACCTGCCTCAACTTATCACCATGTGGAATGCAAGGACCATGTCCATACAATGGGGTAGCTGGCACATTATATACTCCAACCGCAGGATTTGGTACAGCATGAGTCCACTATTGAACATCTCCATCACTAGTTAAAGCAATGAAGTCTTCTTGTGGGAGTGAAAATATTAAAATATTATAAGAATCACTGCACTCAACATAAATGAGTATTTCTTCTAAGAAAACTTCTATTTTCTAACTCCCATGTACATTGATTATAGCCTAACCCTTTCCATTTGACAAACCATTCTTGCCAGCCCATTTCACTGACTACATCCGTGCATTCTTTATCAGGATGCTTAAGAAAAATCAGTGCTCTCTTCTGAATAAGCCGTTGTGGTTCAACCCATTCAGAGTTCCATATAAGAGCCTTTCCTTGCTGCAGTTTTTTCTTGAAATTAGCTAGTTGCTTGGGAGCTTCCTTGACAAGCAGAATTTCACTGACCCAGAAATTATGAAGATGAGAGAGTCCTCTATACTTAACAAAATATATCCTTTGTTTTTTCTTGAGTCGTCCTACTACTTTATCTGATTTCACTCGGTATGTAGTCTTCACAGCAATTTCACGATCTCCGGCATTATTAGATTTAAACAATGTTTTTTCTTTTAGCCCATCATGATCTCTCTGAGTTGAAGCCGACATTGAACAACCTATAACAGGATGAACACCATATTCGCTCTCAAAAATGTTGTTCGCTTTCTCTCTTTTTTTCCACAAACACATCCAATTCAGCAAATTATTCAGGTTCAACATGCTTGATGTCCCATATCGATTCGACTCCTTCGCAGACAGAGTGTACACCACATGATATTCTCATGTAAGTACAAGTTGGGCAGTACCAGTCACCAGGAGGAACTTGAACCAAGGGTGGGTCAAGGCAACCTATATGGTAAGTTACGAGGCAGTCTTTTCCATCACAACACAGCAGCTCCTCGCCTTCTTTACAGACTTGGCACGCATTATTATAAAAATATGTAGAAGACCTCACAACAGAACCACTTATATGCACAGCAGATGGTTCCTCAATGTTAGCATCTTCTCTGCTTACCTTTGTTCCACCAACCATTCTCTTAAGGTCCAAAGTGTCCTCATCTTCATCATCCTCTAAAAAGATCTGATGACTATCAAACCCTGGAACATTCTTACTCAACCTTTTTTCCCCCTTTTGAGTTACAGCAGAGTCATCTCCTCCATCTTTATCTGAATTTACAACAGCTTTGTCCTCCTGCAGAGAATTAAATGGTTCCTCAACTTGTTCTGATGACTCCAAATAGCTTCTTTGCAAGCCAACTGAATGAATAGATGGGTCCTTTGGCAAACAATTATGATACAACTAAAGAGTTTTGGTAACAGCATCTAAAAATTTCTTGTCTTTACACATATTTTTAATTTCTTCATAATTCTCCCAAAACGGACGAAAAGACCTTGCCTCAATAAATTCGGGTTCATCCCCTAATTCCACAGAGTATATGAGCTGAGTTAATTCCAACCCATAATGTTTGGACAAATTTTTTCTCTGCATACTATCAGACTTTAGCACAATGAAAGCAGGCCACCATTTGCCCTTTTCTATCTCAACCCAAACAATCGTCTTTGGTTCAGAATCATTGCTTATGTTATTCTCATCTGACTCAGAATCTCCATTAGCAGATTCTTTCCCCACTCCTACATTTCCATATATATTAGCAGAAGATTCATTTCTTTGAAAACAACCACGTGATTCCACATGGTCGTCATCATTTGTATTTGGTTCAATGTGCATGCAAGAATCAGAAAGACCCTGTTTAGTTTCCTCCTGTGAATCAGCACAAGTAGCATTCAAAGCATGACATGCATTGTCATCACAACACCAAGACTGCCTACATACTTGAATATTCTCTATCCTCTTCCACTTTTTCCATTGATACATTGTGCCCATTCCCTGGTATGTTGATCCTCACTCATCCCATGCTGTTGTACTCAACATAAATGAGTATCCATCCTTTCCCTAGAAACAACCTGCATAAATTCACACTTGCATTTCTAAAATGTATTTTTTTGCACAGATGTACGTGGGCATGAATACATAGTAGAATGAGAAAGAGTGGATTCATAAATTCATTAGATGATGCAATGTCTCATTGATTCATTACATAGTAGGAGAAGATGAGCACATTGCATATCTCCCAAATACTTAACGAATAGCAACCACATTTAATACTATATTAAATGCCTAATAAGTGAATCTTCTATTTGGCAGCTCAATTTCACAAATTTTCTAGGTGGTGACTAGTTAAAATTTGTATGGTAGCTATCAATGCTCTTCGTTATCCTCTGCTACATGTTGGCTTCTCTTTTGGTGGCTTAATCACTTTGATTCAGGGGCTCTACCATGAACATAAGCTATACATTTTGACATCTCTGTTGGCAGCTACCCACTCACTCATGACATCTCTGACTTGATTCTTTGGTTATTCAGCAGATAATATCTATCCACGTGATTCTTTTGGTGATCCAGCATCACTTTTTTCCAAAAAAAAATGCTTCAGACTGAGACAGTTGAGGCTATGGTTCATGACCTATATTTTCTTATGTTCCTTTGGGTAGAGGCATGTGGTACAATTGTCTACATCCTAAACAGGTTTCCTCTCTAGATATTGAAGGACGAAACATCGAAGGAAGCTTTCATCGGTGAGAAATCCTAGGTATCACACTTTTTGTGTTGTTGTCTTGTATATATTCATATTTTTTAGGAGAAATGAACTAAATTGAAACACTTCAATTTGAAGGGTGTTTTTGTTGGATATAATGAGTCATGCAAGGCCTATGGAGTCTACATTCTGTCACAATGGAAAATAATAGTGGACTGAGATGTGAACCTTGTGATGATGCATGGTCCCTCGAGGTCTTAGGAGCCTTTTAGTAGAGGTTTAGGAGGGAGAAACCTTTTCTGTCCTAATGATGATTAGCAAGGTTTTGGAGGTGGAAGTGATGCTTTAGTATTTTTTGGTTCAACAAGGCAGCCTAGGTGGTACTAAACATAGTAGGATGCATAGGATCATGTTGGATCTCCAAAGCCATCCTTTGTAGTGAGTTATCTTTCTTAAAAGTTTCTGAATTATGTTGCACCGATGTCTTCCATCATTTTTGTAGAGCCTTTTAGTTACAGGGAGGTAGTTGGTTAGTAGGTATGACATAATGTTTTGGTGGACGTGGACAAATCTATACTGAAAAATGATGTTTGGGAGATTGTGCCAACACAAGTGGTGCAATTTGTGATTTATTCTAGGTGGATGCTTGAGGTGAAGCTTGCAGCAGATAAAAAAATACAAAGGTTCAGTTCATAGTGAGAGTATTCTCTAGAGAGGAGTTGACTATAAGGACACATTTACTCTAGTTGCTAATGTACTTGCATCAGGTTCGTTAATGTCTTCAGCATCAATTCTTGGTTGGCATTGATATCAAATGGATGTAAGAATGTTGTTTCTTAATGGTCTAATCAAGGAGGAAATATAGATCAATCACAACTCTATAATGAAGAATGTTGTTTGGGAGATTGTGCCAACACAAGTGGGGAAGTTTGTGATTTATTCTAGGGGGTTTTTTGAGGTGAAGCTTGCAGTAGATACCATAAAAATGTACTAAGGTTCAGTTCACAGTGAGACTATTCTCTAGAGAGGAGTTGACTATGAGGACACCTTAAGGATTTACTAGTGTACTTGCATCAGGGTCGTCATATCTTTAGCATCAATTTTTGGTTGGAATTTATATCAAATGGATGTAAAAACATTGTTTCTTAATGGTCTAATCGAGGAGGAAATATACATCAATCAGTTGAGAGGCTTTCAGGTGCGTGGGTGAGAGCTCCATGTATGCAAATTGAAGGAGGACTTTTATGGGATGAAGTTGGCATCACATGCTCAGTACTCTAGGATTGAAGAATAATTGGTAGGTTCAAGCTTTACTATAGCTATTGCAAATCCTGATCTTTATTATTTACTTGGTAAATTTGATTTGCTTGTTTATGTGAGATCCTAGAGAAAATTTCACCCTAGGATTTCAACAAATTATTTTTCGAACAATGACACCAAGATTCATCCAATACAAATGAATGAAGACTTCAGTAAATAACATTGCTATCTCAACATTACAATAAAAAATATGATAGTTCAACCATGCAACAGAATTTCATAGTACCACTATATTCTCTAGTTTTAATAGTTTAGTGTAGTTTCAAACAGTTGCAGTATAATTTCGTATTGGACAAAGCTATATTCTAACCAGAAATCCATAGACCTGAATAAACCTTTGCGAATTTTGATCAGGGCTAATATATGAATGGTTTTAGGGGTCAAGACGGAGGATAAAACTCTTCTTCTTCCTTGGACTTCCTTCAGAAAATTCTCCGAGAATCTATCCAATACCACTGCATCGTATTAGAGAGTCTTGGATCTGTGTCGGTCTTAAATCAATTCCTCCATACTTGCCTCAGATAGCCACTCCGAGCTCTATATAGGAGTAGGAAATTTCTTTAGAAGTTAAGACCTATTGTAGAGCACAAATAATCCCCGAGTGGCCTTAGGAAGGGGGTTGGCTTGGATTAGCCTCCTTTGATGCTAGAAAAATTCAGATTAATTTGCCTCAGAATAATTACGTAAATAACCAATCTCAGGGTTTTGTTTTCCTGGGAATTGTGATAATATCCTGCCTCAAATCATTCTGCTTCTGGGATGGGAAAAATTTCCACAATCACCTTTTACAGATTCATTGGATGTTTGTTTGGCACCATCTGCATGCAACTGAATGTTGTTTTCAGTTATTTCCTTTTCACTAGCCAATGACGTTTTTTCATCCTTAAGTCAGGAGGATATTGAGATTGGATCAAGTGTTCCACATACACGTCTTCGCTTCTTATTTGATTATACATCATCATAGTCAGACACAGATTTATTATGTGATCCTTCATAGTACTACACCTTTCTTATTGGTCTCTGCATTTTTCCATTAGTACCATGCTTTTTTGTACACCTTCCTTTTAGTAACTTTTTCCAGAAAATATTAGTAGGTATCTTCTCTGTTGTCAATTGGTTGTCTAACTCACCAAGCAGTGGGACACCTTTTCCATACCTAACTTCCCGTGGTACTTTTGCAATAATACCATTCTCTGGTGTATTATCAATCTCAGATATGTCACATGCACGGGTTAACATGTCTTGAGATAAAGACTTCAAGTTTTCACTTCTAGAAATAGATGTAAATTTGAAATCAAGATCATTCACATCATGAAGCTTCTCATACTTCTCAAAAAGATGTGCAACACCCCACCTGAGGAGCAAATGGAAAATTGTTGCACTGGAATTTTCCAAACTGATATCTATTAAATAGTCTTGCTTGGCATAAATCAGGACTCTCTCCTCCATTGTGTATGGGCAATAGAACCAAAAATTTTTCATGTACTCAACTTGGTTATCAATATGTATCTTCTGTAAGGCCCGTAAGTCACTGATTGGGTTCTAGTCACTGTCAAATATTATTACAGTGTCAATTGAAAAAATATTTATGCTTGTTCCACAAGCACTTTTCTTGGTAGCAGGTAAGCAACCATCAATATGCTCATAGGATTCAATCCCAAAACGTTGGCTGATATGATCATCTAGAATATCACCAATGGAAATTGGCCCAGATTGTTCAATCATCTAGAAAAGAATTAACACCCTTTGGCCTTCTAGCCTTAGCTCTGATAGTATATTTTCCAACAGTTGCAACTTGCTACTGGCATTTATATCAGCATCAAGGAATTCAACTTCTGAAAGGACATTTCGATGCAAACTTTGCAAAACCATCCACAAGATAAGGATGATTACAACACTTCTTTAATGAAAGAAGGATGTCCCTGAGAGCTCCAGAATCATTTTTCTACGCCACTGAACACAAAAAATCTATATTTGTCGTAAAAATGTTGCAGTACTGCTCCACCTGTACATATGCCAGGTCTACAGGAACCCAATACTCTTTGAAATTGGCACTCGTCAAAGGGTCTTATTTTCGCTCATATACAATGTTTTTTGACAACTTTCTCTTCAATAAACCAAGATTTTCACCATTGTTATGTTGTTTCTCTTCAAAATCATCAACATGTTGACTCTCTTTTTCAGTATCGAGGAAGACAAGAAGATGAGAAACGTCAGGGGCATTATCCTTCAACCGCTCATGGAAAAGCACAAGTCGAAAATCAGCAGGTAGTTGCTCTAGATGCTGGAAAACTTTTGAAAGTTTAAGGCATTGCCCTTCATCTACAATCACTGCTTCCCAATCAAGGCATTTTAAAGAGTCCAGATCTGTGGTGACAACATCAGAGGTTGATAAGACAATATGAACAAGTACACATCCACTTTCTTCTGAAAATTCAAGCTTCCGGATGATATCTCTTAACTCTCTATTACCACAATAAGCCACCATATTTATAAAATAAGCCCACCTCAAAAATTCCGACTCCCAGCTATATATTCCAGCAATTGATGTGATAATGACAATAGATCTGTTTATGTGAAAAATACTTGATTAAGGATAGGATAAAGGCAATCATTATTACAATGCGTTCTTGATTAACTTCATCAATGACAAGAGAATTCTTGTGCTTTTTCCAAAACTCTCGAAGTTTATTGACAGATCTAAGAAGAGAAGAATCTAGTAGCCCTTTCATCCAGTCTGGAGGCCTTTTCAACCTTGAAAAAGGACTGTTTTGCAGCTATTTTTCCTTAACTGCTTGAGTAGGACTAGCTCGTTGGTGTGCCTCGTCATAGCAAAGTTCGTATGCTTTCATTAGTTCCTTAGTTGAAGTTAGGTTAAGAAAAATGCTATATTCTAACTCCCATGTACATTGATCGTAGCCTAACCCTTTCCATTTGACGAACCATTCCTGCAAGCCCAATTCTTTGACTGCATCCGTGCACTCTTTATCAAGATGCTTAGGAAATATCAGTGCTCTCTTCTGAATAAGTCGTTGTGGTTCAGCCCATTTAGAGTTCCATTTTAGAGCCTTTCCTTGCTACAGTTTTTTCTTGAAATTAACCAGCTGCTTGGGAGCTTCCTTGACAAGAAAATTTTCACTAACCCAGAAATTATGAAGATGAGAGAGTCCTCTATACTTCACAAAATATATCCTTTGTTTTTTCTTGAGTCGTCCTTCTACTTTATCTTATTTCACTTGGTATGCAGTCTTCACTGTAATTTCACGATCTCCGGCATTATTATATTTAAACAATGTTTTATCTTTTAGCTCATCATGATCTCTCTGAGTTGAAGCCGAAATTGAACAACCTATAACAGGATGAACACCATATTCGCTCTCAAAAATGTTGTTCACTTTCTCTCTTTCTTTCCACAAAGACATCCAATTCAGCAAATTATTCATGTTCAACATGCTGCCATATCGATTCGACTCCTTTGTAGACAGAGTGTACACCACATGATATTCTCATGTAAGTACAAGTTGGGAAGTACCAGTCACCAGGAGGAACTTGAACTAAGGGTGGGTCAAGGCAACATATATGGTAAGTTACAAGGCAGTCTTTTCCATCACAACACAACAGCTCCCCACCTTTTTTACAGACTTGGCACACATTATTATAACAATTTGTAGAAGACTTCACAACAGAACCACTTATATGCACAGTAAATGGTTCCTCAATGTTAGCATCTTCTACGCTTACCTATGTTCCACCAACCATTCTCTTAAGGTCCAAAGTGTCCTCATCTTCATAATCCTCTAAACATATCTAACAACTGTCAAACCCTAGAACATTCTTTCTCAACCTTTTTGCCCCCTTTTGAGTTACAGCAGAGTCATCTCCTCCATCTTTATCTAAATTGACAATAGATTTTTCCTCCTACAGAAAACTAAATGGTTCCTCAAATTGTCCTGATGACTCCAAATAGCTTCTTTGCAAGCCGATTGAACGAATACGTGGGTCCTTTGGCAAACAATTATGATAAAACTAATGAGTTTTGGTAACAACATCTAAAAATTTCTTATCTTTACACATATTTTTAATCTCTTCATAATTCTCCCAAAACAAACGAAAATACCTTGCCTTAATAAATTCGGGTTCCTCCCTTGAATCCATAGAGTAAATGAGCTGAGTTAATGCCAACCCATCATGTGTAGACAAACTTTTTTTCTGCATACTATCAGACTTTAGCACAGTGAAAGCAGGCCACCATCTTCCCTTTTCTATCTCAGCCCAAACAATCGTCTTTGGTTCAGAATCATTGCTTATGTTATTCTCATCTGACTCAGAATATCCATTAGAAGATTCTTTCCCCACTCCTACATTTCCACATATATTAGCAGAAGATTCATTTCTTGGAAAACAAGCACGTGATTCCACATGGTCATCAGCATTTGTATTTGGTTCAATGTGCATGCAAGAATCATAAAGACCCTATTTAGTTTACTCCTGTGAAGCAGCACAAGTAGCATTCAAAGCATGACATGCACTGTCATCACAACACCAAGACTGCCTACATACTTGAATATTCTCTATTCTCTTCAACTTTTTGCATTTGATACATTAAGCCCATTCCCTGGTATGTTGATCCTCAATCATCCCATGCTGCTACATTTCACCTTTGTCCCCAATAGGAACAAAAACAACAAGATCCATGCTAGAATCATCAAGCAGATTGCCTTCTTTCTTGTCCTTATCGACATCTCCTTTCTTGCATATGCTCCTTTTTCTCTTCTTTTTATAACTCGTTTCTCCAGATGTTTCTTCAAGAAATTCACGTGAACCACCTTCTTGACTGCTAGTTATATATTGGATACATCCTTTAACCTGATTATGTACAACATCATGTTGTCCTTTTCTTGAAACCTTTAGACCTATCAAATTTATTTCATGGTCTCTAACAGCATCTGTGAAACCTCCAGTTTGAACATCATCATTTGTACTAGTGCCATTTGTGTCCTCTAGAACTTTAAACTTGTACATTTTCCCAGATCTTCTCTCAGACGCTGAGTAACTCTCTTTAACTAAATCTTGTTGTATATCTTTCTTGTTATGAATCCTACTGGTTCTGCAAACTTTCTCTTTTTTATGTTGACCATTCTCAATCTCTTGTTGGTCCTCCAAACCTTCTAATTCAGTGACGTTAAGCCCTGAAGTTTGATTGTGAGCACCAACAACTTTAGCTGGGGATTTGACAGTTGTTGGAGTAGGAACATAATCCTGCTGCAATTCAGCTTGATGCTTTCACTCTCTATTTATTCGAGTGAATTCCCTATGTTTGCTACTTTTCTCAGACACAATCAAACTATTATCTGCACCATATTGTCCTGAAACACCTAGCCCACTTTCTGTGTTTTGTTCCAAATCTTGCAATCTTCCATCATTGTCCAGCAACTATAGCTGCAGTGTCACATGCTCCCCAATTTCCCTATTCTTATTGCTTATTGCACTTCTATCAATGGAAATGGAAGCATCACTTACCTGATTCTTTGTGCTTTCTCCTTCTTGTGGTTCCCTTATGATAACCTTAAACTTTGCTGACATAGATTGTTTGTACCTACGTGCATCTAATATTTTTGATGCAGAGATTATTTTTGTCACCATCCACCACAGTGTCTGTTGTCTTAGTAATATTTAGTTTTGCAACTTCTTCTATTGGATAAACCTTTCATGGTTTTTCAGAGATCCCTGTCTTCCCATTCCCTGCATATGTAATACTAGGAGAACGGTTCTTGGCCACATGCTCTCTTTTTTATCTCCTTGTTAGCCCCCTAATTTTCTCTCTTTTTGCCATTTTCCCCTTCCTAAATCATAACCATTTACCGCTATTTTACCACTTTTATACACCCTCATCTTGCACCAGTCCAAGCACGGTGACATATTTCGTATAAACTTTATTTTTCATATTTTTAATTCAACTTAGCATTAATTAAATATTTATTACATGATTTCTTACTTTTAATCACTCTTTGTAACTTATCGATATCTCCAATGTTTATTTGGTAGTTAGAGTACTTACCGTGACCGTTGATCCTAGTGCAGGATCGGATCTTGCACCATTGCTAGCACAGCAAATCCTTGCAGCAGATCCGAACCTCCTTGATCACCGCCTCATTTTGAGCAGCTTCAACCACGACAGCAAGATCGATCCAAAGGCAACCGAGACCGAATCTGTGAAGGACAAAAGCTGGAGATTGGCTACTGCCAGTTTTGCTAACTGTCTAATTTTGAGGGCCGAAAAGCTAAATTCCGCGTTTGGTTATGTAATCGGTTGAATGATCTATTTTTGCCTTTGGCCAAAGATCTATATAATGTAGAATGTAAATAGGACTAGTAGAAAAGTTTTGATAGCAGAAGAGAATAGAGACACAGCCAGAGAGGCGGTAACAGGTTGTTGTATTTTGTTATCGCCCGAATCTGGGTTGGACGATGTATTAATGTATGTACTTGCCTCAATGAATTAATAAAAGGGAGCTCCACCTCATGTTTCACAAATGCGTTTCTGTATTTGAGCTGATGAATTGATTAAGGTACTGAGCAGTGTTCTTATTTAAAAGGGAAACGCGCTGGTTGGCTAGGGCCCAGCCAACCCAGCACGTTTACCCATTTTCCGTTTTCCTGTAATTCGTGTTTACATTGTCAAGTGTGATTTAATTTTAAGCACATGCATTCTTGTCTGAGTGAAAGCGGATCCGCTATGTGAAGTAGATAAATTTCCTTTTCCTACACTTGATTTCAGATTGGTTTTCCTCTGCCTGGTCCAAGCAGGAGAAATAACCCTGCACCAGTGCATGTTGGTGTGATATCTCCTTTTCTGCAATTTTTTTTTATTGGTTTTCCCCGCCTGGTCCAAGCAGGAGAAATGAACATGCACCAGTGCACGTTCGTGTGATGCAGTAAGCTTTCTTAGTCTACTTCCCGCAATCTTCTTTCTTTCATTAAATGCTTATGACAAGATAAATGTATATTGATTTTTTCTTTATTCCTACACTCTGTTATGATAAAAAACATTCAATTTTTATGTGTGCAATTTGATTTAACAGCATAATAGCACTTGCAATAATTAAGCACTCATTTTAAGAATTAAAAGCTAAGTGCAGGAAGCTCTGATCCGGTGCAAGAACTAGTTTCTTGCCATGCGATCTGAGTGCTTTGAACCTGGAAAATTTCAAGTCCTTGCATGAAGTAAAAATCCTTTAGTAAAGACACCATTTATACCTTTTGCATAAATCTTTGTTCCTGCACTAGTGCAAGAAATAGTGCAGGACAGATTAGCGCAAGAAGGAAATCTCTAAAGGAGCAGGTTGAAGGGCCCATCTGATGAAACTGCTAGTGTCTCTGCTAAAGAAAAAAACACACTGAGTAGTTAAACAATAATAAGCTGGAGTGATTGCCTTTTATCTCTAATTACCTCTTGCAAATACATTCTTTCTTGTTCCAGTCTTAGATTATTTTGATGGTTCAAGTTGCATTTTTCTCTTTTTAATTTGATTCTGCAATCTTTCCTTTAAAGAAAGTAGGGATTTATATTAGGAAGATTCATACCATCTCTGGCATTGCCTGTGCTTCGTCTCTAAGTTTACGAATCCCCCAGGTTGACAAATTAAGTGTTGAGGAATTTGCTTAAGTGTAATTCCTGCACCCAACACTCCTCATGGTTGGTACCGACATTATAACACAATCACCATATCAGTCCAACTCGAAAGATATTCTAGGAATCTTTTTATCATTCCTTTCATTTAAATTCTACACAGATTTTCAACTCTCCTTGCAAGCCATGCCTAAAAGGAATGTTTGGGTGTTCTTAACAATGAAATTTTATAACAGTGCAACTTAAGGATCCAAGTTTCAAATTTATTTTCCTCAATAGACGGCGCTAAAAGTAAATCTGCTCGAGTCAACCTCTCTGCCCCCGAGCATTCAGCGGCACCAAACCCTTCTACACTATGCGGTCGTACAACGTGACAGTATCACATACAAAATGCCTTCCAGCTGTCTGAAAGAGCGATGTTGACAACAACCTCATAAGCAACAGAGACACACATTCGCAACACTTATTTATGGCCCCGTGAATCAAACTCATCACTTTCAAAATTTTCCAGATTTCGAGATCCCCCTCCCTCTTTCAGTGGAATACCATGGACATCTGAAGAATCAAACCTTGGACCTTCATGTTTCTGCGCTAGCTCGGAGCCACTCGATCTTCTTATTTTGAGATTTTTAACGGAAAATTACTACGGTGAAAGAACAGTCACTTTTCTTTTCGGTTCGCGGGCGCCAGGAGAGGAAATTCATAAACTTCGTCGACTTTGGCGAGGGTGCAGATGGTCGGAAATAGTGAAGAAAAATGGTGCCTATGGGGCACTGTAGCCGATTGGCAAAGGATGGGAGAACCTAAGCTAGAATGGTCCATTATTCAGTTGTGGATGACTAATTAGAAAAAGATCATTCCACTAGGACGATTGCCGAAGGTTGTGGTGGACATTGCAGGAGTTAAATTCTATGCGGATTTTGAAGTAATCCAGTGTGGATGGCGCGGACCCTTACCCTACGCTCTTAGGATTGGACTGGGCTATTGAGATGGGAGGTATCATCAATTTGAAAAGGAGAAGTATGATCTTTGAAAACGAGGGTACGCGGGTAATAGTTCCCCTAGATCCAGCAGAAGGCGAACGATATACTGAACCAGTGCGTGAAGAGGAGGATGTTGATCACATTTACAAACTGACTGCCCGAGACAATGATTGGATCAACCCCACGACTGATGGCATGATATGTTGGGAAAAATACAACGAATGCCTCTCAAAATCAGATGGAGATATAGAAAATTAATAGAACCGGTTGCATGATGTATCTGCGCTGCGGTGCCTTAAGATCACAAATAGCTTTCGATGCATCTCCTCAGAGGTAAGAGAACTACCCTACTTTGATAGTTCTGGTAGTATTAAGGAATTTATTAAAGCATTTGAAGTGGATGTCCATGAAGAATGGAGGTTTTGGGCCCTTGACTTGGCTATGCGCACGACCCCTGCGCGGTGGTGGGAAACTCATAAGGATCTTTTTCAGCACTGGGAGGAATGCCAAAAAATGATGATCCTACGATTCGATCCTCCAGTCAACCCACCCATGGAACTCTTCTCAGGTTGAGGGGATCCGCATAAGCACTTTCCTATCTAGATGGAAGTATGGAATGAAAAAACTTGGAATGAATGGGTTCATATGTTTATTCATTCCTTAGGACCAATCCCCACCAACTGGTATTTGGATGCAGAGCTACACCAGCGCACTCATCACTAGGGTACAATGGCCGAAGATTCCATGATGGCGTTTGGTTCGGAGAAGGAACTGAGAAACTCGATGAAGCCCTGCAAGATATAGATGCTCTAGTCTTTGATGAGTCCTTATTTAGTCGATAATGTGTTGCGCCAGCCTGGGATGTGCAGATGCAATATATACCAAGGGTGTTAGGACCAAGGCAAATGCAATTAAGCTGAAGGAACCTACCCTTGAAGAACCGAAATTCCTACCCTAAAAACTACCAGCAACTGAGGAGCTACAAGAATCAACACCATATTTGATTGGAACCTAAACAATCTTATTATATCAAAGTATTTCCCTAATCACAATGACCAATAGATTCTCCTCATGGATTATTTCTCTCATTCTATCTATTAGTAAAATCCACAAAATGTATCCCTACATTTGAATCTTGGGAAATAAACATATAATTGTTATCATTTAAAATATCCATATCTCTTGGAGCCCAAAAATCCATTTGCTTTGGATAAGCTTTATCTATAACCTCAAAAGAAACCCTATTATAAGTTGAAGGACCATCATGTCCTCTTGAGTCTTAAAAAAGTATGATGGAATGAAATTGGGTGAAAACCAGATCCAGGTTTACCATGTCAGAACCTAGGTTCATTGAGATGACGACCTTGGTTTGAAGACATCCACCATACAAACTAGGACCACCCATACTTATCGTTGCCATCTCTCTTTCATCATCAATACTAACATACTGAGGACCTATAACCCGTGGAGGCCCATGGTCCTCATTGCAGTGTAATTTATTAGAATGCATGCCATGTCCACAAGTTTTTATATTTAATATCTACATCCAATGTGGCCATTTCTTATTATGAGATTTACCACATCCGAAAATGGCATCATTCACATAATTTTGAAGAAGTCTACAAATTAGGTCAACATAATTTTTTTCACATTTACAACTTCCCTCACATTTGATGGTTCCTGAAGCTCGAGCACTTTCATAACAAAATAGGAAAAGCCAAACAACAAAAATATCTGCTCTCTTTTCATTTTCTAATATTATAATGAAGTTTTATTAGAGGCATTGTTTGTTTGTTTGTTTTGGTTAGAAAAGGGGTTGCTCTTGGTTTTATGTGTCTTTCAATTTATCATATGTAACCTATTAAGAAATGGGAAAGAATAATGTGTGTCATTTATCTTGCATAAATTGATGTTGAATCAAAGGATACATAGTTTAACTAAGCTACAGTTCGCTTTGGTAAAGACGGAGGAACATCTTAGAAAGTTGCCTAAGAATACACCATATACAAAGTTTGAACATAAGTAATATATGCATTTTTATTTTGCATATATGTTCTTTTTTTTACCCAAGGTATCACAACAAGAAAAATATTGATATTGTAGAAATTGTTTGAGGACCTCATTGAGGTAGATTTTTCTGATATCCTACATGATTGATACCTTCTCATATGTCAGGAAGGATTTAATTATGAATTAATATGTTCATGAAACAAATTAGATTCAAATTTTATAGATATAAAAGATAAAAACAAATGTCAATGTCTTCGTGTGATTGTTACTTGACTCTGTTGTGGGCAGATTACAGGAATTGTGATTGGAAACAGGATGAGGAGACAATGCATAACACGTCTTGGATATGATTCATTTGTTGTTAGAGATATTTTAGGCACATGCGCCATCAACTTTGGAAATGTTTCTAGTAGGAATTCATATGTATTTTAATGTTCTAATTATTTCACCTCAGGGTTGTTTTGGGCAAGCAAATGTTTTAGGAATTCCAGACATGACATCGGTGGACGGGTAAATAGTTTTTTTATAATTGCAATTTCCATTCCATGATATTCTCTCTTTATTGTTTAATTTTATTTTGGATGCTTCTTTTGATTTTGTTTTGTCGTTTAACTGTGAAATTGAAAATACTTGGTATCATCTCCATTTAAACAACAACCAAAACTTGAAGATGAAATTAGTATTACACGATATTAATTGGAATCCTTATAGCTATTTTGTGTTAAAATATTTTCATGAATATCAGAAAAGTTTACTTTCATGTTTTTATTTGAGCACATGTTGTTTATATACTTGACCAAGTTCATGCGTTAGAAAATGAAATGTTTTTGCGAATAAAATGGCAAGGATTAAACATCACACCTCATATTATTTGTTTTCACAAGTTATCTACAACTTGAGCTTTTTAGCATATAACTTAGTTGACATGATTGTTCCTAAGCTTTCCTTGAAGGTTGAATACTAAGTTACTAAGGTGTTCTTTTCTATATATGGTGAAATTTTATTTGCTTTTTTTATATAGGTCATCTGCCAACATTATAGTTGCCACTATCGTGCAACTGAAGAAAATTTGTTCGATTTTCTTACTTGTATGGGGGAAAATGGCTTTGACATTGTTGATGTTGAGGTATATGTCGTATAAACTATTTATAGTCAAATTCACTTTATATTATAGTGTTTATTGTCGTTCATGTCTTACACTCTACATTGTATCTTATTTTGTTTTCAGAAAATGAGCTCAGTATTGATGGTAAGAAGCAGAAATTGAAGGACTTAGCAACATTTCGTTGTAGAAAAAAAAAAATCTCTGCGCGCTGCTGCCTCCAGCTGCGTTTCTCTGCGCGGCCTGTGGCTGGGCTCTGCCCTCTCGGCCGTTTCTGCCTCTGCCCCAGGTCCTCCTGACCTCTGGGCCTCTCGGTTCTGCTAGGCTCCCTTCTTTCCACCTGCCCTGTTTCAAGATCTCGCTGAGCCTCTCAATCTATTGTCAGATCTGTTTGGGTCTGCGCCCTTGGTGTTTCTGCTTGCAGGGACTATTTGGATTCTTTCATCCCGGCCTTGAGATGCCTCGTTCCTTTGCTTGGTGCAGATCGGGTTTGCTGTTTTGATCTTCTTGCCATGGAGGCCCAAGGCTCGCCCACCGGTCCCTCGCAAGCCGCTATCCCGGAAGCTGAAGCAACCTTCTCCTCTCTTCTTGCTTCGCTGCCCAAAAAGAAGAAATCTGAAGCTACTAAGTTTGTCAAAAGGCTCGACGATGTTCCGGAGGTAAACCTCCCTCCTGAGGATCCGATCAAGGTCGCTTTGTCCCTGGCAGATCGGGCCCTGGTGGGTCAATTCACGGGCCTTTGGCCCTCGCCAAGATCCACGGTAAACTGGGTTGTTAAGAACTGGGTTCCGCTGATCAAAAATAAAGTCACCTCTTATTTTCTGGGTAGAGGCTTCTTTCTGTTCGAGTTCACCACCAAGGAGGATAAGGACCTGATCTTCAGGAATGGGCCCTATTTCATGGGACCCCAGGGCCTCTACCTTAACAAATGGACCCCCGATTTCGATCTGGCTGTGGATGTCCCAATGGCAGTCCCTATCTGGGTTCGGATCCCCAATCTTCCAGTGCACTGTTGGAACTGGGAGTCCCTCAAGCACATTGGAGATACTCTGGGAAAATTCATTGACAGAGCAAACAACAATGATTAGTATGATTGCGCCCGAATCTGTGTCGAGGTGGACTTAGAGGTGGGGCTTCCAGAGGCCATTAAATTAAAGGTGGGCAGTTGGACGCATGTGCAAGTGCTGTACTATGAGCAACTCCCCTTCAAATGCCGCAAATGTCACATATATGGCCATTTTGCAAGAGGGTGCCCGAACAAAGGGGAAGCTGAGAAAGGAAAGGAAGAGGGCTGGAACCAGGTCAAGAGGCCAAGGATATCTCACAAGAAATCTAGGGTTCATGGACCCCAACCTGCCTCCAACCAGAATGTTCCCCCGCCAAAAAGCCAAGAAAACAGGTATGAGGTCTTAAGCTCTGCTGAAGAGACTCCTCAGGAAGAAGATAGGCAAGATCAACCTTTAGAAAAAATGCCTTCAGCAGAAACAAGACCTGAAGAAAGCGTCGCGGCAAGAAACAAGGATAAGCAAACAGAAGCCTCCGAGGGGGAACATGACTCGGAGGAGTCTGAGGAGGATGGAGAAATAGGAGATACGCAGATATCGTTCAGAAGATCTGCAAGGGGCCGCAAATCTACTAGAGAAAAGAGAGATCAGGAAACTTACAAAGAAAAGCTTCAGGATAGTCAGCCCACTCTGGAGAAACTTCTTGGCAAAAATCCGAAGATGGTAAAAAACCAAGCGCAGGGTTCCAAGGGAGCCCATAATCATAAAAATAAATGATGAAGATTGTCTCCTGGAACTGTAGAGGAATGGGGAGCAAATTGAAAGAAGAAGTAAAGAGAAGCCTTATAAGAAGAGAAGCTCCAGACATTCTTCTGATTCAGGAGACCAAAATGGAGGACAAGGAGTTTCTCCAAATCAGTAAAAAAATTTGGAAAGGTAGCAGCGGACATGCAGTTTCAGCACGGGGAGCATTTGGGGGATTGGGTTCCCTTTGGAACCCTCTCAAGTTCAGATTGGTCACCGTGCTGCACAACACCCACTGGCTGTTTTTGAAGCTCCAGCCTTTGGACTCGAGGGTGGCAGTCAGTCTTTTCAATGTCTATGTTCCAACAAATATAGGGGAGAAAAGGGAGTGCTGGGACTCCATCAGACATCTGTCGGAGTCAAAAAATTTGGAAAACATCATTGTTGCAGGTGATCTTAACCTCACCTTGCGCATGGAGGAAAAGCGAGGAGGCACAATCGTAAGGGACCCTGCAAGGGAATGGGTGGAAGACCTCATGCAGGATTGGGATCTGCTTGACATCCCTCCAGCAAATGGTAAGTATACCTAGTCTAACAAAAGAATAGGTCCTGGTCACATTGCTACTAGACTTGATAGATGTTTGGTTCAGAGTTCCTTTCTTCTGTTGGGCTTAGATTTCAGATTGCATATCCTCCCATGCAGTGTTTCTGACCATAAGCCCATCTTGCTTGAGATGCTGGGCCACAAAGATCTTGGCCCCATCCCCTTCAGATTCAACCCTCTTTGGGTCAAAGAACCTGAGTTCCTGAACTTGGTTCAGGACTACTGGAATCTTCCAGTGAAAGGTTCCCCTTTCTTCATTTGGGAAGAAAAACTTAGAAGACTGAAAACGGTGCTTAAATCTTGGGCCAAAGCTCTTCCCTCTCCTGCAAAAGAGAGAAAGCAAGCTCAAGATAATCTTGCCCAACACCATGCCCAATGTGAAGATGCAGAAATCACTAAAGATGTTCTAGATAAGGAAGCTGAGCTCCAGCAAATCTTCCACAAAGCTTGCCTTTCGGAGGAAGAGCATTGAAGATTGAAGTCTAGGAGCTTATGGCTTAAAGCAGGAGACAGAAATTCGGCCTTCTTCCACAAGCAAGCTCAAGCCAGAAAGAGCTTCAATTCTATTGCAAAAATCAAAGATAGCAATTTGACACACAAATATTTTGACAGCATAAAGAGAGCAGCTTTCAACCACTTTCAAAACCTGTATAGATAAGAGGGCGTGACGGACCCAAACTCCAAATTCTTGGAGGCGGTTCCCCCTAGGATCTCACCTTCAATGAATCAGCAGCTTGAAGCAAAGATCTCTATTCAGGAAATAAAGGATGCGCTCCCATACATGGAGCCTGACAAAGCCCCAGGCCCGGATGGTTTTACAGCAAGATTTCTTCAAACCTGCTGGCAGATTGTGGAGAAAGACCTCTACAAAATTATTTTGAAATCTCAAGACTGCTAGAAAATTGGGGGCAGCACCAATTCAGATTTTCCTTCCCTCATACCCAAGGAAAAGGGTGCTAAAGAATTTAATCGGTTTCGCCCCATCTCTCTTTGTAATATTGGATACAAATTAATCACAAAGGTGATTGCCAATAGACTTAAAGGTATTCTTCCAGCCATCATCCCGGAGAACCAAGGTGGATTTGTTCAGGGGAGACAGCTCACTGACAACTTCATCCTAGTGCAAGAGGCAATTCACTCGAGCCAGCTTCGCAAAGAGAAAGGTATGGTTATCAAACTAGATCTGGTTAATGCTTTCGATCGGGTCAGACTTAGCTTTCTTTGGGAAGTCTTGAAAAAATTTGGCTTTGGAATGGGCTTTCTAAAATGGATCCGTGCTTGTATCGCTGACCCTTGGATCGCCCCCCTAGTGAATGGGAGAGCAGTTGGTTTTTTTAAAGCTTCAAGAGGGCTTAGACAGGGTTTCCCCCTCTCTCCGCTCCTCTTCGTCCTTCATGTTTACGTCCTGAGTTTCTACCTGGATCAGAAACTGGTTGACCAAGAGATCTTGGGGCTCAATATAGCCAGAGGGGTCAAAAATGTTAATCACACCCTCTTTGTGGATGACACCCTCTTGTTAGGGGTTGCCTCTACCAGATCTGCTCTTAGATTCAAGGAGGTCTTGGATGACTACAGTGAAGCTACATGCAGCAGTTTAAACAATGGTAAGTGCAAAGATTTTTGCTGGAACATCTCGGCTCCCACCCTTTCTGCCATCTCAAGAATTATGGGCTTTACTTCCACTCTCAACTGGTCCTCCTTTTCTTATTTGGGCCTTCCCATCTTTCACAAACTGGCATATAGCAGAGATTGGATTCCTCTGTTGGACAAGTTCAAGGCCAAAATTCAAGCTTGGGGATTCTCTTGGTTAAATATAGCCGGCAAAACTGTTCTCATCAAATCTATTCTAGCAGTCTCCCCATTTTTCAATTCTTTGTAATTCTAGCCCCTTCAGGGATCATAAAAAAAATGGAAGCCTTCATTCGCAAGTTCTTCTGGAAAGGGGGCAATCACAATGACAGGAAAATCCCATTAGTCAGTTGGGAGAAAATCTGCAAGCCCCAGAGTGAAGGAGGCCTCAATTTCAAAGATCTTAGCCTCCAAAACATAGCTTATATGGGAGCCAAGATCTTATGGAGAATCATTGGTCCAAATCCAGGTTGGGCGCAAAAAGCCCTATGGAGGAAATACTTCATGGGAAAGAGGAAGAGATGTCTAGACGCCCTCCTACCCTCCTCAGGTTCGCAGCTGATCAAGCTCTGTCATAAAGCAGCCCCTTTAATCAGAGACAGAGCGTATTGGATCCCTGGAAACGGCAAAGAAATTAAAATTTGGGATGACAGCATTATGATGCAACCTCCTCTATCGTCCCACTGCTCTCTGCACGCGCTACGTTCGTGGTTGGACAACGCTGAATGCACCACTCTTTGGGACATTTCACAATGGGAAGGCAGACATTGGCAGCGATGGAGGCTCCCTCCCGTCCCTCCTGCGTTGTCCCAAGCTCGAGATCTTTTCCTTTCTTTATTAAATGGTATGGCGCCTCTGCGCGTGGGTAAGAAGGATGCCCGAGGATGGGGAGCCGCCCCAGGGCTTTACACGGTTGCATAGGGATACAAATTCCTTCATGATCGCCCTAACGTCCCTCCTAATCCTGCAGTCTGGAATGGGATCTGGAATCGCAAAACCATGCGTAAGGTCGACTCTTTCTGTTGGTTGTTATGCCACAGAGGGATTTTAACTGCAGATAGATTGAAGAAGAAAGGATTTCACGGTCCTTCTCGATGCTACTTATGCTGTGATTGTGAGGAGAACGCTCAGCATATTATTTTGGACTGCAACTTTTCAAGAGATATCTGGCACGGCCTTCTGAGCTTCTGGAAATCTGAATTCACCTTACCCACGTCCATATCTGATCTTTTTGAAAACTGGCGGAATTCCTACCCAGGATCGCTTCCAAAAAATGAGAGTTTCATAGCTGCATGGCTCTCTTTGCCGAAATTTGCTTGCTGGCAGATCTGGCTTGAGCGCAATAGAAGAGTTTTCAGAGATGAAAGTCTAAACGCTCAGTTCATCATCACCAAAATAAAATGCCTTTGGAAAGAAAGTCTCGGGGATCATTTGCCGGATCTAAATCTGAGTCAGCAAGACTTAGAATGGGGTGCCTCGATGGACCTCCATTTCTCTAGTGAAATAAGGCATTACAAGGCCACAAAAGAGTGGCAATTCAGAGGGAAGGAGAATGATCTTTCGGATCTGCTCCTCAGGCATTCCAGATTCTCTTTATTCTTCGATGGAGTAGCGAAAGGCAATCCTGGTTTGGCTGGGGCAGGAGGAATTATTAAAAATAAAGAGGGTTTTACTGTGGCAAAGTTCGCTTGGGGTTTAGGGCATTCTACCAGCATGCAAGCTGAAGGTCTCAAGCAAGCAAAGGCTTTCGGTCTTTCAGATATCAGTATCATAGGAGACTCTCAATCCATTATCAAAGTTCTAGTGGAGGATTCCTCTCCTGCAGACATTAGACTGGCAAGAGTAATTTCAAGAACCAGAAATTTGGTGAAATCCTTCCGGACTACTTCCTTCCTTCATGTTTTGAGGGAAAACAATAAAGCTGCTGACTTGGAAGCCAACAGGGCAGTTTCACTTCCAACTGGCTGTCTCTTGGCAGATGGAATTGAGAATTGGGACCCCATTCCATAAATTTTGTCATGTTTTTCTGCATTTTGCTGAAACAGTTTGTTTGTCTCTTTAAGATAGGGAAAATAACGGAGATAGACTCGATAGTCTCAAGTAAATCTTGCGGTTTTCCAAGTTTAGGGGCCTGTGATCAGTTAGTGAAAGAAAGGTTAAGGGCTATGCCCGATCAAATGTATCCGGTGAAAGGCATTTTGGCCAAATTCTAATATAAACCATAATCGTTCTTGTTAAAAAAAAAAAAAAAAAAAAAAAAAAAAAAAGAAATTGAAGAAAGAGGAAAGCAATAACATTGTAGTGACAAATGCAAAAAAAGAGAGAGAAGAGAACTGGTTTGGTTATACCCTTAGAGCCAATATCCCGCATAAGACACACATATAGATACTGATGATTAGGTCTTCAGAGTTGGTGAATTCACCTGCAATGCCTTGACAACATAATGATAATGTTTTGAAGTGATAAAACATCATTTCATGTGTAAATTGTAGTCCAACCAATATTAAGTTGGAAACTCATTGTAATACTTTAACATTTCATATAATATAATTTGTGGTTGAAATTATTTATAATTGCACTTGATATTGTTAGTATTGTAATTAACATATGCAACTTTATGTTTTCATATTAGATGAACATGCACATTGTATGATATTTTTTAAAATATACAAATTAATTTATGTTGATTAATAATGAACACATAAAATCAATTTAAAACCACTAAATTAGTAGTTTATATTGATTAATGATGAATACAAATAAAATAAATATACGACTAAATTAGTCATTTATAATGATTATTAATGAATGTAAATGAAATGAATATAAACTACTAAATTAGTCGTTTATATAATGAATATGAAACTACCAAAAAAGATAAATGACCACTACAAATGATAAATTTATGATTACAAATAATGACTAAATTTTGCATATATACGACTATTAGTAGCTAATTTACAATATCTTATAACACGACCAAAAATTTAGTCATATTTCTTTGGTCATTAATTAGTTTCAAACGATGACTAAAATTTGCATATAGATGACTATTAGTAGCTAATTTACAGTATCTTATAACACGACCAACATTTTGGTCATATTTCTTTGGTCATTAATTGGTTTTCTCGAGTGATTATATAGTAATATATTTTGTGGTATATTTGGTCATTAATTGTGACAATTAATCTCTAAATCAATGACTAAATTAATAACCAAATCAGTGATTAAATTATTGACCAAATATACTACTCGACAACAAAAATGAGATAACCAATTAATGACTAAGCTAAAAACGACTAAAATTTGGTCGTGTTATAAGATACTGTAAATTAGCTACTATTGGTCACCGACCGAAAAATAGTCGTTTATATGCAAATTTTAGTCATTTTTTTAGTAACTAATTAGCTATTTTGTACTAGTGATACATTAGCATCATAAAGAGGTGGGACATTTGTCCTCCTTTGTGTTTTTATAGCATAATCTAAGAAAGGTTGCATATATTGGTCTCGTTTGTTGCTATATCCTCCCATAGGACTAGAGGGATCATTTATGTCCGCAGAAAGGATTGCCTGCACAACAACAAGATTCTAGAAATAATTTCCCATTATTAACTCTAAATTGTCAACCTTCTTGATTTTCTCTATGAGAGTGCTCTAGAAGTGATTCTTAAGTGTGGATTTTTCTTTTTATAAGACAAAAATGATGGAATGAAAGTGAAGAACCTCAGTATGAAGTTTCTTGACATGGGAGTAATGCTCATGAAGGAACCCATCTTTATATTCTAAAAGTTTTTCTAGCTCTAAATTTACAAAAAATAATCTAAAGAATGCTCTTTAAGGGATGAATACATCCAAAGAATTAATATAACTAAGGAAATGGATTTCTGAAGGTCATCTAACTCAAAGTTGTTCTGCCTTTTACATTGTTGAAAATAATATAAATAATACTCTTTAATGTATGAGTAAATTGTGAATCCTCTAAAGCATTAAGATAACTAACTAGATGGATTTCAGGAGATCATCTAAAACTCAAATATTTCCCGTTGTAGGAATAAGAGACTCATGTGGTATATAATTAAATAATGGAAAGGACTAAAAGGAATTGCATTCAAGATCAAAAGGTTGTTGTAATAATTCCTTGGAATTTGCATACAAATAGTCCTCTTCCTTTGGTAAATCATGATTAACTATTCTCATTGTTGGTTCTCCCATCCACTTGTTTGGTGTGGAGCCTCATTATGTTCTTGATTCAGAGGTTTTGTTTCAACAATGTTTGGATCCAAATCCTTGACAGAGAGGTGTAGTGGGGACTTCCCCCCCACTATCACTGTCAGGGGGGTCCATGGGGGGAATATTTCACTGTAGAATTTATCTTAATTTATGTATTTGTTTCCCTAGAAGGAAACCCTCGGTTTATATGATGGAATTGTATTACAATTGTTTATTATTATTCTGTGAGAGAAAGATAGGAGATTGTATAAGAGCGAAGAACAAATTATAGTGGATTTGTTGTAGGTTGTATATCTTCATTTTTCTAGATAATATAAAAGGAAGGACTGGTTATTTATCTTTGGACGTAGCCCAAATTGGGTGAAGCATGTGAGTTTGTGTCTCTCTTGTTTTATAATTTTGTTTCTGCAATGTTTTATGTGTTCCATTAGTCTGTTATTTAATATCTAACACCACTCTTTGATAATAATGATATGGTCCAACACATATAATGGTGATGGAAATTTTGGGAAAAAGAATATGCTTTGAAGGTTTCGCAAGAAGAAATCTGAATTATGATCTTAACTGAGTATATATAATTGTGTGTATGGGTGCACTGCATGCCACATCAGATGCTTTCCAAGCCAAAAATATTAATATACTCAATCTGAGCAGTAAGTCATAAATATCCTTTCCTCTTAGGTCTGCTATGAGGTTGATCCAGATTTATGCAGGAATGCAACGAAATACAGAAATACACATAAAAGCAAAGGTGCAGCAGAAATAAAAATTCATTTCATTAATAACAAATAACTGAAATATGCTTACAAACAAAATGGAAATAAACGAGCTAGGGCGTTGGTAGCTTATCTCTAAGAAGAGATGTGGCAGCTACAGGCCTCTGAACTATGTTACAATGAGGCTCAAGGGCCTATTTATTATTGAGAAACAATGGATAACCCTAAACATCCAAACACCTAACCCTAGGAGATGAAGCCCCAAAAATATGGGCCTCGTTTGGGTAAATTGGTACATCAATCTTCCCAGGGACGTAATTTTGGCATATAATCTCTGTTTGATGCATAGAATACCTTGTTAGAAAGATATATCCAAGGACTACAACTTTTGATGTGAGAAACATTCAAGGAACTTCATGTTGCTCCCGGTTTTTTCCAAAAAACATCGTTTAGGGCCTCAAAACAGCTACGAAATTTCAGGACCCGAAAAACTGCTAAAAATAGTAAACTGTGCTACAATTAAGGAAACAGAAAAAACTGAAAGAAATAGTGGTGGGGCCCCAAGTGGAATAGTAGGGTGGCCACCAATATCCACCTGGATCATTCCTCCCCTCTTAGGAAGCAATGGTCCCCATTGCGTTGAGTTCCTCCATGAGATGAGGAATCTTCTCCTGAACTTGGTCCCTAGTGAACCATTTTCCTTGGTGCATGAGTTGGCCAGCTTTTACAACCCGATACAGTTGGATCTTCTGATGGCGATTGTTATTGATTTTCATGTCCATGATATGATCCATGGTGGCATGTTCCATGCAGTATGGGTTTAACTCTGTTGATGTGAGTTGTTCTGCAATGTCGGAGGTGTCCAGTAGAGGTGGGAAGAAGGGTCGGAGGCGGTCCACATTGAACACTGGGTGAAGACCAAGGAATGGTGGAATACTGAGCTCGAAGGCATTGGACCCTACAGCCTTGGCGATGGTGTACGACCCATATCATAGCAGGCAAATCTTGCGGGGGGGTCCAACGAGGCGCTCTCGCAAATGCAACCATACTTTGTTGCCCACCTAGAAATTGTGTGACACCCGATGTTGATCATGTCGTTGCTTGTACTTAGCATTGGCTCTATCCAATATGTCATGAACCTGTTGGAGGATGTGCTCAATGTACTCAATGAAGTTGTTCGCCTTGTCAGCTTCAGTCTGGACATGAGCTGAATCGACCTAAGTAGCCGCAAATGGCATGGCTATGTCAATGGGACATAGTGTATGGAATCCCAAGCCCACCTGAAGGGGGTTGTGGCCGATTGAGCTATGGAGAGCCCGGTTATCACTGTGTTGTACATAGGGAAATCTCTCATCCCATGTGCATGGATGCTTTGAATTGTACATGCGTAGAATGTGTACGATCATCTTGTTGGCGACCTCTATCTGGCCATCAGTTTGGGGATGGAAAGTTGTGGATTTGGTGAGCTTGGTGTCCAGCATTGACCAGAGGTTGGACCAAAATGTGCTGAGGAACCTGTTGTCCCGATATGATATGAATATTGTGGGATCCCAAAGTGCACCCACACTCATTGAAATAAGTGTTTAGCAGTGGCTTTTACTGTGATATTCTTCTTGCAGGCCACCATGATAGTCATCTTTGAGAATTTTTCGATGACCACAAAAACATAGTCATTTCCATGCTTAGTATAATGAAGGCCTGACATGTAATCCATGGAGATGGATTCCCAAGGTTGACTAGGGGTAGGTATCGAAGTATAGAGGCCTTGATTCTTGATGGTCGGTTTGGAAATAACGCAAGCAGTGCAGGATCTGATGTACTTCCCGACATCCTATCGAAGGTTCGGCCAATATAAATACTTCTATAGTACTTCCACTGTTTTCTCGACCCCAAAATTCCCAGCGACTCGACTGTAGTGGGATTCTTGAATCATCTTGAAAATTTGGAACTTGCGTACCCTCCTAGAGTGTCATGTATGTGTGTCTGAATTATGGATCGCTCTTGTAGAGAAGCAGCCAATCAAAAGTCTCGTGCCCACAAGAGTTGAGAAAGGTGGTTAGTGCCACGATTGGTGGTCAACTGAGGCAATCTGCAACATTATTGGTGTTTCCCTTCTTGTACTTGATGTTCAAATGAAACTGCTGCAGATATGTGGACCACTTATGATGGCGATCATTCTGCAACTTCCCTTACGTTTGTATGAACTGCAAGGGTCGGTGATCTTTGTGGATGACTGTTTTCTCCCCCAAAATGTAATGCTTCCATTGTCGGCACTCCTGCACAATGGAATACATTTCTTTGTCATAAGTAGGATCTTGTGGACTGTGTCGGACAATATCTCACTGTGATATGCCACTGGATTCCCTTATTGAGTAAGAACTTCCCCAATAGCATAGTCAGAGGCATATGTCTCATTCTCAAATGGTTGTTGCAAGTCTGGTAATGTGAGCACTGGGGGTTCGGTGGTCTTTGTGGATGACCATTTCCTTACCCAAAATGTAATGCTTCCATCATCGGCACGCCTGCACAATGGAATACATTTCTTTGTCATAAGTAAGATACATGCGGACTCTGTCGGACAGTGTCTCACTGTGATATGCCACTGGATGCCCTTGTTGAGTAAGAACTGCCCCAATATCATATTCAGAGGCATCTGTCTCGATCTCAAATGGTTTTTGCAAGTATGGTAATTTGAGCACTGGGCAGAGCAGAGGCGATGTTTCAATTCTACGAACATCTTGTGTTGAGATTCCGACCAAAAGAATTTTTATTTCGCTCCTCCCTTAGTGACTTGACTCAAGGGCCAAGTGATATGAGAGAATCCCAACATGAACCTGCGGTAGAAATTAGCAAGACCCAGAAATTTGCGAAGCTTTGTTAGAGTGGTTGGGGTTGACCAATCCCGAATGAATTGGATCTTGGTTGGATCCACATGTACACCCTGCTCATCAATAATGTATCCCAGATGCTGAACCTCGGTCATGCCAAAAGTGCACTTCTCCAAATTGGCACACAACTTTTGTTGTCGCAGTGTTTGGAGGACCTGTCGGATGTGGTGGAGGTGCTCTTCCCAAGTCTGGTTGAAGATCATTTTTTCATCCAAGTACACTACTAAAAATGAGTTGGTGAATGATCACAGGATGTCGTTCATCATCCTCATGAAGGTTGTTGGAGAATTCGTTACCCTGAAAGGCATGACCAACCATTCGAAAATTCCCTCCTTGGCTTTGAAGGAAACCTTCCACACATAAAAGAGTTTGATTGGTACCTGGTCATACCCAGACTTCAAGTTGATATTGCTGAAATATTTCACCCCTTTGAGTTGGTCCAGAAGGTCATCAATATGTGGGATCGGGTACCTATTCCGGACAGTGATCTTGTTCAATGCCCGATAGTCAATACATAGTCTCCAAGTTCCATCCTTCTTCTACACCAACACGATCGGGCTCCCACAGGCTGATGAACTCGGCTGGATGTGACCTTTCTATAGCAGCTCCTGAATATGCCTCTTGATTTCATCATTATTCAGAACAGAGTGTCGATAGATCGATCCATTGGGAAGAAACGCACCTTGGGTTAGATCGATGAGGTCTTTGACCTGACAATGCAAAGGCACTCCTGCGGATGAGGTGAAGATGTCCTCGTACTCCCCCACGACCTTGTTCATTTGTTTTTGTCATGCGAAGGAGTCCTATCTGGAGGTCGTGGCCACAATCTTCTTCTTGCCCTGAGGGTGGATCATCAGGAAATCAAATTTCCCGATTTTGGAAATGAGCTTACTGCATTCTTTTGCAGCAACCAAAGAGATAGCGGCATGCAGTGGTACCTCTCGTATCCTATACAACTTATTGCCCAAATTAACAATAACAGCGCGAGGTCGAGACTCATACACATGTCGCTTCCACAAGTATGGTTAGCCTAATAAAACATCACAAACATCAAGAGGAGCAATGTCACATAATACCTCATCCGTGAAGGACTTGATGTTGTAGGGAAGGCAACACTTCTGCCTGACACAGAGATCCCATCCTTGGTGAAGCCACCCGATGGTGTACGATTTTGGGTGTGTTGTGGTCGGAAAGCCCATCCGCTTCACGACCTCTGCAGAAATGAGGTTATTTTGACTTCCACTATCGACAATGAACTGTAGTGGGGAGCCCTTTACCCACATCTGGGAGTGGAAGAGACGATCCTCCTCCTCTGGATCTTCCGATTCCTCCTTCTGGATCTTTGTGGTGGCAACAGTGGCGTTGGGCTCCGCATTGATATTATACTTCCCTCTATCATTCCCCTTGTCAGGTTTTGATTTAGAGTCGTAGCATGCATCTGATTCAGAAGCCTTCATCTCGGCCACTAGTGACTACTTGGCCCGACACTCACTTGTGTTGTGAGTGGAGCTCTTATGGAACTCACACCACTTTCTCGTGTCCTTCTTCGGCTTCGCGGTGTTGTTCTTTGCTTACAGATTTGGAAGGTTGTCTTGGGCCGCCATGCCTTGGATTTGTCCTTTGTTCTGCAGTTTAGGGGAACCTTTCCCTTGATTTCGATTCACAGATCCAAAGTATCTCTTCTTCTATTTGAATTTCTATTCAATCTTGGCAGTATACCAGTATGTCGTACCAAGAGAGGAGATGTCAAGGAACTCCATTTCCTCTTAAATGTATTTGTGCAGAAAACTGTGGTACTTCAGCACCAAATGTTTCTCCGAATCTTTGATACCCAACTTTGTGCGCAGGGTATGGAACAGATCTGTCAACTCATGCACATCTTGATCCCTTTGCTTCCGCAGTGTAGTCCAATGTATGTACTTGTCCTCGTAGCTCCCCACGAGGTAATATTGTTCCATGATGTCACCTCGGAAAGAATTCCAAGTGGGTACAGTCAAGAACAAAGAGGGTTCCCCCTCGTCCTTTTCTCACAGTAGGTTTCCCACTAGTCCTTGACATGGGGGACGGATTTGAGGAGTGTAAAAATAATCTTCTCCTGGTCGGAAAAGTCATGAACCGAGAAATATCCTTCTAATAGATTCAACAATTTATCTACAGTGTCTGCATCTATTTGGCCCTCAAATATGTTAATGTCAAAGTTTACTTGTACCTTAAAAGGAGTGGCACCTCCAGAGTGACTGTTGGATGTAGATGCATCGTCGATGGGCAGATGTTGAAGGAACTGGGCAAATTTATCCATCATTGTGTTCCTTTCTTTCTCGAGGGCCTCCTCGAGCAATATTTTGATAGGATCTCCTGCTCCCTCATCTTTCTTTGTTGAAAGAAAACAACAAGTGGGAGAATGTTGGGTATGTGTTATATTCTTTCCACGACTAAGCACACGCGGGGGGGTAAGAGGTGGGGCGATAGCCCCCCCTTTGCGCCGGGCGCAACGAGGGGGTCACAGGGGAGGTGGTAGCCCCCCCTGTCGGGGTCCGGGGTAGAGCCCCGGCGAAAATTTTTGGTCCTTAATTTCCGGTGGGTAGTCCGCGTCCATGGTTTTGTGCATGGTTTTGCACATGGTTTTGGGGTACGATGGTTTTCGGCCCCTGGTATTTTTGTAGATCCAGTCAAGGGAACTACGGTTATGTTCTAATCTAGGGTTTATGGATTGGGGTTTATGTATGCTTCGGCATGTATATATATGTGTTGTAACACTAAAAGGAATATAATGAAAAATCAAGCTGGTCGTCCCGATTTGGGATCCAGGGGAAAATCTCTGTGTTTATCTGTTTTATGTTTTATGCTCTCGTTATTGTTTATTTTCTGTTATAAGATTCGTGTGTAGATAATTTTTGTTCAGGGTTAAAACCTACATTTGGTATCGGAGTTGTTTCGGCTTCAAGGGGACGCCTTTGTTGTTGAGGGTTTTTTGCTCGGGCCTGTGGTAGACCCTGTGCAGTGGGAGATCTACGGGATCGATTCTTGCGGTGAAAGAATATGGCGAGCGGCGGAAAGATAGAGATCGAGAAATTTAATGGTCATAGTTTTGAGTTGTGGAAGCTCAAGATGGAGGATCTGCTGGTGGATAAAGATCAGTGGATCGCGGTAGATCCAGGTACTAAACCAACGGGAATGTTAGATGAAGACTGGAAGAAACTGGATCGGAAGGCTAAGAGCACAATACGGTTGTGTGTCTCAGATTCAGTGTTGTTGAATGTATCTGGGGAAGCTACGGTGAAGAATTTGTGGGAAAACTTGGGACTTTGTACCAATCTAAGTCTCTGGTGAATAATTTGTTCCTGTGGAAAAAGCTGTATAACCTGAGGATAAAGGATGGAGACTCGGTGACAGAGCATCTGAACGCCTTCAATACTGTTGTAAGTTAGCTGTCATCTGTTGATATTAAAATCTCAGATGAAGATAAGTGCATCAATTTGTTGTGTTCTCTACCAAACTCGTGGGACAGTCTAGTTATTGCAATAGGTAGCAATACAACTACCTTGAATTTTGATGACATTATCTCAGCCTTGCTATCGGAGGAAATGAGACGGAGAAATATGGAGGGTCAGAATGGAGATACCTTATCTGTACGAGGAAGGTCCCAGAACAGAAACAAGAATAAGGTTTCGAGTGGGAGATCCAAATCTAGAGGGAGATCTAAATCTCCTGGAAAGTTTGTAAAGGTGTGTTGGAAATGCGGAAAGGAAGGACACTACAAAAAGGAATGCAGATCTAAAGCTCCTGAGAAAGGAAAGGGATCTGATGAAGCTCCTTCTGCAGAGGCAAAAACCACCTCAGATGAAGGTGGGGATGTGTATTTGGCTTCTTCTTCAAATACATATGTAGATCATGAGTCATGGTTGATTGACTCAGGTGCATCCTTTCACTTCACTCCCCATAGGGAGTGGTTCTGCGAGTATGAGAAATATGATGGTGATGTCTTCCTAGGGGATGATAGGAAGGCCAAAATCGTCGGACGTGGAAAGGTCAAGTTGAAGCTACAAGGTGGAAGGATTAGAACACTTCCTGGTGTTCTGCATATTCCTGCATTGGCCAGAAATCTGATTTCTGTAAGCAAGATGGATGATGCAGGTGTAAAAACAGTGTTCGAGAAAGATGCCTGCAAGATGGTTCGGGGAGCATTGGTATTAATGCGGGGAGTTCGGACTGGAACTCTGTACAAGCTACAAGGTAGCACTGTTATTGATGGGTGTAACAGTTCTGTGGTTCCTGAAAGTGGGACGGAAAGCCTAGCTGTCTCTGGAGAAAAGACCATGCTACGGCATCAAAGGCTTGGACATATTGGAGAGAAGGGCCTTCGGATACTGCATAGAGATGGTATGGTAGAAGGTATGTCTAATTGTTCTCTGGATTTCGATTTATGTGAACATTGTGTATATGGGAAGCAGAATCGGGTGAGTTTTCCTTCTGGTGCTAAGAGGGCAAACAAGATATTAGAACTTGTGCACAGTGATGTGTTTGGGCCTATGCTAGTTCCATCACTGGGAAAGTCTGTGTACTATGTTTCATTCATAGATGACTTCTCAAGGAATACATGGATATATTTCTTGAGGAAGAAATTTGAATTCTTTGACAAATTTAAAGAATTTAAGGCTCTGGTGGAAAACCAAACAGAGAAGAAGATAAAAGCATTGAGGACAGATAATGGTGGGGAGTTCTGCAAGAAAGAATTTGAAGAGTTCTGTAAATTGAACAACACGGCAGAAACCCCACCATACCACACACAAAAAAAAAATGGAGTTCTGGAAATAATGAATAGAACAACAATAAAAAAGCTAGAAAACATATTCAGTGATACAAGGTTCTGACCAAAATTCTACTGAAAAGCAGTGAAGACTACAACATCTACCCATTTAACAGATCCCTGACTCCAATAGCTGGAATCTAAGACATAGATACTTGGACTCAAATGAAAACCCTCTCTTTCATCTAAAGGTATTTGATGTAATGCATGCCCTTTATGTTCTACAAAAAAAAAAAAAAAAAATAAGTTCAGATAATAAATAAAAGTTGCCATCTTATTGGGCTAAGTCTGGACAAGGTTTAAACTTAGAACCACTAAACAAGAGAAAGGTTGGTCCCACAGCCAAGAGACATTGGGTGTTTAGAGAAGTGAAAGATGTTGTTAAACATAAAGTCCTACCAAAGGAACCTGGGAAGTTAAAGTTTGAGCTAAAGGAGGATGAATTAGACTCTACAACAGAAGAAGACTCAGAAGAGGAAGAGCCACAAACTCAAGTTGTGAGAAGATTAGCTCGGGAAAGAAGACAACCAGAAAGGTATAGTCCATCTGATTTCTGTTCAAATTTTGCTTTAAAGATAACTGATGATGATCCTAGAACTGTTAGGGAGGCAGTAGATTCAGAGGATGGAAAACTATGGAAGGAGGCCATCGTTTATGAAATGACATCTTTGGACAAAAAAGAGGCTTGGGATCTAGTGGAGTTGTCGACTAAAAGGAAAACCATTGAAATAAAATGGTTGTTTAAGAAGAAGATGGACACAGAAGGAAAGGTGGAGAAATACAAAGCTTGGTTACTATCAAAAGGTTATTCCTAGGTGTCGGGAATTGATTTTGGTGATATTTTTCTCATATTGCCAAGGTAGCTTTTATTAGATTAATTTTATCTGTTCTTTATTTGCATTTGATTTTGAGATAGAACAGATGGATGTGAAGACAAAATTTCTTCATAGGGATCTAGAAGAGGAGATCTACATGAAGCAACCTGAAGGCTTTATGGTGAAGGGTAAGAAAGAACTGGTATGTAGGTTGAAGAAGTCTCTGTATGGGTTAAAACGGTCACCAAGGATGTGGTATCAGAAATTTGATACCTATATACGGGGACTTGGCTTCACCAGAAGCAAGGAGGATCACTTTGTTTATTTTAAATTAATTGGTGACCGTGTTATTTATTTGGTCTTGTATGTGGATGATATGTTGTTGATTGGAAATGAGAAAGAAATTATCCAAGATTTGAAGACCCGATTGTTCTCCAAATTCGACATAAAGGATGCAGGTCTTGCAAACTATATTTTGGGCATGGAAATTAAGAGAGATCGGGCAAAGAGAGCTCTAGAAAACCGGAAGGAAGTATGTCGAGACTATATTGCGAGAGGTTCAATATGCGGGATAGTAAACCGATGAATGTTCCTATTCCTGTAGGTGTAAAGTTGTCTGCTTCGAACGGTGTCCCAAGACACAGAGAAGAGGAGTATATGTCAGGTGTTCCATATGCAAGTCTTTGTGGGTAGCCTAATGTATGCAATGGTACGTACTAGACCAAACATCAGAAATTGCACATGCAGTGGGAGTATTGAGCAGGTTTATGTCAAACCCAGGGAAGGAGCATTGGACAACAGTGAATCGGGTTTTCGGATATTTACGTGGCACTAGTGATTATGGCTTGTGCTACCAGGGAAGACCAGGATTGGAAAGAATGTTGGACATTTGTGGTTTTGTTGATGCAGACTGGGCTAGAGATCTCGACTAAAGAAGATCTACAAGTGGGTATGTGTTGAGCCTATTTGGAGGCACAGTCAGTTGGATGAGTAAAAGATAGTCTGTAGTGTCTCTTTCAACTACAAAGGCAGAATACATAGCGACCACTCATGCAAGCAAGGAAGCAATTTGGTTGCAGAGATTGTGTTCAAGTATGGGGTTGGTACAGCAAGCTATAAGGATAGACTGTGATAGCCAAAGTGCAATTTTCTTGGCTAGGAACCTTGCTTATCATTCAAAGACAAAGCACATTGATGTTCAATATCACTTTGTTAGAGATATGGTTGAGGCTAAAAGGGTGTTGCTGGTAAAGGTGGACACTTTGAAGAATGTTGCAGATACATTAACAAAGTCTATGAGCACTCAGAAGTTCTCTTGGTGTAGAGAAACAATAGGTGTTGAAGAATTGGGCCAATGACTAAGCTCTCTTGTGGCCCCCTATGGAAAGAAAACAACAAGTGGGAGAATGTTTGGTATGTGTTATATTCTTTCCACGACTAAGCACACACGGGGGGGTAGGAGGGGGGGCGATAGCCCCCTTTGCGTCGGGCGCAACAGGGGGGTCACAGGGGGGGCGGTAGCCCCCCCTGTCAGGGTCCGGGGTAGCGCCCCGGCGAAAATTATTGGTCCTTAATTTCTGGTGGGTAGTCCGTGTCCATGGTTTTGTGCATGGTTTTGCACATGGTTTTGGGGTACGATGGTTTTCGGCCCCTGGTATTTTTGTAGATCCAGTCAAGGGAACTACGGTTATGTTCTAATCCAGGGTTTATGGATTAGGGTTTATGTATGCTTCGGCATGTATATATACGTGTTGTAACACTAAAGAGGAATATAATGAAAAATCAAGCTGGTCGTCCCGATTTGGGATCCAGGAGAAAATCTCTGTGTTTATCTATTTTCTGTTTTATGCTCTCGCTATTGTTATTTTCTATTATAAGATTCGTGTGTAGATAATTTCTGTTCAGGGTTAAAACCTACACTTGTCTTCCCCCATGAGCAGTCGTCAGGGTTTACGGGGCTGATCTTACAAAGGTTCAACCATATCGAGCCCTAACTCCTTATACCCTGACCTCATTGGGGACATGCAAAGAAGGATTGAGAAAGAGCAGACCGCTTTGATACTACTGATCCAGATTTATGCAAGAACACAATGAATCACAAAAATACACATAAAAGTAGAGGTGAAACAGAAATAAAACTTCATTTCATTAATAAAAAATAACTGTAATATGCTTACAGACATAATGAAAATAAACTAGCTAGGGTGCTAGTAGTTTATTTCTGAAAAGAGATGCGGCGGATACAAGCCTCTAAACTATGTTACAATGAGGCTCGAGGGCCTATTTATTATTGGGAAACACATGTTTATTTATGCTTTTGAATGACTTAATAATTTTTTTTAATAATAATTTTAATTTTAAAATAATAGGATTTTTATAAAACTATAATGGTATATTTTTATGGAAAAAGTCATTTAAAGTTAAAGGTTATGTTATAAAGAATTATTTGGGTAAGCCTAATCTCAAAACCAACTTAAAAAGTCAAATCCTATGGCCCACCCCGCACTTAACTATTTAAACTCCCCTATTTTCCCATGCCTCAAGATATGGGAACATTAAATCCAAGGGTTATAAATATATTTTTCGGACATATAACGAAAGGGGGTTCCGAAAAGGAGGTGCTTTTTACACCTGTCATCTCTTGATTTACTTCGCACCTCACTCTTCCTAAACCCCTCCAAAAACCATTTTCCCTATTACATTAAAATCTTATAATTATTATCATGAAAGTTAATGGTCCCTTTGGAATCGAATTTTTCTGGAGTTAGAGCTTGGGTTCTTCACAAGCTTGGATGATATATTATGAAATGATTTTTCAAGTGAAATTAATTTATGAGTTATAGGTGCAGGTAAAATGAATTTACTGGCGTGAAATGAATTCATGGATGCAAGAAAATGAATTTACAAGAAGAAATAAAGGGAGACTTTTGCAATCATATGTACATGTGAGAAAAAATGAGATTCATGTAAATACATTTTACTATGGATTTACTAGTGTAGGGGAAATAAATTTTACAAGTACATATGAATTTGAATTTACTAGTGAGGGTGAATTGAGGTTACAAATAAAAGTAAATGGAGGATAAGTAAAAATTGAGTTTTTACAAAGAAGGAAAAACAACACATGGTTTCGGGAATCCATGGGAAGGAACAACAACACGTGGTTTTGAGAATACATGAGAAGGAAAAACAATACATAATTTCAAATAAGTGGATGAATTTCTTCAATAAAATTATTTGAGGAGATATTTTAAATTTCATTTAGTAAATTCATGAAAATAGAAAAATATATAATGCATTTACATAATATTTGAAAACATTTATAAAATATTTCCTTCCAAATCTTTTATGACATTGGTGAAGCATTGTCAAAAAGTGACATAAAATCTTTCCAAGCAGATCTTCAACGATAGCTTCAACAACCCCGGAGTTTAAGGCACAAAATTATCAATTGAAAGACAAATGACAGAATCAGCAGCACTAGATTTCAAGTGCATGGAGATATTAGCATTCAGAAGACACCTAGCAACAAAAGATTAGCAGATTGAGAACCATTCTGTAGATTTCCAACGGTCATTCAATATTTCCAAATATCAAGGCATAATATTTCCAAACAGTTACAAATTTCTAGCAAAATATCTCGAGATTATTTATTTCTAATATATTGTTTAGGATTTTATTCCTAAAATTTTGTAACATTTTAGCAGCTTGTATTTCTATATATTTGATGAATTGTAATAAGAAAAGTGTTGGCTTTTGATGCCAAAACCTTTCAGCTCTGTAAAACTTCTATTATAGAATTCCTTATCAAAGCCTTTCGGCTCCAGTTTATGACATAATTTGTGTTTCTAGTATGTCTTTCTAGTGTTTCCATAACTTCTTTTCTACACATGTTCAAAGTACTATAGAAGAGCTAGGTAAAAATAGAGTTTCAATCTTTCTGAAATCCCCTGCAAATTTATAATTGTTTAAAGAGATTAGTATATTGGATTGTCTGTCTGAGTTAGCTCCTCTTTGAACTGGTTATTGTTTTTCCTTCTATCTTCTCTTGAATGTGTTTTGTTGGGCTATAAAAGCTTTCTATACACATCCAATTTTTCCTAGTTAATTAAGTATTCTGTCTGACTCCTTAATTATCAGGAAATCCCCTTATATTCTTCTTTCAAATTCTTTTAAAAGTTAAGTTCGTCTATCAGGCTCGAAGCTGACACTTTGAGAAATGACTCTGCAAGGGAGGGATTTATTCACGAATAGGAATTGTGCAATCATTAGCAAACACCCTATTAAATCCTAAAGCTGGTCATTGTGCTTCATAGGCTGTTGTTTGGTGACAGTGAACAACATTAAACAAGGCCTCGTAATTCTTGATGGATCCCCCTCTGGTTCAACGCCCATCTTGAACTTAAATACTGGTCTATTTGGTTTCTCAGTGTAGTTTCTGCAGCCAAGAACCGCGCACGAGAAACATGTACAACATTTGGCACCATTGTCGGGGAGCGAAGTGACGAATATATTTTTCCCTCGATCAAGATAACAACTAGATCTACTCTTTATTGGTGAATAAGGAGTAGGCATTTATTATTGGTTGCATTTCTTTCACCTAATGGCACCACTTTTTCATATGGTGATTCCACTGGATTACCGATCCCATTGTTTCAAGATTTCAGCTCCCTTTACTGCTATGCAAGGTTCATTGATACTTGCAGTCAATGGTATGTCTTTTCCTCCTAGCCATGATCAGAAAACTTATATGTACAGAGAGGATGCAGCTGTTAAAGTTCACCTGTGAGTATAAGTTTCCTATCGGATTTGATGTTTATATTGTACATATATTTCAGATTTTCAACTACTCGCGACGTGGTTTGTCAATAAACCCACTCCTCACTTGGTTACATTGGAACGCGGATTACACCTAACCGTGTAAAGCTTTTCATTTCAGTTAGATAGAAATGTGTGGCATTCAGTGGTGTAATTTAAACAATATATGATAAATCTGTTTATAGTTTCAGTCATTAGAAATTTTCATCTTCAAATTTTAGTGGGAAAGAGTATTTGAATTAGTGCAGGCATATGGTTGCATTTCACAGTTTCAGGTTTTAGTGTGCAGTAGTAGGGTATTAAAATGATAGGATTGATCCAGGGTATTAAAATAGCAGATGAATGGTTTATGATCATAGGTTTACGGTATGATTCCATGCGCAACACTTAAGGCAGCGAGTCTACTAGTTCTCTGCATCCCACAAAGGGACGTAGTCCCCATTGGAACTGATGTTGTAACATATTTTGGTACACTGAAAATTAAAAAAAATTAGTGAGAAATTTCTAATTTCATTATTGGATAAATGCTCAAAAATATGTTTTTTTATGCTTTTGAATAACTTTTTTTTTTTTATAATAACGATTTTAATTTTAAAATAATCATATTTTTATAAAAATATAATGGTATATTTTTATGGAAATATCTATTTAAAGTTAAAGGTTATGTTATAAAGAATTATTTGGGTCAATCTAATAGCAAAACTAACTTAAAAATTCAAAACCTATGTCCCACCCTGAACTTAATAATTTAGAGTTCTTTACAGGCTTGGATGATATATTATGAAATGATTTTTCAGGTGAAATTCATTTGAGTTACTTAGTTAGAGTTGGGGCTCTTCACAAGCTTGGATGATATATTATGAAATGATTTTTCATGTAGCTAGAGCTAGGGTTCTTCACAAGCTTGGATGATATATTATGAAATGATTTTTCAGGTGAAATTCATCTTAAAAACACACTCTTCACCATTGAACCAAACCCTAGTTGGCAAAATAAAGGGAGACTTTTGCAATCATATGTACAGGTGAGAAAAAATGAAATTCATGTAAATACGTTTTACAATGGGAGGCTAAGGTAAAAGAGGTGTAGGTGAAATAAATTTACAACTACATGGTGAAATGGATTTAGTGGTGCAGGAGAAATCAATTTTACAGGTAAATATGAATTTGAATTTACTAATGCAGGTGAATTGAGGTTACATATAAAAGTAAATGGAGTATAAGTAAAATTGAGATTTTACAAAGGAGGAAAAACAACACATGGTTTTGGGAGTCCATGGGAAGGAAAAACAACACATGGTTTTGGGAATACATGAGAAGGAAAAACAACACGTAAGTTCAAATAAGTGGATGAATTTATTCAATAAAATTATTTGAGGAGATATTTTTAATTTAGTAAATTCATGAAAATAGAAAAATATAAAATGCATTTACAGAATATTTGAAAACATTTATAAAATATTTCCTTCCAAGTATTTTATGACATTGGTGAAGCATTGTCAAAAAGTGACATAAAATCTTTCCAAGAAAATATTTAGCGATAGCTTAAAAAACCCCAGATTTTAAGACACAAAATTATCAATTGAAAGACAAATCGTTGAATGAGCAACTCTAGATTTCAAGGGCATGGAGATATTAGCATTCAAAAGACATCTAGCAACAGAATATCAGTAGATTGAGGATCATTATGTAGATTTCCATCAATCATTCAATATTTCCAGATATCAAGGCATAATGTTTCCAAACAGTTACAAATTTATGACAAAATATCCAAAGATTATTTATTTCTAGTATATTTTTTAGGATTTTATTCCTAAAAATTTGTAACAGTGTAGCAGTTTGTATTTCTATATATTTGATGAATTGTAATAAGAAACATGTTGGATTTTGATGCCAAAACCTTTCAGCTTTGTAAAACTTCTATTATAGAATTGCTTATCAAAGCCTTCCGGCTCCAGTTTATGACAAAATTTGTGTTTCTAGTATGTCTTTCCAATGTTTCCATAAGTTATTTTATGCACATGTTCAAAGTATTATAGAAGAGCTGGGTAAGAATAGATTGAGTTTCAATCTCTCTGAAATCCCTTACAAATTTATAATTGTTTAAAGAGAAAATTATATTGGATTGTCTATCTAAGTTAGCTCCTCTTTGAACTCGTTATTATTTGTCCTTCTATCTTCTCTTGAATGTGTTTTGTTGGGCTATAGAAGCTTTCTATACACATCAATTTCCCCTGGTTAATTAAGTATACTATCTGACTCCTTAATTATTAGAGAATCCTCATATATTCTTCTTTCAAATTCTTTTAAAAGTTAAGTTCTTCTATCAGGTTGGAAGCTGACATTTTGAGAAAGGACTCTGCAAGGGAGGGATTTATTCACGAATAGGAATTGTGCAATCATTAAAAACCACCCCATTAAATCCTAAATCTGGTCATTGTGCTTCATAGGCTATTGTCCGATGACGGTGAACAATGTTAAACAAGACATCGTAATTATTGAGGGGGACCCCTCTAGTTCAAGGGCCAGCTTGAACCTAAAGACTGATCGAGTTGGTTTCAACTTGTCCACAACCACCATATGGAATCATGTTGTCTCACCGTCCTAGGAAAACATATGATAAAGTCCATGACCTCCCATTTCCATTCCAGAATCGCAATAGGTTGTAGTAGACCACCTAGATTCCTACACTTTGCCTTTATCTACTGACAGTCCAAACACCTAGCCACATACTCTACTACATCCATATTCAAATTCAGCCAAATGTTTACATGAAAAACAATGTAATGGAAATAGTTTACTTTTGCTCACTGGTGAGCCTGTGGGGCATCTCATGTCTTCGGTTTTGAGTGTAGGTATATTACACTTGTTTTACGGTTATTTTAAATAGGATTTGTATATAATTATCGCACAATGCAAAAATGTATAGTGGATTTATAATATATGGTTATTACAAAGTATAAATTTTATAATTTACATTTGTTTTTATAATTAAATGGCTTTTATTATTTATATATAAGTTATTTATCTCATGACATTGTAATGTATCACATTATGATATTTTACTACTAGTGAAGGGTAAGATAATATGACACATGTTTAATTATATGTGATAGCAAAAACTAAAATTAAAAATATAATTTTTGCATTCACAGTATTAAAGTTTTTAGAGAAGTATTTATACAATGCATGTTAAATTGTTAGATTTTGCAACCTTTAACAATAGTTACCATCTGTTCAAAGCATGGTGTAAAGTGGAATAGAAGAAGTTACAACAAATTATTTAGACATTAATTATTAAAATTTAACAAAGTTTAACCAAATCACATATTTTTATAGTATTGTACACTAAATTACCATTAATTATATGTGTGGTGTTTGTTAAAACTTAGAATAATTATATGAGGATTTGAGAATAATATCACATTCTAACTTTGAAATAATTGTTTCTAAATCTTTATCATTAGTTAAACATGTTTTAAATGCCAAATAAGTTGCTTTATCATGTTGTATGTTTCTTTCTGTCCTTTACTATAAATTTCTTGTAATCTAGTGCTTACACATGAATCTAGTCATTGATTTGAATCTTTATTGTTTATAACTTACAACTTAATTTTTTTTATAGATATCCCTATATTATTCTTTCTTTTTTTTTAAATTCAAAATCCCAATAATTTTAAAAAAAAGAAAGCTAAGCAATCTAATTTACACATAGAATATCTCCTTTTAAATCAAAATCAAAATTCTTAAAAATCTAAATTCCATTCTGTTATATATAACTCATTTACATCCATAAACCATATTTTTGCCTAGTTTCACAAAATTCAAACCGCATGCTTATTTCCATCTGAATGTTTCTTTGAAAACCCATTTAGACAAACCAAGGTCAAAAATACGTCCACAATATGCTATATGAGGACCAGTGCAATAAAATGTATATGTAATGTATATATACATTATTGATTATTGTTAAACTATCTCAGTGTGTTCTTTACATACAAAGAAATAATTTTGTCTGGCTAAACATGATTTTTTTTTTTAAGCAATTTAATAAATCACATTTCCCAATTTATGTAGCATTTTAAGATTTTTAATTCTCTTGTTCGAGCAAACCGATGATTCATGCAACATTAAAGTGAAAACATTAATTTCAATCGACCTAGTTTTTGTTCCCTGGAGACAACCTAGCTGCAAGAGGTATGTGCTGAGGTCATCTATAAAGATTTAATGAAAACTTTAAAACAAAAATGATTGGTTGGAGTTAGGCAAATTAAAATCTGCAATGAACACATCTAAGTCAATTAACTTATAACTTCCAACCAAAATAGCCATCATCTGAGTATTTTACATAATTTTAAACTAGTACGATGTTGAGAAGAAAATTGAGAGAGGAAGGTTTTGATAGCTGAGTGGACTAGAATTTAAGCATTAAACCTCGAGAATGAAAGATGAATAACACAAGCAGCTGAGACACAATGAGTGAATTTTCTGGAAAGGACCATTTCGAGAATGAAAGATGAATAACACAAGCAGCTGAGACACAATGAGTGAATTTTCTGGAAAGGACCATTAAGGAAACCTTTGATCAAATCATAGGTTCCGTTCACTACAAACAGTGACATAGGTAAATATATAATCTTGATCTAAGTTAATCATGTTGCTAGTATGCTTTTCTGGGCGGATGAAAATGTAAATGAAAAAGAAAAACACAAGAAGATATATATTGCTATTCTCGTTCAGAATTGAGAATTATAATGATCATTATTAATCTTGTTATTGAGAAATTCAACACATTGCATTATCACTAGAGTTCCAAGCATTTAAACCCTTACAATGTTTTTTTTGGTCTTTTATTTTTCTCTTTAGTTTAATTGTCTTGTTCAGTTTCAAAATTAATTAACATTTACAAAAGCCTAAATCCAATACAAATTTTTCAAGAAATTTAATTCTAAGAGTGTTTGAATAATTTTTTAACTATCAAAAACTCTTAGAACACCCAAAATCTTAAAACTTGACAACTGTAATCAAAATTTCCAAAAAATTCTGTTAGATTTTTTGAAAATCCTACCAAAATTTCGAAAATATACCTCACCTCATTAAACTGTAATGTTACAAATTTAATTTTATTTGTTTAAACTAAAATACAATAAATTATTTATATAAAGAAAATTCATGTAATAAAGTTGTAATAATTTTTTTTATTAAATGATCTCCGCCCCTTTTTTAAGAATTTTCACAATCTGTGCCACGAATTTTTTAAATGAGCTTTTGACAATATTTTAAATGGAGCGGATGTTGTGCAGCCCCGGTGTTTGGTCATCCACCCGCCATTAGAAAACCGTTGTTGGTTTTTGTAGAGACAAGAAACCGTTTTGCGACAGGTGCCCATAGTGGTTTCTGGGAAAGAGGTGACCATAGATCTGTTGTTGACCGGTTTTGGAATACGACTCTGCGGCAGGTGCCCTCCAATTAAACTCCGATTGCTTACAACTGTACCAAAATTGTTGATCTCAGCATGTAACGATGTGGGCCGTGGATTATTTCATTAACTTGCATGAATGAGCATTGAACACCGATCCCGGTAATTGGTATAATGCCACTGCAGCATTGAACACCGATCCCTGTAATTGGAAAGAAAGAAAGAAAGAATTTTTAATGTCCACGAGGCTAAAAATAGCCTATGGGACAGATTGCTTCTCTATCTGACTCTTGTATTCGGCCCTTTTCCTGTGAAGTTTTACAATGAGCACTCCCAGCTTATCGACAAACTCTTCGCTGAATAGAGTATCCCAAGAATTAGCTGCCAGAATACCTGCATAGTTTTATCTGGTGTCCTTGAAGGCCTCACATTCTAGAATGAAATGTTTTTATGTTTCCACTTTTCCGGAGGAGCAAAAAACACATACTCTTTCTTCCCACATTTCTTTTGGCCTTTTCCAGCGCCCTGTTTCACAACGGAGTTGATGAGAATTAGTCCTTAATTGAGCAATAAGAATTTTAGATCTCCAAGAAATATCAGCCCCTATGTATGCCTTTTGTTGATGGTTATGTGTGGGGTTAAACTCTTCTATGTAGTACTTCTTCTTTCTCTCTAGCTCTTTCTTCCAAGTATGCTTATGGAATTTATCCATAACAAAAGTTTTTATCTCTTTACTGTTTGTAGGACACATGCTCAAGCAAATACCCCATTTACTAAACCATTTGTTATTTTGCTGCATCCAAGTCTTCTGTCTTTTGCACAATCTGTCACTAAACACAATCTTAGGCCATCTATCCTCTTCCATTTGCTCAATTTTTTTCGGATACCTTATGACTCGCACCATAGCAATTGCTTCAATAGGAGCAGCTCCTGTTTCACTTAACAGGATAGCATAAGGAACTGCGCTTTTAATTTTGAATTTGTTTGTAATCAAACGTTTCTGAATTTTCTCAATTTGTTTCCACTGCATCTTGGTTGTGCTGCTGGCCCATAGTTCACAACTGTAAAGAATCACCGGAATCACTAGAAGCCCAAAAAGAGTTAGGGTGGTTTTCCAGTCCCACAACTCTGCCTCTCTACACCTGTTTTGAAGAGCATAAAATGCTTTCCAACCCCCTAAAGTTCTTTTCTTTCTACAACCATCCCAACTTAAATTTATGTTGAAGTCAATTCCGAGGTATTTGTAATCTGCAACTTCTTCCAAAATGCTGCCTCCAAAATAGAACTTATGTTGGTTATGCTTTCTTTTGTTAGAGAAAACCACTACTTTAGTTTTGCTAATATTGACTTGCATCCCAACCCTTTTACAAAAATGCTCAAGGGAATGTAAATGCTCTTGCAAACCAAGAGCCGAATTAGCAATCAATATAAGATCATCTGCGTACAAAAGAAGCCTGATAACGAACTTGCCCAAATGGATACCGTCACCCCCTTGCGAATTTAGCCACTCTTCAAGCTTGTCAATATATAACCCCAAAAGGGTAGGAGACAATGGGCAACCTTGCTTGACCCCGATATCGCTTCTAAAACTTTCAGAAATGCCAGCTGAAGTTCTGATTTTGACTTTCACCTCTTCATACAACCTATGCACAGTTGCTCTCAAATGCTTGGGAACCCCGAGTTCCTCCATTCTACCCCAAAGCTTATCCCTAGGAACCGTGTCAAAGGCTTTTCTGAAATCAACAAAGCAACAAAAAACTTCTTCCTTATTTTCCCAACCTTTTTCAATGATGTGCCTTAAAGTTATACAATGATCAACTGTGGAATGTTTAGGTCTAAAACCTGCTTGCCCTTTAGCACGTTTATTTCTTTCTTCTGCCCACTTGCTAATTTTCTTTTCCAACATGCTTCCAAATAACTTTACAAACAAGGGGTTTATCATTATGGTTCTATAATTGGAAGGATTATTGACGTCACCACTCTTGAAAAGAGGTATTGCCATACTAGTTGTCCAATCTGTGGGGAACCCCTGCTGTAAGATGTTGTTGAAAATTTTTGTGATGTGAGGTGAAAGAAATTTTAAGCCCCACTTTAGATACTCTGCTTGGAGTTCATCTAAGTCTTTTGCTTTTCCGGCGCCCAACTTCTTGATACCCATCTCTACCTCTTGCACCGTGAAGAGTTTTGTGTCTGTGTTGACCAAGGGAGGAGGGTCAACCTTGGGATCCTGCTCATAAAGTTGTCTTGCATAGTCAAACCATTTAGAAGGTGTAATGTTGTTTTCAGTTTGCACCTTTTTCGATTGGAGCTCCTTCCAAAATAATTCGGGGTTATTTTTCCCGAGGAAGATTAGTTCTTCTCTCCTTGAAACCATAAAATCGGCTTTTTTCTTTTTTACTAACTGCTTGTAAGCTTTGAGCTTTATGTTATCTGTGTCCGATTCCTTCCACCTTCTCCTTGCCTTTTTGCATTCCTCGTCAAACCAAGCATTAACCGGAAAGCAATTTTTTTCGGACTTCTTAATTTTTGCTCTTTTGCACTCAGCAAGTGTGCTTTGAATTAAATGTGTTAATCTGTGACTATGAAGGCCATGAGATGGGATTTCCTCCTTCTTGAAGAGCCTCTCTAGCATTATTTTGAAGGTATTACAATTCTCTGGATTCAAAATAATTCTGCCCTTTGGGGGATTTTGTTGAACACATTGATTTTTCGACCCTAATTGCTTTTTTCCGGTCCAAGAGAAACTTAAATAGATTGGCTTGTGATCTGATTTTAAGTCCCAAATTTGATTTCCAATCAACACTTCCTCCATTTTCTCACACAAACTATGCGAGCAAATTACATAATCTACTACACTTGCTCCATTGTAAGTATTGCAAGTGAAATTACCGGACTTTTCCCATTTAGTCAACCCATTACAAATGACTAAATCGAAAGCCCCACATAGCATAAGTAGTTGTTCTCCAAAGATATTGCAGCTTTTATCCTCTGAAATTCGTTTCCACTGATGATTACTCTCTTCTGTAAGCCAGATAGGGTCACTGTCTTCTTTACAACAGAGAATGCTAGCTTGTTCACTTGCGGTTCTAGCATTGAAATCCCCCACTATAAGGACTTCACCTAGCTGAGAATATATTGCAATATCCGTTTTTAGGGCTGCAAAGGGATCTTTGTGGTCAAGCCCTCTACTTTTGTAGATTTTTGAAACTTGCGGTGCAAAATAGCATGCTGCAATTCTAATGAGATTTCCATTTTCTGATATTTTAAGCCAAACAAATTGTTTATTTGGGTCTTCTTTTTCTAGCTGAATGAAATGACCTTCTTTTTCTCTTACTAATACCATGATACCCCCGTGCCCTTTGCCATTCCTTGCTGCCTTGTTCCACACTGCTATCTTCCAATACCCTTCAAACAAAGGTGTCTTACACCCTTCATGCTCATGTGTTTCTATGAGGCAAATTATGTCTCTACCTTCCGCAATAGGCCCTAACCCAGGTCCTCGTCTCCATGGGTAACCCTTGCAGTTCCAACAAACTAATCTTAAGGAAACCTGGGTAAGACTTGATTGCTATTTGTTTTGACATGCAAGACTCACAGTTGAGTCTTTGTCCCTGCTTGCCCATAATGACCTTTCTTCCTCATTTCTTGCTAAAGAGTTTGCTGCCTCTTCTTTGTTATCATTTTGTTGCATTGTTTTGGAAAGAGGTCCAAATTGCGCAATCACGGCTTTACCTTTATAAATCCATGCTCTTTTTCCCTCATCTCTTGCTACCCTAACTTTTGTCATTTCATCCCTCCTTTCCTCTTGCTGTCTTACAGTTAAATCTTCTTTTATAAAAAACCAAGAACCCCTTAAGAGTTGCTTCTTTCTCAAAATGATATCTTTATCATGCAAGTTGGGCAAGATGACTTTAATGGGCCTGGCTCTCTCACCGTTGAGCTTACCTACTCTCCATGCTTGACATACTTGTCCTTGCCATTGGAGTTTGTCTTTCAAGAAGTCTCTTGCAAGGTCAAGAGTACATTCATTTTTACCATACTCCTTCACCCCTTTAATAATTATGTTTGTTGCTCTATCCAGTCTTTCCTTGCTTTCTCTATCTTGCATGTTGTTAACATGGATGTTTGTTTCTCCTTCCCTCTTAGCAGAATTGCCAACAACTTGAGCCCAAGTTTTGGAAAGTTTTGTGGGATCTTCTTTCCTCCCTTCTCTTGATGTTTCTTCATTGTTGTCTATTTGAGCAACTGCTTTCCCCTTATCCTGGGGTGGCTTCGCATTCATCACCTCTGTGTTTTCCACTGCAAATTTCTTCATGTTTTGCACCTCCGCTTTCATGCGTTGCCATTCTGTTTTTCCTATTCGGAGAGCTTCCTGCGGTAATGACACTTGTTCCTTCAGAACTTTGTTGCTTTCTGCTAAAGCCTGATTTTCAGCTGTTATTATATGGATTGTACAATCTCTTTCCAGCGCTTTAGCTTCTACTACTTCCAACCTTTCTTTTACATTTAAGAGTTCTCTCACATAAAGGTTAGATGACCAAGTGAGAGGTGTGGATGTGGGACTATATAAAGCATACTCATCACTAACTTTTCCTTTTCCTTTGGACTTGTTGCCACATGCTTGCGAAGAAAACTTGTTTGAATGTTGTTTCTTGCGAACAATACTCTCCCTTTGAGACTTTTTCTTCTTTATCTGCTCCCATTTTAGACGAGCTATTCTCCTTTTTAGAATGCCCTGATATTGTTTGGCATTGACCCAAACCCACTTCCCAGTTTTCGTTGATGAGGCAATTTTCACTTGCCCTATATCATTTGTTTCTACGGGTTCTAAAGTTTCTTGTTCCATTCTCATGATGATATTAAGGGAAATCAAAATCTCTGCCCAAAACTGACCCTTTGTTTTATGCTTAACTCTTCAATCTCTGTTGGTCTGACCACTGAAAACTTGTTGCTCTGTCCTTGCTGCTCTACCCGCTATCCACTGAAAACTAGCTGCTCTGCCCTTGCTGCTCTGCCTGCTATCCACTGAAAACTAGCTGCTCTGCCCTTGCTGCTCTGCCCACTGTCCCTGTCCTCTATGCTCTGCCCTTGCTGCTCTGTCCCTGTCCTCTGTATAAAATTGACGAAGAACCATACATTAAAAAATCCCATTTCTGGATTGCATATTCTTTCCAGAAGTGCCCGCTGCCCCAGAATGGCGGAGTTCTTCTCAGCTAGATGGATGTTGCCAAATCATGATCCATAGCAATAATAGCGCGGAGTAAAATAATGATGAAATTAAATCAATCAAAGGACAAATCCTCTGCTCATTGATCCTGGAGCATATCCCGTCAATGCCCTGAATTTCAGTATTAAGAGGATAGCTCTTTTTATTTGGACTTTTTTATCAATTAAAGAAATTGTATTTGAAGCAGCTTTCAATCATACATAGTCTGGTTTGGGATTTGGAAAGCTTTCGTGTATACATAGTTCTGCCTGGGATTTGGACTTACCTCATCAGAATAATCATCCAAGGCAGCGAAACTCTTTCACTTACTCCATTAGCTAGATTTGCAGACAATTATTCAAACTCCAAAGATTCTTCGCTTTACTGTCATGTATACTGATACAGTTGACTTTTTTTGGAACCTGTTATTAGCTCTTTTCCTTCCATAATTCTGGATGCCTTTACTGCCAAATGTGATGCTTCCACACTCTTATGATTGTACCAGATCCCTGTCTTCAGAATCTGCATGATACAGCTGCCTATAGGCTCTCTTAGCATTGCAGATCAACATATTTTGCTTCAATTAGCAGCTCTTAGAAAAAGTAGGTGAGAGGACTGCAAATCTGATTCCAAGTCCACTTCAAAATAACAAGTGAAAACCCCTTAAAAAGGGTTTCATAAGAGACGAATAAATTCTCTAAATGATGCATCCTTATCACCGAATTGCTAGAAATGATTCCTCATTTGCAAAGGGGCAAAGGGATAACAGCTCCTCTTTGGATATTGCTTTCCAAGATCTGGTTCACTTGTGAATGATACCTCATGCAAAATATTTTTGGAATTTTTATAACAGAAATGAAGATTCGCCGACTCTATTGCTACATTTTTTTCACCCTTGGAGAAAAATGTTCCAAGCACTTTAAGTGTTGGATCTGCATGCCATGGTGTACAAGAGTGTGCAGGAGCATCTATGCCATTCATAGAAACAAAGACCTAAGTGTACATCCAATTCTCATCAATGAAAATAACAAATTCGAGTGAATAGTTTCATTTGTCCCTCATGATGTCCTAGATGTGTTTTTATTTTCCAAAATTTGGCAATTAGTGTACATCCAATTCCCATCAATGAAGATAACAAATTTGAGTGAATAGTATCATCTGTCCCTCTGTAATATCCCCAAATTAGCAGTCAGCTAATTGGGATATTAATTTCGATAAATTTTTATTTTTCCTAAGTTTGACAAGAAATAAAGGGGTGAAGGGACCCATGAATAAAACATTAGATTAGAAGCACTTTCCTAAAGTCACTTAAGCACATATTCACTGGACAGCGTGGGGCCCAGGAGGGTGAAGTGGCAGCATGAAGGAAGAGGCAGCGTGGGCAGCGTGGGCCCATGACAGCACAGTGAGAGATGGACAGCGTGGGCCAAGAGGAACAGCATAGTTTGGTGGGGCCCGGATGAGAGCAAGGCTCTCAAAGCATAAAAAGGAGAAGAGGCTCATCATTCTCGCATTCTATTATGCATCTCTGATTTCTGTCTTTTGACATTGAGCACGCTTTCGCTGTTGAGCGAAGTCTGCAAGTGCTGTTTCGGCACACCGAGTGTTTCCGAGCGAAAATCCCACCCTTATCCTCGGGGGACTTCGAGTGCCTACTCAGGAGAGGTTATCTTGAGCTGCATTACCACTATCTGGGATTTGGCCAAGCTTCAATCTTCTTCTACAGCGCAGTCTATTCCAGATCTAAGTTGTGTTGCAACGTTGTAGTAGTGGAGGGTTGTAAACCCCATTTCTGAGCTTGTTTTCCATTGGAGGATTCATCCTTTCATCCAGGAGGCTTGTGAGGAAGTCCTTGGTGCATCATTTCCATATTTGGCAGGAGGCCAAGTAACTACCCTCAGCTACGGCGCAGTTTCCCTCAAGGACTGCGCTATTTTAGAGAGCAGCTGCAGCAGTGGGTTTACTGCCCTAGTTGGAGGAGTTGTGTTTCCTTTGAGGGGATAAGCTCTTCATTTAGGAGATCTATTGGAGAAGAATCAGCGAGTGCGTATTTCAGATCAGCCACCTCCTACCAGTGATTCAATTGCGGTGATTATTCAACCCTAGGGCCAAATCTGCGACTGTTGTATAGTGTGTATTTCCAGAAACCTTTTCTGGGTTGTCCTGGAACTCTGTTTGGGAGCATAGATCTCTAGTCCTAACTCTTTTGGAGCATTGTATCAGCAGCAATATATTTTTCTATCTTTCAGTTGTTACTCTCTCATAGACAGCGCAATTTTGACATTCCAGCTTATATTGTATTGGCAGCGTTTCAAATCTAGGTGTATGCTTTTATGGGAGGCTTGTTTGCCCAACTTGAGTGATCTTTTCCTCAAAGTCTTTGTACCTATTTTGCTGTTATAATCATAATGGAATGGATCTATGGCTGTCTCGACTCTCATGTATTGATCTGTTACTATTTCTGCATATTTCCAGTTTTATGTCTTGTATTGCTGCTCTCTCAATTTTGGGATATTACAGTGGTATTAGAGCATGATCTTTGGCTCAGCGTGTGGACATTATTGACAACATACGAAAAAAAGATAGTAGAGATCTACTATTAAGGGATTAAGTTTTGTCTCGTCTTTATTTAGAGCTATAAAGGATCTCTCCAAAGAGATCAATGAAACAAGAAGAGAAAGGCAAAGAGAAACCTCAAGAAGGTTTCAGAATGAAGGAGGTCCCAGTACTTCTTATCAACAACAAAGAAGATCGGAGCATCATAGATCTTCTCAAAGACCTACTATGCCCACTTTCTTTGAAGAAGGTGACTGGTATAGAGATGAAGAAAGGAGAAACATGGAACCTGAAACTGATGAGACTCTTAGTTTATATCTTGAAGAGTACAAAGCACAGTCTAGAGCATTCAAGGAGAATCTAACTCTAGCAATTCTTCTAACTCAAAGAAGAAATAAGATCCGATAGCAGCAACAGAAGAAAGAGGCACAACAAATTCTATTTGCCTACATTTGATGGATCTTCCCCAAGCACTGTAAAGGCTTGGAGGAAAGAGTTAGATGCATTTTTCAGGCTACATCCTGTATCTGAAAAAGAGGTTGTCCAAATTGCAACACTTCATCTTCAAGGTGAAGCCAATGATTGGTGGTTTGGTCACATGGAACATGCAACGGTGACTAAATATTCAGATTTCTTTCACAAGTTGAGAAAGAAGTTTGATGTGAGAAAACCAGAGATGTGTCACAAAGAAACATTTCCTAAGAAGTCAAAGGAGTATGTCATTCTTGTCACTCTGGACAAAGAGTCGCTACATTCACCACCAGCTGCAGAAGTACTTGTATCTGGAGGAGAGTGATCCGGATTTATGCAGGAACGCAACAGAATACACATATTACCATAGATACAAAGATACGGCAGAAATAACACTTCATTTCATTAATATCAAAGAACTGAAATTTGCTTACAGACAGAATGGAAATAAACTAGCTAGCGCGCTGGTAGCTTATCTCTGAGAAGAGATGTGGCGGCTACAGGCCTCTAAACTGTGTTACAATGAGGCTCGAGGGCCTATTTATTATTTAGAAACAATGGAAAACCCTAAACATCCAAAACCCTAACCCTAGGAGATGAAGCGCCAAAACTATGGGCCCCGTTTGGGTAAATTGATGTTTTAACTTCTCGGAGACGTAACTTTGGCATACAATCTTCGTTTGACGCGCACCATACCTCGTTAGAAAGATCTATCCGAGGACTACAACTTTTGATGTGAGCAACATCAGTCGATGGATGGACCGATGTTGCTCTCGGTTTTCCCAAAAAACGTCGTTTAGGGCTTCAAAACGGCTCTGGAAGTTCAAAACTCGAAAAACTGCTAAAAATAGTAAGTCGTGCCGAAACTGAAAAATTGAAAGAGACAATGGTGGGACCCCAAGTGGAATAGGCGAGTGGCCACCAATATCCACCTAGATCATTCCTCCCCCCTTAGAAAGCAATGGTCCCCATTGCGTTGAGTATCTCCATGAGATGAGGAAACTTCTGCTGAACTTGGTCCCAGGTGAACCACTTGCCTTGGTGCAGGAGTTGGCCAGCTTTGACAACCCGATACAGTTGGATCTTCTGTTGGCAAGTGTTCTTGATTTGCATGTCCATGATACAATACGTGGTGCCATTTTCCATGCAGGTTGGGTTTAACTCTGTTCTGTGAGTTGTTCTGCAATGTCAAAGGTGTCAAGTAGAGGTGGGAAGTAGGGACGAAGGCGGTCCACATTGAATACTGGGTGCAAACCAAGGAATGGAGGAACACTGAGCTCGAAGGAATTGTTCTCTACAGCCTTGGTGATGGTGTACGGCCCATATCGGAGCGGGCGAAGCTTGCGGTGGAGTCCAGTGAAGCGCTCCTTCTCCAAATGTAGCCACACTTTGTCGCCCACCTGGAAGTTGTGCGGCACCCGATGTTGATCATGTTGTTGCTTGTACTTAGCATTGGCTCTGTCCAATATGTCATGAACCTGTTGGCGGATGCGCTGAATGTGCTTGATGAAGTTGTTCGCTTTGTCAGCTTCAGACTGGACATGAGCCAAATCAGCCTGAGTAGCCGCAAATGGCATGGCTACGTCAATGAAACATAGTGGTTGGAATCCCAAGCCCACCTGAAAGGAGCTGTGGCTGGTTGAGCTGTGGAGAGCCCGGTTATAACTGTGTTGTACATAGGGGAGGATCTCATCCCAAGTGCGTGGATGCTTTGCATTGTACATGCGCAAAATGTGTACAATCATTCTATTGACGATCTTTGTCTGACCATCAGTTTGGGGATGGAAAGTTGTGGACTTGGTGAGCTTGGTGTCCAGCATTGACCAGACGCTGGACCAAAATATGCTAAGGAACCTGTTGTCCCGATCTGATATGATAGACTGTGGGATCCCAAAGTGCACTCACACTCATTCAAAGAAGAGTTTAGCAGTGGCTTCTTCTGTGATATTCTTCTTGCAGGCCGCCATAATTGCCATCTTCGAGAATATGTCGACAACCACGAAAACACAGTCGTTTCCATGCTTAGTAGAAGGAAGGCCCGACAAGTAATCCATGGAGATGGATTCCCAAGGTCGACTACGGGTAGGTAGAGGAGTATAGAGGCCTTGCTTCTTGATGGTTGGTTTGGCAATGGTGCAAGCAGTGCAGGATCTGATGTACTTCCCGACATCCTGTCGAAGGTTTGGCCAATAGAAATACTTCTGCAGTACTGCCACTGTTTTCTCGACCCCGAAATGCCCAACGACTCGACTATAGTGTGCTTCCCATATCATCTTGGCACGCTCGCTTGAAGGAACACAAAGGTGTCCCAGGTGACATAAAAGTGCATCTTAGAGGTGAAAATTTGGAACTTGCGTACCCCCCAAGAGTGCCTTGTATGTGTGGCCGAATTCTAGATCGCTCTCATAGAGAAGCGGCCAATCAGAAGTCTCGTGCCCACAAGAGTTGAGAATGGTGGTTAGCACCACGATCGGTAGTCGGTTGAGGCAGTCTGCAACATTATTGGTGCTACCCTTCTTGTACTTGATGTTCAAATGAAACTGTTGCAGATATGTGGACCACTTCTGATGGCGATCGTTCTGCAACTTTCCTTGTGTCTGTATGAACTGCAGGGGGTGGTGGTCTGTGTGGATGATTGTTTCCTTCCCCAAAATGGAATGCTTCCATTGTCGACAAGCCTACACAATGGAATACATTTCTTTGTCATAAGTGGGATACTTGCGAACTGTGTCGAACAATGTCTCATTGTGATATGCCACTGGATGTCGTTGTTGAGTAAGAACTGTCCCAATAGCATAGTCAGAGGCATCTGTCTCGATCTCAAATGGTTGTTGCGGGTCGGGTAATGTGAGCACTGGGGCAAAACAGAAGAGATGTTTCAATTCTATGAACGCCTTTTGTTGATATTTCGACCAAAAGAATTTTGCTTTCGCTCCTCCCTTGGTGACTTGACTCAAGAGCCAAGTGATATGAGAGAATCCCAACACAAACCTGCAGTAGAAATTAGCAAAACCGAGAAAGCTGCGAAGCTCTGTTAGAGTGCTTGGGGCTGGCCAATCCCAAATGACTTGGATCTTGGTTGGATCCACATGCAACCCCCTTTCATCAATAATGTATCCCAGATATTGAACCTGAGTCATGCCAAAAGTGCACTTCTCCAAATTGGCACACAACTTGTGTTGCCGCAGTGTTTGGAGGACTTGTCAGATGTGGCGGAGGTGCTCTTCCTAGGTCTGGCTGAAGATCAGAATGTCCTCCAAGTACACCACTACAAATGAGCTGGTGAATGGCCGCAATATGTCGTCCATCAACCTCACGAAGGTTGCGGGAGCATTCGTCAACCCGAAAGGCATGACCAGCGATTCGAAAAGGCCCTCCTTGGCTTTGAAGGCAGTCTTCCACACATCGGAGGGTTCGATTGGTACCTGGTGATATCCAAACTTCAAGTCGATCTTGCTGAAATATTTCGCCCCTTTGAGTTGGTCCAGAAGGTCATCAATCCATGGGATCGGGTACCTATTCCGGACAATGATCTTGTTCAGTGCTCGATAGTCAATACAAAGTCTCCACGTCCCATCCTTCTTCTGTACCAACACGATCGGGCTCCCACAGGGCGATGAACTTGGACGGATGTGACCTTTCTGCAGCAACTCCTGAATCTGCTTCTTGATTTCATCCTTCTCTAGAACAGAGTGCCGATATATCGGTCCATTGGGTAGCGGCGCACCCGGTGTCAAATCAATGGGGTGCTTGACCTGACAGTGCAGAGGATCCCCTGTGGCTGAGGTGAAGATGTCTCCGTACTCTTCCACAACCTTGTCCATTTGTTGTTGTCGTGAAGAGGAGCCCTATCTGGAGGTCATGGCCACAGTCTTCTTCTTGCCCTGGGGGCGGATCATCGGGAAAACAAATTTCCTGGTTTGGGAAATGAGCTTACTACTTTGTTTTGCAGTGACCAAAGAGGTAGCGGCAGGCAGTGGTACCTCTGGTATCCTGTACAACTTATTTCCCAAAGTAACAATAACAACGCAAGGTCGGGACTCATACACAGCTTTTCGCTTCCACAAGTATGGTTGGCCTAATAATACATCAGAAACGTCAAGAGGAGCAATGTCACATAATACCTCATCCCTGAAGGGCTTGATGCTATAGGGAAGGTGGCATCGCTGGCTGACAGGGAGATCCCGTCCTTGGTGGAGCCACCCGATGGTGTATGGTTGTGGGTGTGCTGTGGTCAGCAAGCCCAACCGCTTCACAGTGTCTACTGAAATGAGGTTCTTTTGGCTCCCATTGCCGACAATGCACTGTAGCGGGGAACCTTTTACCCACATCTCGGAGTGGAAGAGACGCTCCTCCTCCTTTGGATCTTCTGGTTCCTCCTTCTGGATCTTCGCAGTGGTAACAGTGGCGTTGGGCTTCGTATCAATAATCTTTTTCCCTTTGTCATTCCCCTTGTCAGGTTCTAATTCAGAGTCAGAGCATGCATCTGACTCAGAAGCCTTCATATCGGGCACCAACAACTGCTTGGCCCGACACTCATTTGTGTTGTGAGTGGAGCTCTTATGGAACTCACACCACTTTCCCGTGTCCTTTGGCTTCGCGGTGTTGTTCATTTCTTGTGGCTTTAACAGGTTGTCTTGGGCCGCCATGCCTTGGCTTTGTCCTTTGTTCTGCAGTTTGGGGGCACCTTTCCCTTGCTTTTGATTCGCAGATCCAAAGTCTTACTTCTTCTGTTTGAATTTCTGCTAAATCTTGGCAGCATATCGGTATATCGTACCAAGAGAGGAGATGTCGAGGAACTCCATTTCCTCCTGAATGTATCTGTGCAGACAACTGCGGTACTTTAGCACCAAATGTTTCTCTGAATCTTTGATACCCAACTTTGTGCACAGGGTATGCAATGTATTCTGCCACTTCGATGCACACCTTGATCTCGTCGGGCAGTCATGGTCCATTGTATGTACTTGTCCTCATAGCTCCCCATGGGATAGTATTGTTCCTTGATGGCATCTCGGAAAGAATTCCAAATGGGTATGGCTGAGAACAGAGAGGGTTCTGTCTCGTCCTTTTTCTCACAGTAGGTTTCCCACCAGTCCTTGACATGGAGGGTAGCTTTGAGGAGTGCAAAAATAATCTTTTCCCGGTTGGAAAAGTCATGAACCGAGAAATATCCTTCTAATAGATTCAACCATCTATCTACAGCATTTGCATCTATTTGACCCTCAAATATGGGAATGTCAAAATTTACTTGTACCTTAAAGGGAGTCGCGCCTCCAGAGTGGTTGTTGGATGCAAATGCGCCGCCGGTGGGCAGTCATTGAAGGATCTGGGCAAAGTTATCCATCATCACGTTCCTTTGTTTTTCGAGGGCCTCCTCGAGCAATATTTTGATAGGATCTCCTGCTCCCTCATCTTTCTTTTTGTCCCCCATGGGTGGCCGTCGGGGTTTGCGAGGCTGATCTTGCAAAAGTTTCACCAGATCGAGCCCTAACTCCTTATACCCCGACCTCATTGGGGACATGCAAAGACGGATCGAGAAAAAGCAAATCGCTCTGATACCACTGATCCGGATTTATGCAGGAACGCAACAGAATACACATATCACCATAGATACAAAGATGCAGCGGAAATAACACTTCATTTCATTAATATCAAAGAAATGAAATTTGCTTATAGATAGAATGGAAATAAACTAGCTAGGGCACTAGTAGCTTATCTTTGAGAAGAGATGTGGCGGCTATAGGCCTCTGAATTGTGTTACAATGAGGCTTGAGGGCCTATTTAGTATTTAGAAACAATGGAAAACCCTAAACATCCAAAACCCTAACTCTAGAAGATGAAGCGCCAAAACTATGAGCCCCGTTTGGGTAAATTGGTGTTTCAACTTCCCGAGGACGTAACTTTGGCATACGATCTTCGTTTGATGCGTACCATACCTCATTAGAAAGATCTATCCGAGGACTACAACTTTTGATGTGAGCAACATCGATCGATGGACCCATGTTGCTCCAGGTTTTCCCAAAAAACGTCGTTTAAGGCCTCAAAATGGCTCTGGAAGTTCAGGACCCGAAAAACTGCTAAAAATAGTAAGTCGTGCCGAAACTGAAAAACTAAAAGAGACAATGGTGGGGCCCCAAGTGGAATAAGCAAGTGGCCACCAATATCCACCTGGATCAGAGAGACGTGCATCTTTGCAAGATAGTCTCAAGCTCTTGACATATAGAGTCCCATGCATGATTCAGGAGATGCATGAGGAAGAGGAGGTAGATTCCAGCGTTGGTACATTGATAGAATGGAAGCCATCACTCTTACCAGCAATTGGAGAGACCATTGTCCTAGTTGGAGGAACTCTTGTGGTCTTGCAAGAGGTTCCCACACATCAGTTGAGCCAAGGGCTATTGCATGACCAAGGATTAGAACAACATGCTAATTTGACGCAGCAACATATCACAGCACAGAGGACCCTTGATCTAATCAAGGAGGAGATGAAAAGCCATCCCAATTTGTCATTGATGAACTACATTCAACCCTTTGAGTTCAAATATGGAGTTTCAGGAGATGGGATGAGTATGATCCTATGTACAATGGGTGGCTATGAGTTCAGCATTGTGCCTTGCTTTGAGATAGCACGTCTTATCTTGCAGATCTACAGCGTTGTTAATGAGCAGCGGTGAGAAGAAGAGGACCCATTCCTTATGGGAGCAATCAAATGGCAGCTTCACTCATGAAGCAATGGAGAAGAAGATGATAAATGGTAGACCTCTTGAGATGGGCAATTTTTTCCCCTTTCAAGATGACTCTTTCTAGTTAAAATTAGACAACTAGGTCCAAACTCCATGCTGTGATGCTCAGATGAAGATACCAATATTTTTATTGGGTTCCTCTTTGGGAGAGGTGTAAGATCGATCTAAAGATCATCTTAATCCGATGAGCAGAACATTTATTTTGAATTTATTTTCTAATACATTCAAATATGTGCAGGTCGGCTTTAAGGTTTTGTACCTCAGCAGATATGTCACACACCCTCGGTGATTGATATAAATAGAGTCAACGTTGGAGGACATTTCACTCATCTCATCCTCACACATTCTCTCTCCTCTTCTGATAAGTTCGAGCTCCTTGGAGGCAGTTTTCGGTTCACACGTGGGAAAGAAGGTCGAAGATATTTCTGCTACAGCTAGGGTTTCCACCACAGGTTTGACCAACGTTGACTTTGGTCAATGCATGGTCCAAAGGAGCTGATTTTTGGCATAGACTTCGATTTCTGAAGTCCGTACATTTTGGCACAAGAACCAAGGTCAAAGGTTGACCTAGACCGTGTTGCGTTGACTTTTACTTGTTGCTGTTGTTGCTGCTGTGCGTTGACCGTTGATTGATAGCGATGACTTTTTCTGGGGTTGACTTTTGAGTTGACCGTTTAGCCGTTATGAGGGTTGTGTGACATTGCTGGTTAGCCGACCATATCGAGACTTTGCTAGTTGAAGCATCCTATTGACCACCATAACGCACCACCACCCTTATCTGTTTTTGGTTTGTCTTCTATCAATCCACTGGTATGTTCTATCAGCGTTTTACTTTATGGTTTATGTGATTGCTATCTAATATTGAAGAAAAGTAAAGTTGCATCAAGCATAGAACATCTACAAAATTTACATTTCTCAACGAGCATCTCACAGGTCAAAGAGGAACTTCTCCCTGCAACAGATCCAAAACCTTATTGGTTTTGGAGGGTCATTGATGAGAAGAAGATCTCATGTAGAGGTCTCATTGGAGGTGCACTTCAACATATCATGGAGTGCAAAGTTCTTCATCAGTTTGAGTTGCATGAATTGATTACATTGGAGAAGAACACCTTAAACTATGAGATCTTGCAGAAGGTAGGAGAAGATGAGAAGGAGGGCCAACATCAAGTGATTGGGAACATACAAACCCATCCTTTTCAGGGGGTTTATGCACAGAAGCAGGAGGATGATTTGTGCAGTGAGAACAGGGACAAATCAGTCCACTCACATATACAACCTGTTCTAGGCCTTGATGTTTCATTACATGGAGGCATTCCACCAGGGAGACCCCCTGATTGAAAGATGGTCAAAGAGTTCTCTCAACATGGCGCAGCATTGATATATTTGGCTAAGGAAGGAGCTTTGGGAGGAGCTAACATAGCGCAGAGAACCTTTGATGGGCTCAAAGGAGGGAGGAGCAATTTTCTAATATGGACATTGTCATCTCCCACTCAGCTATTTGCGCTAAAAGATGATGATTTAGGAATCTATGAAGGCACAAGCATGGTGTCAAAGGGCTACTTGTTGAAATTGGACAACTAGGTCCAAACTCCATGTTGTGATGCTCAGATGAAGATACCAATATTTTTATTGGGTTCCTCTTTCGAAGAGGTGTAAGATCGATCTAAAATTGATCTTAATCCGATGGGCAGAACATTTATTTTGAATTTATTTTCTAATACACTCAAATATGTGCAGGTCGGCGTTAAGGCTTTGAACCCCAGCAGATGTGTCACACACCCTCAGTGATTGATATAAATAGAGTCAACGTTGGAGGACATTTCACTCAACTCATCCTCACACATTCTCTCTCCACTTCTGATTGGTTTGAGCTCCTTGGAGGCAATTTTCGGTTCACACGTGGGTAAGAAGGATGAAGATAAATCTGCCGCAGCTAGGGTTTCCACCGCAGGTTTGACCAGCATTGACTTTGGTCAACACATGGTCCAAAAACGCTGATTTTTGGTGTAGACTTTGATTTCTGAAGTCCGTACATTTTGGCACAAGAATCGAGGTCAAAGGTTGACCATAGACTGTGTTGTGTTGACTTTTACTTCTTGTTGTTCTGCGTTGACTTTTCTAGGCAGCATTGACTTTTATGGGGTTGACTTTGTGTTGACCATTTCGCTGATCTGAGGGTTGTGTGACATTGCTAGTTAGCCGACCGTTTTGAGACTTTGCTGGTTGAAGCATCCTGTTGACCGCCATAACGCAACACCACTCTTATCTGTTTCTGGTTTGTCTTCTATTGATCCACTGGTATGTTCTATCAGCGTTTTACTTTATGGTTTATGTGATTGTTGTCTAAACATTGAAGAGAAAGTAAAGTTGCATCAAGCATAGAACATCTACAAAAATTTACACTACTCCAATGCCCTGGAGTAGCAAATGATACTTCCACACATGAGGAAGATTTCTGAATATGACAAGAGATTATTGACACTCTTGTATGCATTGGCCAAACCATGGAAGTTTTGGATGGGCAATACCTTTCAAGAGGAGGTTGACCTCCATGTACTTCAATCTTGTCTTGGGCAAGATCAGCTGCAAGGGAAGCTTTGGCATTGAGCATGTCAAAGAGGAGAGCTATGATGTGACAGGTGCTTCATTTCAAAACCCAACAACACTGTCATTGTTGGGAGGCCTAGATCCATATTGGGAGTCCCAACTATTGGTAGAATATTCCAAGGACCTCTTCACATGTAAGGTTCTTGATGGGCAAGTGATAGATGGGAGATATAGAGTGGTTGATGGAGTCATTTATTTCCATGATCAGATTTACTTGACTAGGGACTCCAAGCTCAAGGAGGAGATTCTACATGCAGCTTATGAGGCACTCTTTTCAGGACATGTAGACTTCATTGAGTCTTGTCATACCATCATGGAGGGATTCTATTGGGAGGATCTCAAAGAAGATGTGCACCAACATATCAAGAGATATGTAGCTTGTTTGATGTATGAGGAGAAGAACAACCACCTTGCAAGTTGTTACAGCCTCTTCCCCTTTTGATGGAGAGAAGGGAAGGCTCATTGTTGAAATTGGACAACCAGGTTCAAACTCCATGTTGTGATGCTCAGATGAAGATACCAACATTTATATTGGGTTCCTCTTTCGGAGAGGTGTAAGATCGATCTAAAATTGTTCTTAATCCGATGAGCAGAACATTTATTTTGAATTTATTTTTAATATTTTCAAATATGTGCAGGCGGCTTTAAGGTTTTACACCCCCAGCAGATGTGTCACACACCCTCAGTGATTGATATAAATAGAGTCAACGTTGGAGGAATTTTTCACTCATCTCATCCTCACACAACATCTCTCCTCTTCTGATTGGTTCGAGCTCCTGGAGGCAGTTTCGATTCACACATGGGAAAGAAGGACGAAGAAGAATTTTGCTGCAGCTAGGGTTTCCACGTAGGTTTGACCAACGTTGACGTTGGTCAACGTATGGTCCAAAGAAGATGAAATTTGGTGCAGACTTCAATTTATGCAGGCCCTACATTCTGGCACAAAAATCGAGGTCAAAAGGTTAACCGAAGACCGAGCTGCATTAACTCTATTGCTGTTGTTCTGCGTTGACTTTTTCTGGACATCGTTGACTTTTCTGGGGTTGACTTTGAGTTGGCCGTGTGGCTGTTTTGAGGGCTGTTGTGACACATGCTAGGTTGGTTGACCAAGGAGACTTTGCTGGTTGAAGCATCCTATTGACTACCGTAACGCACCAACACATTTATCTATTTTTGACTTGTCTTCTATTGATCTACTGGTATGTTCTATCAGCATTTTACTTTATGGTTTATGTGATTGTTGTCTATATATTGAAGAGAAAGTAAAGTTGCATCAAGCATAGAACATCTACATAAATTTACATGGTATCAGAGCTGAGGTGAAGACAAGCCCTAATTTGTAGCAATCACCGAAGAAGAAAATGGGTTCCACAAACTATGGCTTCAAGGAGGATGACAAGTTGACTAGGAAGGATGACTTCCATGCTTGGAAGATGATATTGGATCTGAAATTGGAAGACCAAGATGTCATGCACTATGTGCAGGGTAAAATCCAAGAACCTCCATCCACTGCTACTGATGCTGCCAAAACCAAGTATAAGAAGGGGGAGATCAAAGCAAAGCTGATGATCAGGGAATCCATTCATAAGAGTCTGGTGGCCTACATCTCTGAGTTAGGCACATCCAAAGAGATGTATGATAAATTGATCCACATGTTCAAGGCCAACAATGCAAATCAAGTACTATTCTTCAAGAATCAATTGAACAATCTAAAGAAAGGCAGGGATGAGTCTATTCAATCATACTTTCTAAAGTTGACCGAGATCAGGAACAATCTGCTGGCTATTGGGGAGACAATAGCTGATCGAGAGATGGTGCTCACCGCACTTGGAGGGCTCCCATCCGAATGGCATGTGTTCAACACTACCATTCTAAATAATAATGTGATACCTGACTTTAATGAAGTACTGTCGAGATGCGTTCAAGAAGAATCAAGAATGAAGGAGTATGAAAATGAAGGGAATGTTGCCTACACTGCTCATTCTAGAAAGAAGAACTTTGGTGGTCCAAAGAACAAAGAAAGAGCAGGGGCCCCAGGAAAGAAAGGCAAGTGTTACACTTGTCATAGGCCAGGTCACTATGCTAGAGAATGCCCTTTCAAGAAGGATTCTCCCGATGGTGATGACAACAACAATAACCGGAGGAATGGCAATCAAAGAAACAACAGGTTCAAAGGAAAGAGGAAGGCTCCCTTCGGTGGAAATAGTCAACCTTTCAAAAGGTCAAGGAACTCCAGGTATGAGGAGTCAAATGTTGTTGATAAAAGAAATGAATACATTCTTGTATTTGCCCTCTCTGCTGTATCTCCACCCGACACAATGGATGTCTGGTTGATAGATAGTGGTGCCTCAAGGCACATCACTGGGTTCAAGGAAGCACTCTCCGATATCGTTGAGAAGAATACTAATCTGGAAATTATCCTTGGAGATAATGCCACATATCCCGTGAAAGGGACGGGGACTGTGACCCTCCACTTGTCTCAAGGACAAGTCCTCCGCTTGCAAGATGTATTGTATGTACCAAATTTAAAGAAGAACCTTGTGTCTATATCGGCCATGGAAGACAAAGGTTTCAATGTGGCATTCATTGATGGAAAGGTGCGCATGTGGAAGAAGAACTTCAAGGAAGCTATCGCGATTGGTTTTAGAGTGGATACACTCTACCAGGTTGGAGGAAGTCCACTAGGAGCGAATGTGATACTATGGCACCGGAGGTTTGGACACCTTCACTACAAATCCCTTCCCGAAGCAAGGAAGGTGGTAACGAGGATGCCCGAGTTCTGAAATAATCATGAAGGTGTATGACAAGGTTGTGCCGAAGGAAAACACTCAAGGGGACCTTTCCCCTCAAGCATCACAAAGACATCTGATGTCTTGCATTGATACATTCTGATATGTCTGGTATGCTGCCCGTGACATCCTTGGGAGGATGTTCTTATTATATGAGACGAACGAGTTCAAGAAATTTTGCAAAGGAGCTAGCATCAAGAGGGAGACCACAATGTTTGTGGGCTATAGCGAAACTTCAAAGGCCTATAGATTCTATGTGCCTGGTCAAAGGGAAGTGTAGATATGCCACGATGTCACTTTTGACAAAGATGCTTCCCTAAAGAAAGTAGTCAATCTTCCGAGATCTGAGAAAGATCATGATGCAAGGCCTGGAAATCAAGAAGAACTGAAGGATAAGACATTGCCTAATATTGAAGGATTGATGGACCCGATTGATCCACCTCCTTCACTGGGGAAGAGACCATCATAGCTTAGGGACACTCTCGAGGATGCTAAGGGACATATTGCCCCAAGGGGGGCATTCTGTGAAAGCAAGAAGCCAAGTAGGTACCAAGGGTATCTAGCAGCCATGAGTACTATTGTACAATCCGAACCTGGATCTTTTGAGGAAGTCGTAAAGCATTAAGTCTGGAAGGATGCTATGCACGAAGAGTATGAGTCCATAATGAAGAATGATGTCTGGGATGTGGTTCCAAGACCGGAGGACAAAGCAGTTGTCACCTCGAAATGGCTCTACAAGATCAAGCATGGATTTGATGGAAGTGCTGAAAAGTTCAAGGCAAGATTCGTTGCCCGTGGCTTCTCTCAAAAGGAAGGCATAGACTATGATGACATATTTGCACCTATGGCCCGATATACCACCATTCGATCTATCATAGCCCTTGCTACTACGCAAGGATGGAGTCTTCATCAGATGGATGTGAAGACCGCATTTCTGCATGGTGCGATAAAGGAAGAGGTGTATGTGGAGCAACCTCTGGGGTTCGAAGTCCAGGATCGGGACACCCATGTTTGCAGGTTGAAGAAAGCCCTCTATGGGTTGAAGCAAGCACCTAGAGCTTGGTACGAGAGGATAGATAGCTACCTGATGAAGCTGGGCTTCACTCGTAGTAATGTTGATCTGAACCTTTACTTCAAGGTTGATAGAGAGAAGCCTCTCATTCTGGTGCTGTATGTGGACGACCTCTTCCTGACAGGTGTTGTCCCTCTCATTCATCAGTGCAAGAGGGAGCTCGCTGCTGAGTTCGAGATGAAGGACCTAGGACTGATGCACTACTTCCTAGGCCTGGAGGTCTAGTAGAGACTTGGCGAGATTTTCCTTTCTCAAGGAAAATACATTGTGAAGCTTCTGGAAAGATTTAGTATGATGGACTGTAAGTCCGTGTCGACACCAATTTAGCTCAACTTTAAGAAGTTGAGTGGCAACGTTGCTGGGCCCGTGTTAGCAAATCCTACTGAGTATCGTCAACTCGTAGGGGCCCTAATGTTCTTAGTGAACACCCGTCCGGACGTATGTTTTGCAGTGAACATTTTGAGTCAACATATGGTTGATCCTCATAACATTCACTGGGTTGGTGCCAAGAAACTCTTGAGATATCTCTGAGGCACGATAGACCATGGGCTGAGATACACTGCCGGGAGTATGACACTCCATGGATATACTGATGTCGGTTGGGCTAGCAGTGTGGTGGATCGCAAGAGCACATCAGGATGCTACTTCACACGGAGATCTGCTTCGGGCAGGAAACTGAAGTCAGTGGCCTTGAGCACCGCTGAGGCCGAATACATTGCAACATGTATGGCCTGTTGTGAAGTCACTTGGTTGCGAAAGCTCTTAAGATAGTTGTTCGAGCATGTGCTAGATGCCACCGTATCCTTTGTGATAACCAGAGGGGGATTCGTTTGTCATAGAATCTCGTGTTCCACGATCGATCCAAGCATGTTGATGGCTGGTACCACTTTATCTGGGATATGGTACAGCAGGGCGCCGTAAGGCTCGATCATAGGAACTGATAAGCAGGTCACGGATATTCTCACTATGCCCTTGGGGAAGGTCATGTTCCTAACCTTCTGTGAGAATCTTGGAATTGTGGAACGACCCTATTCTGAGGGTCCTGTTGGACGATGAGCTCTTGGAGCTCTGGGGGGCTCTGGGGATAGCTTCTCGAAGCTATAAGTACACACGGGGCTAGGCTTGCCGAACCTTGTGGTGCTTCTGCCCCACCGTTATGATGATTGAGTTGGTTCGCCTCTCATGATCTGTGCCCCGTATGCATCCTACCCATTTGAGTTCCGAACTCATGGGAAGTACCTCTCATTTGGCCAATGAGGTGGGAAAAGCTAGAGACTAGTAGCAAAGACTAATGGACGCATCAGAGATTGTCATACTCTCTATCTAGGATGACAAGTGTCCAACCACTTGATCTGGGATCAAGTCTGGTGAGGTTTCGGACCTCCTACTGACTTCGGGTTGGTATGTGACTCTTTGAGTCCATGTGAGGTTTCGAACATCCAACTAACTTCGGGTCAGTGAGACTAACTTCGGGTTAGTATATATGACTCTCTTGAGTCCAAGTGACGTTTCGGACCTCCTACTGACTTCGAGTCAGATAAACCAACTTCGGGTTGGTATGAGACTCTTTGTGAGTCCTATAGAGGTTTCGGACCTCTGGGCTGAATCTGTCAACTGGAAATGATGTCTTTGTGACTGACCCACCTCTATTCTGAAATAAAGAGGTTAGCAAAGCAAGTTACGGCGGGATGACACACGATGTTTGGGTTGCACATGTGGATGGAGTTCTCCCTAGTTGAGAGGGAGTGTTAAAATTGGACAACTAGGTCCAAACTCCATGCTGTGATGCTCAGATGAAGATACCAATATTTTTATTGGGTTCCTCTTTCGGAGAGGTGTAATATCGATCTAAAGATCATCTTAATCCGATGAGCAAAACATTTATTTTGCATTTATTTTCTAATACATTCAAATATGTGCAGGTCGACTTTAAGGTTTTGTACCCTAACAGATGTGGCACGCCCCCTCGGTGATTGATATAAATAGAGTCAACGTTGGAGGACATTTCACTCATCTCATCCTCACACATTCTCTCTCCTCTTCTGATTAGTTCGAGCTCCTTGGAGGCAGTTTTCGGTTCACACGTGGGAAAGAAGGTCGAAGACATTTCTGCTGCAGCTAGGGTTTCCACCACAGGTTTGACCAGCATTGAGTTTGGTCAACGCATGGTCCAAAGGAGCTGATTTTTGGCATAGATTTCGATTTTGAAGGCCGTACATTTTGGCACAAGAACCGAGGTCAAAGGTTGACCGCAAACCATGCTGCGTTGACTTTTACTTGTTGCTACTACTGTTGTAGCTGTGCGTTGACCGTTGATTGACGGAGTTGACTTTTCTAGGGTTGACTTTTGAGTTGACCATTTGGCTATGTTCTGAGGGTTGTGTGACATTGCTGGTTAGCCAACAATATCGAGACTCTGTTGGTTGAAGCATCCTATTGACCGCCGTAACGCACCACCACCCTTATCTATTTCTGGTTTGTCTTCTATCAATCTACTGGTATGTTCTATCAACATTTTACTTTATGGTTTATGTGATTGCTATCTAATATTGAAGAAAAGTAAAGTTGCATCAAGCATAGAACATCTACAAAATTTACATTTCTCAATGAGCATCTCACAGCTCAAAGAGGAACTTCTACCTGCAACAGATCCATAACCTTATTGGTTTTAGAGGGCCATTGATGAGAAGAAGATCTCATGGAGAGGTCTCATTGGAGGTGCACTTCAACATATCATGGAGTGCAAAGTTCTTCATCAGTTTGAGTTGCATGGGTTGATTACATTGGAGAAGAACACCTTAAACTGTGAGATCTTGCAGAAGGTAGGAGAAGATGAGGAGGAGGGCCAACATCAAGTGATTGGGAACATACACACCTATCCTTTTCAGGAGGTTTATGCACAGAAGCAGAAGGATGATTTGCGCAGTGAGAACAGGGACAAATCAATCCACTCACATATACAGCCTGCTCTAGGCCTTGATGTTTCATTACATGGAGGCATTCCACCAGGGAGACCCCCTGATTGGAAGATGGTCAAAGAGTTCTCTCAACATGGTGCAGCATTGATATATTTGGCTAAGGAAGGAGCTTTGGGAGGAGCTAGCACAGCGCAGAGAACCTTTGATGGGCTCAAAGGAGGGAGGAGCAATTTTCTGATATGGACATTGTCATCTCCCACTCAACTATTTGCGCTGAAAGATGATGATTCAGGAATCTATGAAGGCACATGCATGGTGTCAAAGGGCTACTTGTTGAGACTGGACAACTAGGTCCAAACTCCATGTTGTGATGCTCAGATGAAGGTACCAATATTTTTATTGGGTTCCTCTTTCAGAGAGGTGTAAGATCAATCTAAAATTGATCTTAATCCGATGAGCAGAACATTTATTTTGAATTTATTTTCTAATACATTCAAATATATGTAGGTCGGCTTTAAGGTTTTCTACCCTAGCAGATGTGTCACACACCCTCAGTGATTGAAATAAATAGAGTCAACGTTGGAAAACATTTCACTCAACTCATCCTCACACATTCTCTCTCCACTTTTGATTGGTTCGAGCTCCTTGGAGGCAGTTTTCGGTTCACACATGGGAAAGAAGGACGAAGATAAATCTGCTACAGCTAGGGTTTCCACCGCAGGTTTGACCAGCGTTGACTTTGGTCAACGCATGTTCCAAAAGAGCTGTGATTTGGTGTAGATTCGATTTCTGAAGTCTGTACATTTTGGCACAAGAATCGAGGTCAAAAGTTGACCATAGACCGTTTTGTGTTGACTTTTATTTGCTGCTGTTCTACGTTGACTTTTCTGGGCAGCGTTGACTTTGTGTTGACCGTTTGGCTGATCTGAGGGTTGTGTGACATTGCTAGTTAGCCAACCATTTTGAGACTTTGCTGGTTGAAGCATCCTGTTGACCGCCGTAATGCAACACCACTCTTATCTGTTTCTGGTTTGTCTTCTATTGATCTACTGGTATGTTCTATCAGCATTTTACTTTATGGTTTATGTGATTGATGTCTAAACATTGAAGAGAAAGTAAAGTTGCATCAAGCATAGAACATCTACAAAAATTTACACTACTCCAATGCCCTAGAGCAGCAAATGATACTTCCACACATGAGGAAGATTTCTGAATATGACAAGAGATTATTGACACTCTTCTATGCATTAGCCAAACCATGGAAGCTTTGGATAGGCAATACCTTTCAAGAGAAGGTTGACCTCCATGTACTTCAATCTTGTCTTGGGCAAGATCAGCTACAAGGGAGGCTTTGGCATTGAGCATGTAAAAGAGGAGAGCTATGATGTGACAGGTGCTTCATTTCAAAATCCAACAACACTGTCATTGTTGGGAAGCCTAGATCCATATTGGGAGTCCCAACTATTGGTAGAATATTCCAAGGACCTCTTCACATGTAAGGTTCTTGATGGGCAAGTGATAGATGGGAGATATAGAGTGGTTGATGGAGTCATTTATTTCCATGATCAGATTTACTTGACTAGGGACTCCAAGCTCAAGGAGGAGATTCTACACGCAGCATATGAGGCACTCTTTTTAGGACATGTAGACTTCATTGAGTCTTGTCATACCATCATGGAGGGATTCTATTGGGAGGATCTCAAAGAAGATGCGCACCAACGTATCAAGAGATATGTAGCTTGTTTGATGTATGAGGAGAAGAACAACCACCTTGCAAGGTTGTTACAGCCTCTTCCCCTTTTGATGAACAGAAGGGAAGGCTCATTGTTTAAATTGGACAACTATGTCCAAACTCCATGTTGTGATGCTCAGATGAAGATACCAATATTTTTATTGGGTTCCTCTTTCGGAGAGGTGTAAGAACGATCTAAAATTGATCTTAATCCGATGAGCAAAACATTTATTTTGAATTTATTTTTAATATTTTCAAATATGTGCAAGTCGGCCTTAAGGTTTTACACCCCCAGCAGATGTGTCACACACCCTCAGTGATTGATATAAATAGAGTCAACGTTAAAGTCAACATTGGAGGACTTTTTCACTCATCTCATCCTCACACAACATCTCTCCTCTTCTGATTGGTTCGAGCTCCTGGAGGCAGTTTCGGTTCACCCATGGGAAAGAAGGACGAAAAAGAATTTTGCTGCAGCTAGGGTTTCCACGCAGGTTTGACCAGCGTTGACTTTGGTCAACGCATGGTCCAAAGAAGCTGAAATTTGGTGTAGACTTCGATTTATGCAGGCCCTACATTCTGGCACAAAAACTGAGGTCAAAAGGTTGACCGAAGACCGAGTTGTGTTGACTTTATTGTTGTTGTTCTGTGTTGACTTTTTCTGGACAGTGTTGACTTTTCTGGGGTTGACTTTGAGTTGACCGTGTGGCTATTTTGAGGGCTGTTATGACACATGTTGGGTTGGCTGACCAAAGAGACTTTGTTGGTTGGAGCATCCTGTTGACCGCTATAACGCGCCAACACATTTATCTGTTTTTGACTTGTCTTCTATTGATCTACTGGTATGTTCTATCAGCATTTTACTTTATGGTTTATGTGATTGTTGTCTAAATATTGAAGAGAAAGTAAAGTTGCATCAAGCATAGAACATCTACATAAATTTACATGGTATCGGAGCTGAGGTGAAGACAAGCCCTAATTTGTAGCAATCACCAAAGAAGAAAATGGGTTCCAAAAACTATGGCTTCAAGGAGGATGACAAGTTGACTGGGAAGGATGACTTCCATGCTTGGAAGATGATATTGGATCTTAAATTGGAAGACCAAGTTGTCATGGACTATGTGCAGGGTAAAATCAAAGAACCTGCATCCACTGCTACTGTTACTGCCAAAACCAAGTATAAGAAGGGGGAGATCAAAGCAAAGCTGATGATCAGGGAATCCATTCATAAGAGTCTGGTGGCCTACATCTCTGAGTTAGGCACATCCAAAGAGATGTATGATAAATTGATCCACATGTTCAAGGCCAACAATGCAAATCAAGTACTATTCTTCAAGAATCAATTAAAGAATCTGAAGAAAGGCAGGTATGAGTCTGTTCAATCATACTTTCTGAAGCTGACCGAGATTAGGAACAATCTGCTGGCTATTGGGGAGACAATAGTTGATCGAGAGATGGTGCTCACCGCACTTGGAGGGCTCCCATCCGAATGGCATGTGTTCAACACTACCATTCTAAATAATAATGTGATACCTGACTTTGATGTAGTACTGTCGAGATGCATTCAAGAAGAAGCAAGAATGAAGGTGTATGAAAATGAAGGGAATGTTACCTACGTTGCTCATTCTAGAAAGAAAAACTTTGGTGGTCCAAAGAACAAAGGAAGAGCAAGGGCCCAAGGAAAGAAAGGCAAGTGTTACACTTGTCATAGGCCAGGTCACTATGCTAGAGAATGCCCTTTCAAGAAGGATTCTCCCGATGGTGATGACAACAACAATAATCGAAGGAATGGCAATCAAAGGAACAACAGGTTCAAAGGAAAGAGGAAGGCTCCCTCCGGCGGAAATAGTCAACCTTTCAAAACGTCAAGGAACTCCAGGTATGAGGAGTCAAATGTTGGTGATAAAAGAAATGAATACATTCTTGTATCTGCCCTCTCTGCTGCATCTCCACCGACACAATGGATGTCTGGTTGATAGATAGTGGTGCCTCAAGGCACATCACTAGGTTCAAGGAAGCACTCTCCGATATCGTTGAGAAGGATACTAATCTGGAAATTATCCTTGGAGATAATGCCACATATCCCGTGAAAGGGACAGGGACTGTGACCCTCCACTTGTCTCAAGGACAAGTCCTCCGCTTGCAAGATGTACTCTATGTACCAAAATTAAGGAAGAACCTTGTGTCTATATCGGCCATGGAAGACAAAGGTTTCAATGTGGCATTCACTGATGGAAAAGTGCGCATGTGGAAGAAGAGCCTCAAGGAAGCTATCACGATTGGGTTTAAAGTTGGTACACTCTACCAGGTTGGAGGAATTCCACTGGGAGTGATGACATGTGATACTATCCGACAAACTGAACTATGGCACCGAAGGTTTGGACACCTTCACTACAAAGCCCTTCCCGAAGCAAGGAAGGTGGTGACAGGGATGCCCGAGTTTGCAAATAATCATGAAGGTGTATGTAAGGGTTGTGCTGAAGGAAAGCATACAAGGGGACCTTTCCCCTCAAGTGTCACAAATACATCTGATGTCTTGCAATTGATCCATTCTGATCTATCTAGTATGTTTCCCATGACATCCTTGGGAGGATGTTCTTATTATATAACATTCACTGATGACTTCTCTCGCAAAACCTGAATATACTTCTTGAAGAAGAAGGATGAAGCTTTCATGTGGTTTCGTACCTTCAAAGCCTTGGTGGAAAAAATGACAGGGAAGAAGATCAAGATTTTGAGGACCGATAATGGCACTGAATATGACACGAACGAGTTCAAGGACTTTTGCAGAGAAGCTGGCATCAAGAGGGAGACCACAACTGTCTATACTCCTGAACAGAATGGCGTTGCTGAACGAAAGAACAAGACCATTGTGGAAGCTGCCCGTGCCATGTTATGTGACCAGGGTCTATCGAAGTTTCTGTGGGGAGAAGCTGCGAACACCGCTGTGTACATACAAAACCGATGCCCACATTCCGCTTTGGACCCCAAAACTCCCAAAGAGGTTTTCACTGGTAAGAAACCTGACGTCTCACATTTTAGAGTTTTTGGATGTCCTGTTTATTTTCATGTGCCGAAAGAGAAGAGGAGCAAGCTGGATGCTTCTAGGAAGAAAGGAATGTTTGTGGGCTACAGCGAAACTTCGAAGGCCTATAGAGTCTATATGCCTGGTCAAAGGGAAGTGGAGATATGCCACGATGTCACTTTTGACGAAGATGCTTCCCTGAAGAAAGTAGTCAATCTTCCGAGATCTGTGGAAGATCATGAAGCAAGGCCTGGAAATCAAGAAGAACCGATGGATGAGACGATCCCTGATGTTGAAGGACCGATGGACCCGATTAATCCACCTCCTTCACTAGGGAAGAGACCATCATGACTCAGGGACACTCTCGAGGATGCTGAGGGACATATGGCCCCAAGGGGGACATTCTGTGAAAGTAAGAAGTCGAGTAGATACCAAGAGTATTTAGCTGCCACGAGTATTATTGTACAATCTAAGCCTGGATCTTTTGAGGAAGTCGTAAAGCATCAAGTCTGGAAGGATGCTATGCACGAAGAGTATGAGTCCATAATGAAGAATGATGTCTGGGATATGGTTCCAAGACCAGAGGAAAAAACAGTTGTCACCTCGAAATGGCTCTATAAGATCAAGCATGGATCTGATGGAAGTGCTGAAAAATTCAAGGCAAGACTTGTTGCCCATGGCTTCTCTCAAAAGGAAGGAATAGACTATGATGACATATTTGCACCTGTGGCACAATATACCACCATTCGACCAATCATAGCCCTTGCTGCTACGCAAGGATGGAGTCCACATCAGATGGATGTAAAGACCGCATTTCTGCATGGTGTGATAAAGGAAGAGGCGTATGTTGAGCAACCTCTGGTGTTCGAAGTCCAGGATCGGGACACCCATGTCTGCAGGTTGAAGAAAGCCCTCTATGCGCTGAAACAAGCACCCAGAGCTTGGTACAAGAGGATAGATAGCTACCTGATGAAACTGGGCTTCACTCGTAGTAATGTTGATCCGAATCTTTACTTCGAGGTTGATAGAGAGAAGCCTCTCATTCTGGTGCTGTATGTGGACGACCTCTTCCTGACAGGTGTTGACCCTCTCATTCATCAGTGCAAGAGGGAGTTCGCTGCTGAGTTCGAGATGAAGGACCTATGACTAATGCACTACTTCCTAGGCCTAGAGGTCTGGCAGAGACCTGGCGAGATTTTCTTTTCTCAAGGAAAATACATTGTGAAGCTTCTGGAAAGATTTAGTATGGTGGACTGCAAGTCCGTGTCGACACCGATGGAGCTCAACTTCAAGAAGTTGAGCAGCAGGGCTGCTGGGCCTGTATTAGCAAATCCTACTAAGTATCGTCAACTCGTAGGGGCCCTGATGTTCTTAGTGAACACTTGTCCAGATATATGTTTTGCAGTGAACACTTTGAGTCAACAAATGGTTGAGCCTCATCACTTTCACTGTGTTGGTGCCAAGAATCTTCTGAGATATCTTCGGGGCACGATAAACCATGGGCTGAGATACACTACCGGAAGCGTGACACTCCATGGATATACTGATGCCGATTGGGCTGGCAGTGTGGTGGATCGTAAAAGCACATCGGGATGCTGCTTCACACTTGGATCTACTTCGATATCCTGGATGAGCAAGAAGCAAAAGTCGGTAGCTTTGAGCACCGCGGAGGCCGAATACATTGCAGCGAGCATGGCCTGTTGTGAAGCAGTCTGGTTGCGAAAGCTCTTCAATGAGCTGTTTGGGCATGTGCTAGATACCACAGTGATACTCTGTGATAACCAGAGTGGGATTCGCTTGTCCAAGAATCCTGTGTTCCACAACCGATCCAAGCATATTGATATCAGGTACCATTTTATCCGGGATATGGTACAGCGAGGCGCCGTAAGGCTCGATCATATAGGAACTGATGAGCAGGTCGCGGATATACTCACAAAGCCCCTGGGGAAGGTCAAGTTCCTAACCTTCCGTGAGAGTCTTGGTATCGTGGAAAGACCCTATGATGTGGGTCCTGTTGGACGATGAGCTCTGGGAGCTCTGGGGGGCATTAGGGATAGCTTCTCGGAGCTATAAGGAACCGCAGGGCTAGGCTTGCCGAAACTTGTTGGTGTGCTTGGGCCCCACCATTGTGATGTTTGAGTTGGTTCACCTCTCATTATCTGTGCCCTGTATGCATCCTACCCATTGAGTTCAAGGCTCATGGGAAGTACCTCTCATTTGGCCAATGAGGTGGGAAAAGCTATAGACTAGTAGCAAAGACTAATGGACGCATCAAAGATTGTCGTACTCTCTATCTAGGATGGCATGGTCCAACCACTTGATCTGGGATCAAGTCTAGTGAGGTTTCGGACCTCCTACTGATTTCGGGTCAGATAAACCAACTTCGGGTTGGTATGAGACTCTTTGGGAGTCCTATAGAGGTTTCGGACCTCTGGGCTGAATCTGTCAGCCGAGAATGATGTCTTTGTGACTGACCCACCTCTATTCTGAAATAAAGAGGCCAACAAAGCAAGTTACAGCGGGATGACGCACGATGTTCGGGCTGCACATGTGGATGGAGTTCTCCCTACTTGAGAGGGAGTGTTGAAATTGGACAACTAGGTCCAAACTCCATGTTGTGATGCTTAGATGAAGATACCAATACTTTTATTGGGTTCCTCTTTCGGAGAGGTGTAAGATCAATCTAAAATTGATCTTAATCCGATGAGCAAAAACATTTATTTTGAATTTATTTTTAATATTTTCAAATATGTGCAGGTCGGCCTTAAGGTTTTACACCTCGAGCAGATGTGTCACACACCCTCAGTGATTGATATAAATAGAGTCAACGTTGGAGGACTTTTTCACTCATCTCATCCTCACACAACATCTCTCCTCTTCTGATTGGTTCAAGCTCCTGGAGCCCGTTTCGGTTCACACATGGGAAAGAAGGACAAAGACGAATTCTGCTGCAGCGAGGGTTTCCACGCAGGTTTGACCAACGTTGACTTTGGTCAATGCGTCGTCCAAAGAAGCTAAAATTTGGTGCAGACTTCGATTTATGCAGGCCGTACATTTTGGCACAAAAATCGAGGTCAAAAGGTTGACTAAAGACCGAGATGCATTGACTTTATTGCTACTGTTCTGCGTTGACTTTTTATGGACAGCGTTGACTTTTCTGAGGTTGACTTTGAGTTGACCGTGTCGCTGTTTTGAGGGCTGTTGTGACACATGCTAGGTTGGCTGACCAAGGAGACTTTGCTAGTTGAAGCATCCTGTTGACCGCCGTAATGCACCAACACATTTCTTTGTTTTTGACTTGTCTTCTATTGATCTACTGGTATGTTCTATCAGCATTCCACTTTATGGTTTATGTAATTGTTGTCTAAATATTGAAGAGAAAGTAAAGTTGCATCAAGCATAGAACATCTACATAAATTTACAATTTGGGGTTGACTTTGTGTTGACCGTTTCGCTGATCTGAGGGTTGTATGACATTGCTAGTTAGCCGACCGTTTTGAGACTTTGCTGGTTGAAGCATCCTGTTGACCGCCGTAACGCAACACCACTCTTATATGTTTCTGGGTTGTCTTCTATTGATCTACTGGTATGTTCTATCAGCATTTTACTTTATGGTTTATGTGATTGTTGTCTAAACATTGAAGAGAAAGTAAAGTTGCATCAAGCATAGAACATCTACAAAAATTTACACTACTCCAATGCCCTGGAGCAGCAAATGATACTTCCACACATGAGGAAGATTTTTGAATGTGACAAGAGATTATTGACACTCTTGTATGCATTGGCCAAACCATGGAAGTTTTGGATGGGCAATACCTTTCAAGAGGAGGTTGACCTCCATGTACTTCAATCTTGTCTTGGGCAAGACTTACCGTAAGGGAGGCTTGGGTATCAGCATGTAAAAGAGGAGATTTTTGATGTGACAAGTGCTTCATTGCAGATTTCTACAACGTTGTCATTGTTGGGAAGCTTAGATCCATATTGGGAGTCCCAATTATTGGTGGAGTATTCTAAGAACCTATTCACATGTAAGGTTCTTGATGGGAAAGTGGTATATGGGAGATATAGATTGGTTGATGGAGTCATTTATTCCCATGATCAAATTTACTTGACTGGAGACTCCAAGCTCAAGAAGGAGATTCTACATGCAGCATATGAGGCACTCTCTTCAGGACATGTAGACTTCATTGATTCTTATCACACCATCAATTCAACCTTATTGGGAGGGATCTCAATGAAGATGCTACCCAACATATCAAGATCTATGTAGCTTGTTTTGGATGTTGCAGGAGCAGAACAACCACCAGTAAGAAGAAAACACAAATTCTTCCCTTTTCGATGCTGGGAGAGAAGGAAGGCTCATCCATGGACCTCTTCTACCAACTTGTTCCCAATATATGGTAAAAGATTGTGTTTGATAACATTTATCAATCATCAACGGTGTACATTCCTTTACCATACATTTGCATCACATTGCTCCACAAGAGAGCAAACCTCTTTTGATGGGGATGACCACTTTACAGAGGACTTTGGGTAAGACATGTTTTGCTTGGCTCATATTCAGTCAACACCTAATGTCCTTCACTATTTTCAAGCTTTTGAGAAGCTTACGGCAGCAAGCAAGTGGTTGGATGGCCACTTATCATATGATGTTTTGAGACAGCTAGAGGCAGAACAGCGACAGTCTCACTTGAGGAACTATTATCACCATCCAACATGCTATATGACACATAGTCCATTTTTCTTTTGGATCCCATATGGTGATGACACTTTATTCACTATATGTAAGATGGATTGGGCAAGAGTGATTCTTGGAATCAGAGAGTGGGATCATCAGATTCCAAGTTCATTTTGGCTTCTTAATGACCAAATTATTGCAGCCCAAGATCAGCAGTTCCATATCTATCATAAATGGAGAGAGAGACAGCGTGAGTTGAACAATCATATCTTTCATTTTCAACCATGCAACCCCTATACATTGCAGAAGCAGGGGATGGATGAATGTTTCTATGAGCTACCAAGGATGGCTCACTTTGTTTGGATGATAGCATGGAGATTGGAGTTTCTCATTAGGGTTGAGGCACCCAACATTTATCATATATCATGCCTTGAGGAGACCAATGGACACCATATAAATTTTTTCATAGATCTCCCACTTCTTCATGATGAAAGCTATTTGTTTTATCTACCAAAGGCTACCTTGTACACTTGGGAGGAGACATATCCATTGGAGGTTTTGCAATATCCTTGAATTTTCTTGACGACAAGCAACATTTTGAGGAGGATTCAGATATCCCCAAATTAGCCACTAATTGACATAATTTTGAATTTTTGTTTTTCCCAAGTTTGACAGATGAGAGTGTATGTGAGGGGACCCACAGAATAAACATTTGATTAGGGTGCCCAAGCTGCTCGAGGCACATATTCACCTGAGCAAATATGGGGCCTGTGAGGGTGAAGTGGCGCTGAAGGAAGAGGCGAGTGCTGTGGCCCATGACAACAAGAAAGGAGAGGGATGTGTCAGGCTAAGAGGGACAAGATGGGGGCCAGGGTTTTGACAGAGCAAGGTTTCCACATGGGCAAGATACTCTTGTCCTCGCATTCTATTATGCATCTTTGATTTCTGTCATTACTGAGCACGTTTTGTCATGGAGCAAAGTATGTGTTGGATGTTCAGCACACCGAGTAAGTTTCCATGTGTAACCCACCCTGTCCTCTGGGACTTTATGTTTTTATCGTATAGGTTATCTTGAGTTTAATTACCACTATCCATCATTTGGCCAAGCTTCAATCTTCTTCTACAGCGCAATCTATTCCATATTTGTGTTGTGTTGTAGGGTTGAAAGACCCCATTTCTGAGCTAGTTTTCCATTGGAGGAGTCATCCTCTCATTCGGTAGGCTTGTGAGGAAGTCCTTGGTGCATCATTTCCATATTTGGTAGGAGGAAAAGTAGCTACCATCAGCTACAATGTAGTTTCCCTCAAGGACTGTGTTATTTTAGAGAGCAGCTACAGCAGTGGGTTTATTGCCCTAGTTGGAGGAGTTGTGTTTCTCGAGGGGGACAAGCTCTTCATTTAGGAGATTCATTTGAGAAGATCAGCCATTGCATATTTTGGATCACCACTCTACTAAATATCTAACTCAAAGGATTATTCCAAAATTTCTAGGGCCAAATCAAGTATTTTTGCATAGTGTGTATTTCCTAAACCTTTTATGGGTTGTCTTTGAAAGCTATTTTGGGACATAGATCTCTGGTCCTAACTTTGTATATTGTATCAAAGAAAGAACATATTTTTCTATCTTCACCCATATTCTCTCATAGACAACATGTGCTTTTGACATTCCACCTTATATTGTATTAAAGCAAATATTTTGCATTCAGGTCTGCATGCTTTCTGAGGTTTGTCTACCAACCAGAGCATCTTTTCCGAAAGTCTTTGTACCTATTTTGCTGTTATAATCATAATGGAATGGATCTATGGTTGTCTCATGTATTGATCTGTTGATATTTCTGCATATTTCCAGTTTTATGTCTTGTGTTGCTGCTCTCTCGATTTGGGATATTACACCCTCATGATGTCCTAAATGTGTTTTTATACTTCATGAGAGTCTTGGTATCGTGGAAAGACCCTATGATGTGGGTCCTGTTGGACGATGAGCTCTGGGAGCTCTGGGGGGCATTGGGGATAGCTTCTCGGAGCTATAAGGAACCACAAGGCTAGGCTTGCCGAACCTTGTTGGTGTGCTTGGGCCCCACCGTTGTGATGTTTGAGTTGGTTCACCTCTCATTATCTGTGTCCCATATGCATCCTACCCATTGAGTTCAAGGCTCATGGGAAGTACCTCTCATTTGGCCAATGAGGTGGGAAAAGCTAGAGACTAGTAGCAAGGACTGATGGACGCATCAGAGATTGTCGTACTCTCTATCTAGGATGGCACGGTCCAACCACTTGATCTGGGATCAAGTCTAGTGAGGTTTCGAACCTCCTACTGATTTCGGGTCAGATAAACCAACTTCGGGTTGGTATGAGACTCTTTGGGAGTCCTATAGAGGTTTCAGACCTCTAGGCTGAATCTGTCAGCCGAGAATGATGTCTTTGTGACTAACCCACCTCTATTCTGAAATAAAGAGGCCAGCAAAGCAAGTTACGACGGGATGACGCACGATGTTTGGGCTGCACATGTGGATGGAGTTCTCCCTACTTGAGAGGGAGTGCTGAAATTGGACAACTAGGTCCAAACTCCATGTTGTGATGCTTAGATGAAGATACCAATATTTTTATTGGGTTCCTCTTTCGGAGAGGTGTAAGATTGATCTTAAATTGATCTTAATCCGATGAGCAGAACATTTATTTTGAAAATATTATTAATATTTTCAAATATGTGCAGGTCGGCCTTAAGGTTTTTACACCCCCAACAGATGTGTCACACACCCTCAGTGATTGATATAAATAGAGTCAACGTTGGAGGACTTTTTCACTCATCTCATCCTCACACAACATCTCTCCTCTTCTGATTGGTTCGAGCTCCTGGAGGCCATTTCGGTTCACACATGGGAAAGAAGGACGAAGACGAATTCTGCTGCAGCTAGGGTTTCCACGCAGGTTTGACCAACGTTGACTTTGGTCAATGCGTGGTCTAAAGAAGCTTAAATTTGGTGCAGACTTTGATTTATGCAGGCCGTACATTCGGGCACAAAAATCGAGGTCAAAAGGTTGACCGAAGACCGAGATGCGTTGACTTTATTGCTACTGTTCTGCGTTGACTTTTTATGGACAACGTTGACTTTTCTGAGGTTGACTTTGAGTTGATCGTGTCGCTGTTTTGAGGGCTGCTGTGACACATGCTAGGTTGGCTGACCAAGGAGACTTTGCTAGTTGAAGCATCCTGTTGACCGCCGTAACGCACTAACACATTTCTTTGTTTTTGACTTGTCTTCTATTGATCTACTGGTATGTTCTATCAGCATTCTACTTTATGGTTTATGTGATTGTTGTCTAAATATTGAAGAGAAAGTAAAGTTGCATCAAGCATAGAACATCTACATAAATTTAAAATTTGGGGTTGACTTTGTGTTGACCGTTTCGCTGATCTGAGGGTTGTGTGACATTGCTAGTTAGCCGACCGTTTTGAGACTTTGCTGGTTGAAGCATCCTGTTGACCGCCGTAACGCAACACCACTCTTATCTGTTTCTGGTTTGTCTTCTATTGATCTACTGGTATGTTCTATCAGCATTTTACTTTATGGTTTATGTGATTGTTGTCTAAACATTGAAGAGAAAGTAAAGTTGCATCAAGCATAGAACATCTACAAAAATTTACACTACTCCAATGCCCTGGAGTAGCAAATGATACTTCCACACATGAGGAAGATTTCTGAATATGACAAGAGATTATTGACACTCTTGTATGCATTGGCCAAACCATGGAAGTTTTGGATGGGCAATGCCTTTCAAGAGGAGGTTGACCTCCATGTACTTCAATCTTGTCTTGGGCAAGATCAGCTGCAAGGGAGGCTTTGGCATTGAGCATGTCAAAGAGGAGAGCTATGATGTGACAGGTGCTTCATTTCAAAATCCAACAGCATTGTCATTGTTGGGAAGCCTAGATCCATATTGGGAGTCCCAATTATTGGTAGAATATTCCAAGGACCTCTTCATATGTAAGGTTCTTGATGGGCAAGTGATAGACGGGAGATATAGAGTGGTTGATGGAGTCATTTATTTCCATGACCAGATTTACTTGACTAGGGACTCCAAGCTCAAGGAGGAGATTCTACATGCAGCATATGAGGCACTCTTTTTAGGGCATGTAGACTTCATTGAGTCTTATCATACCATCATGGAGGGATTCTATTGGGAGGATCTCAAAGAAGATGCGCACCAACATATCAAGAGATATGTAGCTTGTTTGATGTATGAGGAGAAGAACAACCACCTTGCAAGGTTGTTACAGGCTCTTCCCCTTTTGATGGAGAGAAGGGAAGGCTCATCCATGGACCTCTTCACCAACTTGTCTACAATATATGGTAAAGATTGTGTTTTGACGTTTATTTATCAACTAACAATGTATGTACATTCCTTTACCATACATTTGCAGCACATTGCTCCACAAGAGAGCAAGCCTCTTTTTGGATTTCATGGTCCTTTTGGGACTACATTCAGTGATGGGGATGACCACTTTACAGAGGACTTTGGGTAAGACATGTTTTGCTTGGCTCATATTCAATCAACACCTAATGTCCTTCACTATTTTCAAGCTTTTGAGAAGCTTACGATAGCAAGAAAGTGGTTGGATGGCCACTTATCATATGATGTTTTGAGACACTTGAGGGACTATTATCACCATCCAACATGCTATATGACACATAGTCCATTTTTCTTTTGGATCCCATATGGTGATGACACTTTATTCACTATATGTAAGATGGATTGGGCAAGAGTGATTCTTGGAATCAGAGAGTGGGATCATGAGAGTCCAAGTTCTTTTTGGCTTCTTAATGACCAAATTATTGCAACCCAAGAACAACAGTTCCATATCTATCATAAATGGAGAGAGAGACAACGTCAGTTGAACAATCATATCTCTCATTTTCAGCCATGCAACCCCTATACATTGCAGAAGCAGGGGATTGATGAATGTTTCTATGAGCTACCAAGGATGGCTCACTTTGTTTGGATGATAGCATGGAGATTGGAGTTTCTCATTGGGATTGAGGCACCCAACATTTACCATCTCTCATGCCTTGAGGAGACCAATGGACAGCATATAAATTTTTCCATATATCTCCCCCTTCTTCATGATGAGAGATATTTGGTTTATCTACCAAAGGCTAACTTGTATACTTGGGAGGAGACATATCCATTGGAGATTTTGCAGTATCCTTGCAGTTGCTTGAGGACAAGCAACATTTTGGAGGGGAGGACTGTAATATCCCCAAATTAGCAGTCAGCTAATTGGGATATTAATTTCGAATTTTTGTTTTTCCTAAGTTTGACAAGATATAAAGGTGTGAGGGGACCCATGAATAAAACATTAGATTAGAAGCACTTTCCTAAAGTCACTTGAGCACATATTTACTGGACAGCGTGGGGCCCAGGTGGGTGAAGTGACAGCGTGAAGGAGGAGGCAGCGTGGGCAGCGTGGGCCCATGACAGCGCAGTGAGAGAGGGACAGCGTGGGCAAGAGGGACAGCGCAGTTTGGTGGGCCCCGGATGAGACCAAGGCTCTCAAAGCATAAAAAGGGGAAGAGGCTCCTCATTCTCGCATTCTATTATGCATCTTTGATTTCTGTCTTTTGACATTGAGCACGCTTTTGGTGTTGAGCGAAGTATGCAAGTGTTGTTCAGCACACCGAGTGTTTCCGAGTAGAAATCCCACCCTTATCCTCGGGAGACTTCGAGTGCCTACTCAGGAGAGGTTATCTTGAGCTGCATTACCACTATCTGGCATTTGGCCAAGCTTCAGTCTTCTTCTACAGCACAGTCTATTCCAGATCTGAGTTGTGTTGTAGGGTTGTAGCAGTGGAGGGTTGTAAAACCCCATTTCTGAGCTTGTTTTCCATTGGAGGGTTCATCCTTTCATCCTGGAGGCTTGTGAGGAAGTCCTTGGTGCATCATTTCCATATTTGGCAGGAGGCCAAGTAGCTACCCTCAGCTACAGCGCAGTTTCCCTCAAGGATTGCGTTATTTTATAGAGCAGCTGCAGTAGTGGGTTTATTGCCCTAGTTGGAGGAGTTGTGTTTCCTTTGAGGGGATAGGCTCTTCATTTAGGAGATCTATTGGAGAAGGATCAGCCATTGCATATTTCAGATCAGCCACCTCCTACCAGTGATTCAGTCGCAGTGATTATTCAGCCCTAGGGCCAAATTTGCTATTTTTGTATAGTGTGTATTTCCGGAAACCTTTTATGGGTTGTCTTGGAAATCTATTTGGGAGCATAGATCTCTAGTCCTAACTCTTTTGGAGCATTGTATCAGCATCAATATATTTTTCTATCTTTCGGCTGTTACTCTCTCATAGACAATGCAGTTTTGACATTCCAGCTTATATTGTATTAGCAGCATTTCAGATCTAGGTGTATGCTTTCATGGGAGGCTTGTTTGCCCAACTTGAGTGATCTTTTCCTGAAAGTCTTTGTACCTATTTTGCTGTTATAATCATAATGGAATGGATCTATGGTTGTCTCATGTATTGATCTGTTGATATTTCTGCATATTTCCAGTTTTATGTCGTGTTGCTGCTCTCTCAATTTTGGGATATTACACCCTCATGATGTCCTAAATGTGTTTTTATACTTCTAGCACTCCCAACAACATAACACCCATGCATCTTTGCAAACTCCCCAACAAGCTGTCCAACTACTCCAGAAATTGCAGAGATGAAAACCTTTTTCCCTTGTTGTTCTTGAACCATAATTGAATTTTTTTTAGACAAAAATACTCCCCAACAAGCTGTCCAACTACTCCAGAAATTGCAGAGATTGAAACTTTTCTCCCTTGTTGTTCTTGAACCATAATTGGTTTGTTTTTATACAAGTTTGCCTAAGAGAAGTTTCGAAATTTAGGACTTACAAGATTCAGCTACAACACCAGTCGTGGTGCCCCTCCAGCTGTTCATGGCCTTGTCCCTGCCATAATAATGGCAGAAAACATTGAAACCACATAGCCACAAAATCTATTATTATTTGACATTTGTTCTTGGATTGGGTAATGCATAAAATTTGTGATTTAGTAAACAGGGGAGGCAATTAAGGAGGGAGAACCAAATCTCCTTCACAGTGTATAACTCTTATGTCATAAATGAGATCTTAGATCGGGTACAGAGCATTAATTTATTCAGGCAAGCAAATGGTTTGCCAGTAGTCTTTAGTGCGACTTTTTGAAGGATTCTACGGTGACTTTTTATGGTGTAATTTCTCTATTTATTGAAAAGAGAAGTTTGATTGCTAACTTTGCACAATCAAAGTGCCCTAGAGGTTTTTGAGGGTGCCAAATCCATATATAGAGTCAAAAAACCAGTTTGAATAACAAAAACCAAGATTTTACCTCAAAATTTTTCTCCGGATTCCGGCACCTAAAACTTCAAAAAGTCGCACTAAAGACAACTCCAATGGTTTGTGTATATAGCGGGCAATTAATGACACCTCCTCCCCAGGACAATTAATGACACACAAATCATCACTTGAAGTTTACTACTTTGTAAATAGACAATCACATTTTCATGTATATTCAAATTTCAGATAGATGCACTGTTTATTAATTGTTATGACGGTTTTCCTGATAATTCAATTTTAAACCATATAAAATTAGTCATTTTGTATAAATGAACCAATCAAAAAATAGAAATTCAAATTTAAATATTTCAAAATTATTTTTTAATTTTCAAAATAGTCAGTGCAATATTTATTGTTTTCAAAATTTTAATAAACTTGATAAACTTTGTTAAGAAATTTCAAAACTAATTGAAAATCAAAACTTTTTGACAAAAACAAAAACAATATAACCTATCTTCTGCATGTATAATAATACAGGAGTGAGATTCAATGTTCATTCAATTATAAAAGTAAAAAAGGACATTGTATATAAAATCTTTTTAAAATAGAATGAAAAAAATTATAATCATAAAAACATTTCCAAAAAGCCATTTATAGTGGATCTAAGTATATTATTCACATTTGGATGTAATTAACAACACAGATTTATGTACAAAGAAGGAAAGGGAAATAAGACTAAAATTACTTCACGGTTCAGCTACATAACTACTAGTTTGTTACAATAGACTAAAATGTTGAAGAACTTTGACCTTCACAAATATTGTTGAGAGTAGTACTTGTACTACCCAACAAGTGTGTTATATTTGATTGCAATTTGGGAATGGCAGCAGGGCTCAAAAAGGTGTCTCTGATGTTTTGCAGCATGTCCAGAATGACGATCATAGTAGGTCGTCCTTGAAGAGATTCATTTGTGCAAAGCAATCCCACATTTATTAATGAACTAAGACAATTGAGATTATTATCTTCCTCAGTGCAGCTACCAGTCCTTAGTAAGCCCATGTCCACCACATCCATTAGTTGGTTTGGAAAATTGTTACGCACCCATTTTTGCAAGTTCATTCCTTCAACAAACATGTCGTGGGTGGGCTTCTTTCCAGTGAGCATTTCCAATAGCACTATTCCATAGGAATAAACATCACCATTTGTTGTAACTTGTCCCCCCACTCCATATTCTGCGTTCATAGATCCTCATGTTAAGGTTTTTAATTCATAATGGTTAAATAAATAAATAAATCATAAGATTGATTAAAATATAGTATGTAGTTTAAATAATACCTGGAGGAATGTATCCTGTAGATCCTTTGAGTGCATATGTGGAAGTGAAAGCCGCATCTTTATTATTTGCAATATATATAGTGGCAATGCCAAAGTCTATTAAATATGCACTCATATCTTCACCCAAAAGAACATTGTTGGGTTTCAAATCACAATGGATCACTTGCACAAAACAATGATGATGGAGATATGTTATGCCTTGGGCAATGTCTATTGCTATATTCAACCTTTCAATTAAACTCAAACCACTTTGTTCTCCATCATTAGGATATAACCACTTTTCTAGGCTTCCATTTGGCATAAATGGAAATACCAAAGCTTTCATTTGCATATCTGAATAGCAGGTTATGACCCTAATCAAATTCCGATGTCTAACTTTACTCAAAACATTGCACTCTGTATCAAAACTCTTATGAGCCCCTTCATTTTCTAGATTGAAAAGCTTGACAGCAACCACTGTGCCATCATTCAAAACCCCTTTGTACACTTTGCCAAAACTACCAACTCCTAATAGGTTGGCATCACTAAATTCATCTGTTGCAATGACAAGTTCTGCATAGGAAATTCTTTGATGCTTCACATTTAAGGATGACCCGGTCTCTCTAAGAAGATGTCCCTTATAATTTTGTCTCCACAATATTCCCAGAAACAAACACAATACAACAATTGTTGCAACAACAACAAGACTGATAACTCTTTTTAGATTCAAAACACTTTTATGTTTGTGAGAATAGCATGGTGATAGACTTACCCAAGGTCCACATAGACCAAGATTTCCCATAAATGCTGTTGCACCAATCTTTTTGAAAACTCCATCTCTAGGGACTTCTCCTGATAGCTTGTTGAAAGAAAAATTCAAGTGGCGGAGCATTGTGAGATTTGCTAGTGATACGGGTATTCCACCTGACAAATTATTGGAAGAGAGATCTAGGTCCTGAAGACTTTGAAGTTCACTGAGTGACATTGGAATCGTACCTTCAAGTTTGTTGCAAGAAAGATTCAGATATGTTATTTCTTTGCAGCTTCCTAGCGCACTTGGAATGTAGCCAGTTAACTGATTCATAGAAATATCTATAGCTTGAAGTTTATTGAGCTTGCTTAGCTCCAAAGGTAAATGGCCATGTAATAAATTGTTTGACAGGTTGAAATAGAAAGCTAAATTTGCAAGGCCTGCAACCTCTGGAGGTATGTGGCCACTAAGCTTGTTGTATGATAGATCTAACTCTAGTAAGTTCACACATTTCCCTAAATTTGCAGGTATATTTCCTGATAACTGATTATGATTAAGATCTAGATATCGTAGTTGCTGGAGGTTGGCCACAGAATCAGGGATTCTTCCAGAAAGATTATTTCTAAAGAGATATAAAAGACCTAAACTTTTTAGCTGCCCAATTTCCATAGGAATGTTTCCTTGTAAATTATTGGAACCCATATATAACCTCTCCAACTTCTGAAGCATATTAATTGACAAAGGGATTGAGCCGGTCAGATAATTTCTTTCTAAACTAAGTAATGTTAAGCTACTTAAGTTTCCAATATTCCGAGGTATTCCTCCCGATAATTCATTGACACCCAAGTCGAAGTAGTAGAGTTTTGTAGAGAGGTGGCCTATAGAAAAGGGAAGTTGTCCTGTGAGATTATTATAGGATAAGTCAAAATTTTGTAGATTGGAACAATTATTAAGAACAGTGAGAATGGGGCATCCCGTGGTGCTGCCGCTAATCAAGTAATTGCCGCCCAAGAAAAGCTTCCGGAGATTTGTCAATTTACCCAACTCCATGGGCACTATTCCACTGAGCTGGTTCCCTTCTAAGCTGATTATTTGAATCTTCGTACAATTGAAGAGGGAAGAAGGAATGCTGCCACTTAGATGATTACCACCCAGATAGAGTTCCTTTAAGTGGGCGGTCTTCTTGCTACACAACTCCCACGGAATGCGGCCTACTAATTGGTTATAAGATATATCCAATGCTTCAATATTGGTGCAGTTAGACAACGAAGATGGAATGCGTCCCATCAGATGGTTGGACCCGAGATTAAGAATGTTGATCTGGCTTAGCATACCCAATTCGGAAGGAACACTGCCGTGAAGGCTGTTGTAAGCCAAATCTAAGAACTGCAAAGAGGATATGTTTCCCAAGCAGTCCGGTATTGTTCCCATCAACCTGTTAGCTCCCAAAGACATGTATACTAGCATGGGGAGAACACATAGTTGTGGGGGAATGTTTCCTGTGAGATTGTTGAAGGAGAGAGTCAACTTACGCAAACTGCGGCAGCTACCGAGAGTGGGCGGAATGGAACCCTGGAGTTGATTCTTAGACAGGCGAAGCATCTTTAAGCGAAAGAGGTTTCCCAATTGATACGGAATGTGGCCGTGGAAACTGTTATTGCTAACATCAAGTATTGTAAGAAAGGAGAGATTGGCGAGAAGGGGAGGGATTGTACCTTGTAATCCCATGCTTGAAAGATTTAGGGAAAATACTCTCTGTCTGCGCCTGCTGCATATGATGCCCTTCCAGTAGCAGAATGAAACATTTGGTGTCCAGGTAGTGGCTAACGCGTGGTAGCGATCATATGTGATGGCAGACTTGAATGCAAGTAGAGCCTGTTGATCAGACTCATTGCTGAGACGAGGATGGTGACGATTAGATAAATGGAGTGTGGAAAACACAAAAGGATTCAAAAAGAGAATGAAATAAAAGAGTAGGCAACACCAGAATAAAGAAGGGAAGTAACAGATCTCCATCATTTCCTTCTCTAACAGAATGATCTCTGAAAAAACAACAATCACAATGCTTCAGAAAACCATTGTGATTGCTTATATAGACGCATAGATTCATTTTGATCTTCGACTTTAGAATTCATATAAAATGTGAAAGGAGAAGAAATTCAAACTTGGAAAACACTTTTCAGACCGCAATTTCTGGAATTTTTGGAAAACTTTTCTGCAATTTGTGGAAAAAAAATCCAGAAATCTTTTCAGACCGCTTTCCTTTCACACCTCGATAGGATTCGCAAAAGGAATAGTGCTCTCCATTATCAATCCCTGCTCCAGCTACACGGCAAGTAATCAATCCCGTGCTCCAACTACACGGCAAAAGGGCCTCGCAGCGTCCAAAAAAAATATCTTGCCCCGGGTCATCTTGACTATTGACTATTGACTATTGGTGTGTGAGTTTTGGAGGGATGCAGATAAATTATCCAGTATGCTAATTTTTTCGTTTTTCGGATTCCCAAAAAGAATAGTCTAATCGTTCTCCAGTACCAATCCCGTGCTCCAACTACACGGCAAAAGGGCCTGGAATGGTCCAAAAAAATATCTTGCCCCAGGTCATCTTGACTATTGACTATTGATGTGTGAGTTTTGGACGGATGCAGATTAATTTCACAAACTTATAGTTAACGATGCCCGTTGAACCATCGAAGATATTAAATTCGAAATTTGTGGTTAAAGACGATCGATTTAAGTCCCAACAGTAGACCAAGACCACATTAATGAGAAGAAGAAGTTATTTTAATGTTTATAAGACTAAAGATAGTTTATGGGACAGATTGCTTCTCTATCTCGCTCTTGTATTTGACTAAAAATAAGAAAAATGTCTAGCAGGTTTTATATATTAGGAAACCCAAAAAAATGAACGGATGGTTATTTTGCGTACAAATCATGTCGTAAGAGAAGGTATATGTTAGCTACATTACCAAGGTGTTAATATGAGGGATTTATGAATGTTAAAAAATGTTTTGGTCCATTGATGATCTATGGGGATGCCTTGGTCCATTGGCACGGTACATTTTGGGGTTGATTTGATAAGGCAGAGTTTGGACAAACATTTTGGCCCATTAGCAAGATAGACTATGGACAAGCTTCAGTGCTCCTACAAAGAAATAGGGTGCACTATGAAGACTTGGGTGCTTTTGTGGGCAAATATAGGGTGCACTATGAAGACTTGGGTGCTTTTATGGGCAAATATAGGATGCAATATAAAGACATTGTGCTTTTATGGATAGATAGGGTGCATTGCAAATAATTGGGTGTTGTTATGAATAGATATGGAACATTATAGGGACTTGGGTGTTCTTGTGGATAGATAGGCACCCCGTGAAAAGGCCTTGGGCTCTCGTTTGGATGGATAGAGCACATTGTAGATGGAATCAACTTGAATGGGGCAAGGAGTTGGGTGGACTTTGATAGATGCTTGAGAATATGGAGTGTCAAGACTTATATGAATCAATGGATTTAGGTGTTTTGCACTCAGGGGTTATCACGAGTTGTCGAGGTGCTTTAGGGCACAAGTTTCCATGGATTGCAATCATGGGATGCATTCATGGGGTGTAGTCCATTGGGCATGCATCCATCATGTTATGTTCATTGGGTGCCTTAGGAACATTTGAGTGTAGATGGAGTTGTGGATGGATGGACGCCCTTGGCATGCTAGAGAAGAATTGGAAGACGAGACAACTTACGCGTGGAAAACCTGGTTGGATGGATCACTTAGTGGGATCAAGATGACTTAGTCATGGACTTGATGTAATGGAATGGTTTGGTGGAATGAGTTAGCTTGAGGAGACTTCTAGAGCGAAATGAATTTCCAAGAGAAAAAAAAAAAAAAAAAGACACATATAAGTGGATGTTTCACGATCCAAGGTACCATCAATCATATATAAATCATCACCAAGAGATGGAATCTAAAAGTTCTTTCAAGGAGAAAGGGTAGGGAGTTATATGGTTGTGCCATGGAGGGGTGCGATGGAGTGACTTATATTTCTTTGGTGAGATGGAGAATAGAACATGGTTGTAGGAAGTTGACCTGTGGAAGTTCTTAGGTTGACTTGTACAAGGTCATTGAACGTTTTTTGGCATGATGTTGTATTTCCTTGATTTTTTTGCACTCTAAAATTGAGCCACAAGAAGAGACCATGCTCTTCCCATGATATCATATGTAACACACACACACACACATATAAGGGTGTAAGGGTGTTAGGCATCTAGCTTGGGTGTTACCCATCCACATATACTAAGTACTTGTGTATGTTCCATGTATTCTTATCATTGTATAAGTGTTATATAAGTTTAATAATTTTACAATAATGCAATGCACACTTGGATTCTTAATAATCATAATAGTCAAAATTGACAGACACAAAATACATAGTGATTTACCTTGGAAAACCAAACTAGGAAAACTAGCAAAATATTTAGAGTTCCACCTCTAAGTTTTATCATCGGTCAACTCCATTATTTTCATTACAATATATAAGATAATGAGATATCCAAGACCCTAAATTCATTAACACCTATTATATTATTGATCCAAGATCTTTTAACTTCAAGGATGCATTCAAAATTGCATATAAAAGAGCAAATTAACCAAGTAAATTAAACCACATGAAAAGAAGCGCAAATCATAAGCAAACATGAGATCAAAGACACAACGATTTGATTACAGAGTTCACCCAATGCAAGCTACGTCTCTGAGCCCTGCTCAAAAGTGGGGAGACCTTCTTTCATTAAGTGGCATCAAAGAAATCAGTTACAAACAACTTTACAAAAATGACCCTTATACCTCTAATTTAGATGATGGCTTGAAAATGGGGAGCTCGGCTGGAGAAACGAACATCACCATTGGATTCATGTCACGAAATCATATAAAAATGACTATAAATTTGTCAAATTCTGACACTGACACCTTTGACCCTCTAAGGGAACCTTTTTGGCATCTCCGAGATACCCTCGCTCAAGGTTCCACTGCCAAGGCCGCTTGATCTGAAATCTACAGGATTGATTATTTGCACAATTGACTAAGGAAGTGTTTATGTGAATGAATGAAGGAAACTGAGTTATTTTTATGCCTTAAAACATAAACTTGTGAACATAAAATAAGCATAAACAACAGAGATAAAAGACGCAAACACAACAAACATTGATTACGGAGTCCATCCCTCCTGGACTACGTCTCTGGGTCCACTTCAAATTGGGCATCCATTTGATTATGAATGCTCCAAAAAGGTTCTTTACATGGAATTTCACTTACTAAACCGTACACGCACGCATTGCTAGTTACTGTAAAAAAGAAGCCCTTTGTCTCAACTTTCCAACGCATGTCTTCGTTCTCAAAAAGGCCCAAGGATGGCCCAGATACGCCCAAAAGAGCATCTGCATGCATACATAAATCTCTGTCCAAATTTTAACTCTTCACTCACAAATTGTATTGGTGCAAAGGCTATGTCTTTTATAAGGCCTCGGGTAGGTTCCGAGGTCGAACCTCCCGGGTTATACATAGCAGGTTGTTTTGGTTGGGTCAACAAAATTTTAACATGGTGCAATGATATTTCAACACCCATACGCACTTAGCTTAGCGCGTTCAACTCCAAAACCATATAACTTAAAAACCCTAACCTTGCCGCGTTACTAACCAAAAGTCATTGATACAATACAATTATGGCGCATAGTCTATCCACATGGTGTAACCTCAATATAATCTCTGCACCATTTATAGCCTTAGTATGTAATTCTATGACTTTGGCGGAATCCAACGAGACCACCTGGCGTCGTATAAGGTGTAACCTCAATATAACCTCTGCACCCTTTATAGCCTTAGTATGTAATTCTATGACTTTGGCGGAATCCAACGAGACCACCTGGCATCGTATATGACATGTCACAACTCCACTACGGCAGTCACAGCCCCGTTCCGTGCCACCTACCTACCACCTCTGCGTTGAATACTCCGCTAGCTCTGACGGTGAATGCATATACATCCGGCGGTTGACAACAACTTCGCCCCGTGGCAAGCTAACCCCCCGACAATTCGTTGGACTGGCAGAGTATACCACAACTAACGTGTTCGAATTTAATACCCTTTACTCTGCATCATACCTGTTGGTCGGCACTTTGTTGGCACCATACATTGGCACGTCCACGTTGTATAACCCACCTTCGGAAATGGTTTAATATATGTTTTTGCACCATGTGTTATACATATCATATACCAAACCTCTGCTCTATTGAACGTGAAACCATATGTCAATACCTTAGGTTTTATAACCATACCATAGTTTTGATACCATATGCCTTTTGCGCCTACCTAGAACTTAGGTTTGTAACCATAGGTTTATATATATGACTTTTGCGCCCTCTTTTGTAATGTTTACCATTTTTTATATGGTTTATAACATAGTTTGCACCTTAAGTTAATGTTTTGACATTAAAGATTGCGCCAAAAAGATACTAATACACCCATGACATGAAATATGAATCTTTAACCAACCAAAACCCAAAATCTCACCAAGTACCTGCAACCACTTTATATTCACCTGCACGTTGACTCATCATAAACTTCAATGGACAATTATTTCTCCATCTGAAGGCCAAATGAAAAACCGAAGGAACCGTCGGATTCGAAATGACGGGCTCTATTGCTTGGCATTGTTTATGAGAACAACTGAGACATTTGAACTCGGATCAATTGGAGGATCCTCCTAGATCATTCCTCTCCACTGGAAGCTTTTGGACCACCAAAAGTTTGGCTTTAACCAGACATGAGGTGAGGGTACAACTCCCTCACCCTTCCGATCTACATCCACCTTGCATTGCTTGGATTCATGCCCTTGAATCTTACTCGACGATACTTGACACTCCATGCCCAGAAGTGCGGACCTTCCTTTTACCTTCATGCCTTTCTCTGCTGATATAAAGCCATACTTGATCACCAACCGAAAAGTGATGATCCACCTGATGCTTGTCATGGCGCATTTTGAACCTGTGAACGGTTTCATTCATCTAAGGCAAATAGAAAAACCTTTGTAGTTGTGCCACTGTCTTGCCTACACCAACATGCCCTGAAACACAAGATGAATGTGCTTTCGTGATCACATGCGTTTTTTCTCCCTGTGGTATTCACAACTTGCCAAGATGGTAAAATAACTTGTTATAAACATGGTAATTCTCTTCTTCCACCTGAGCACTGTGTTTTAGTGATTCATAAACATCTTTGAAAATAGTATCTACATCATATTTTTCTATATAAATTTCATGTGCTAACGAACTATTTTGCAAGATAACTGAAATACTCAAAGAAGATTTTGACAACATATCAGCTACTTTGTTTGTTGTACCTTCCTGATACTTGATTACTAGGTGGACCTGCTGCAAAAAACCCATACATCTATAATGTCGAGATTGTTGCAACTTAGTTTGAGTTTGAAGGTATTGAAGTGGCTGATGATCTATGTGAATCACTGTTACTTTGCCCATTAAATAATGTTTTCATTGTTTAACACTTTCCATTAATGCATATAATGCCTTATCATAAGTTGGACAATTTGCAACTGCTTTAGAAAATGTTTCTGGATGAAAACAAATAGGCTTTCCTTTCTACAATAAAACTGCACCCATTGCATACCTACTAGCATCAGTTTCTATTTCCAACAACTGTTGAAGGTCTGGAGGAGCTATTACAATTTTCTACTTCAATGTATCAAATGCTTTTTTTTTCCTCCCCACTGAAAGGAGGCTTTAAAACTTGTTAAAGCATGAAGTGGTGATGCAATAAAAGAGATATGAAAAACAAACTTCCTCTAATACTGAACTACACCAACGAAACTTCTAACTTCCCAACTTGAACTGAAATAAGAATATCATTCTCTGTAATACGAATCCGATGATAACCATTTCTTAAATCCAATTTAATGACTAATATATGATACATGCCAATATTCAGAAGAGGTGCAACAGATAGTAATTGAATCTCATGTTGTATTTCTCGTTTTGGAAGGAGAATTTTTGGTTCTGTTATCACTTATAAGTTTGTGAAACATTACTTGACATGGTCATTCAAGTTCATTTATCAAAGGTCTCAAGTTAGTATAGGAATTTTTCATTTTTTTTCATATTTAACCTATCCTAAGGTTCAAGTCCACCTCCATTTCATCTCAATTCTCCTCCATTTAGGTCATTTCATATCCCATCAGTCATCATTTGCTGTCATCTTTCATTTCCCAAACATTTAAATTTAAAAAAAGGACACTTTAGCCAGTTTTTCCTCTTTTCATAGTGTTTTACACTGAGAAATAACAATTTTCACTATGAAACTACTTAATAGTTTCATAGAAAAAATACTAGGAAATGAACTAGCTACGCTACGAAAAACAATTTTTCTGTCTGTCATGTCAGATCTGATACAAAGTGTCAGTTTATGATTAGGGGAGTTAGAGTGGATGCCATTCGAGTCAGTTAGGGTTAATTTAAAAGTGCAAGGTCATGTCTGAGGTCATTATTACCGTTTTTAGCATGCATGAGTCATGATTAGGGCATGAGTTTTCATCAAAACCATAAAACATTACCAATTGTGTCTTTTTTTCATTCTTTGCTTTATCCTTGCATGTTATTGAGTTTCTAGAGATCTGCTTCACTGAGCCAAGCAGGTTGCTAGCATTTTCAAAGGTTGCAGGTGTCATTGATCAAGCGAGGCTGAGAAGATATAAATTCACCATGGCTGCAAGGAAGAAGACTAATAAAGGTGGTCACTTCCTCAGATATGAGCCCATGGACATGAATTTGTTAAATGAAAACCCAACTATCTTGGAAGTGTTCAGAAGAACAGGTTGTTTGCAATTCTACCAAAGGCTTCAAGGGTGCCATTTGCAGGTTTCAAAGGAGTTTGGTAAAAGTTTTACTGGAACAACCTCAAAGGCGGGAATGCTAAACCTCACAATGACACCAGACAATATTTCAGTAGCAAAAAGAATCCCTAGAGGAGGAGAACAATGGTTTAAAGGCATCAAGTTCACCATGCAAGACTGCAAAGAATTCATCGAGCTAGAGCATAGTGAAATTGATCTCACAAATGCTATCCCAAGGAGTTACATAAAGGACAAATTTTCAAAGCTGCTGATGATCATTCAGAAGTATTTCAAATGTGAAGGAAGATTTCACATGGTCTACTCCTACCACCTTAAGCTTCTGCTACATTTTGTGGGTAAGAGGTTTCTTGACTTTCCCTTTTACTTATATAGAAGTTTAAGTAAAATGCCAGATAAGGTTCAAGTTAAAATAGAAGGAAATGAAACCTCTCTCTTTCATCATGGTTTGATTAGTTTTTGGTGTTAGTGGAGTTGAAGAGATTTGGTAGATATTGGACATCCTTTCTATTCATAAGTGGTTTTGAAGTAGATGCTGTCACTCCTAAAAGAATTCCCAAACCTAGAGATGTTTCATCACCTTCAGTGGCAGAGAAGTTAGAACCAATTACCATGGAGACAAAGCCTTTGAATAAGATTGACACACTCAAATCTACAAGTGCAAAATAGAAACCAACAGCTAGCAAACATGGCAGCAAGAGAGTTACAAGGAGACAAATAGTGGTTAAGGGTAACTTAGAAGACATCTTGCATGCAATTTATATTGAAGAAACTCCCATTGTCCAAGCTGAAGATGTTGAAGTGGGAGGAAGGAAGCTTAATAAAGAAAAACAACTAAAAATTTGAAATTTGCAAGTGATGATGCTGGATTCATGTTTCAACCTAGAAAACCAATGACCAGGCATGCAAGAAAGGTCATGGAAAGCATCAAAGAGATTCAGAAAGTCAGTGAAACTGCTCAGCCACCACCAAGCATCATAGACCTCTCCTCACTTGCAAAAGAAGATTTGGTCATCAAACAGAAGAAGGGTAAAGATAAATCACTGAAAAATCAGACGTGGAAACCCTTAAGGAGCAGTTGAAAGAGGCAAAGGAAGAGATATTAGTCTTGAAGAAAGAGGCCAAGAAGCATAGAGCTGAAAGGGATCAGTTTGAAGAAATGAGAAAGACATGGGAAGATCAAGTCAGAAGTGTCTCAAAGACCTTGGACAATACAAAAAAACTGATAAAGTGGACTCAACCACTAAGAGGAGAGGTCAAGCACATTAAAAAGAGAAACCTTCACTTGCAATCTAAGAGCAGGGCACTGAAGGATCAAGTGAAAGACTTAGAACAACAATTGGAGCTTATTCATGAAGAGCTGGAAAAGAAAGGTTTAAAAATGACTGTGGTGGAAGAGCCTATAAGTCAATTGATCATAAATGAAGAGGAAACACCACATGAGCAGTAAATTGGATGAGATATGCCTTATAAGGTTTATAACATGCAGAAAATCAAAGTTTTGCAGCAGGAGATCAATTTTTGAAGACAATGTTGAAAAGAGAAATCTCTGGGTTTTAACATAGCGTCGTAGCATTCCTCGAGCTTAAAGCCAGGAATACGCTACAAAAAAACCTATAGTAGCCTTTTTTCCTTTAAAGTCAGTTTTTTCTTGATACAAGGAGGGAGATTCATGGTGATGATATGTCATGACTTGATTAACATCCTGGAACAGCAAAGGAGCGAAGTAAATGGATGCAAAAATCACTTTTTCCACGCTACCAAAACTCGCTACAAAACTATCATGTTTTCGTAGCGAGCAGTTGTTGGAAGTTTTGAGTATTTTAAAAGCAGTTTTTGGCCAACTAGAGTCGTCCAACATGTCAAGGGAGTTTATCATCAACTACTTATGACTCGAAGGGAGTGTTATGAAGACAGGTTATCAGCCAAAGCAACTTTGAAGATAAGGATCATGCATTCCTAAAAGGTAGGGTTATGTTCCATAGATCTAGGAGGGTTTTTAATATGTAAATTGGTGATGAACTCTATCATGGGTCTTTCGAGCATGTGATACTTAATTTGTAACCATCATGTAATTGTTTCATAGATAGGATAAGAGAAATGTAATAAATAAGAGTTAGAGTCCTATTAGGTTATGGTTTCTTTAAGGTGTAGCTATCAGTTTTATGTTAGAAGTTATGTATTTCAGTTATGAAAGGTGTCATAAGAGAATTCGATGATCTAGCCACCAGGCAAATCATCCTTGTTGTAAATAATGTCTATTTAAAGACAAAGCATCGAAGTAGTAAGAGGTTGGAGAACATTTGCACCAAACTGTTACTTTTACGTTTTTGACCTATATCAGTAATACAAAGTGACATTCTTCTTGACAGACCTGAGATTCTCATGAGGTTTTTAATGTCTTATTGATCTACATCTTTATATTTTACTACTTGCAGTAGATTTCATCTCTATTACTCAGAATTCATAACTTTATGCTCTGACTTCCTTTAGTGATGAAATGACTGTGTTTTCCTATGTTTTATGTGTGAGTTGCTTTTGTTAAAGGCCTATATCTGCCTCAGCTTCCATGTTTAAGAACCTTTGTCACTGAAAATACTGATTGTTGACTCCATAAGCCCAATGGTAGTAAGCCTGCATTCTTTTCAACCTACAATCATAAAAAAACAAGCTACAATTTCCATATAGTTAGCCATCTAGTACTATCATTATCTAATATCATAAACCCCCCTTGAGAGAGACCTCTCAAACTGAAGAGGCTAAGCTTCAGTTAGAAATGGTTTGAAACAGTTACACTGAGTTGTTTGATAAGAAGCCAATCAAGTACAATTTTTTGATAACAGGTTCTTTAAACAATTCCTCATAAGAATTTATTATTTCAACCAATTTGTCCTTAAACTGAGAATCACATCCTTGAAAAGCATCATAGTTATTGTTAGGTTGTTTCTTAACAAACATGAGAATATACTTTTTACTTGAACTTATGAGTCTTTTCATTTAACCAACATTGATTAAATACAAGTTTGTCTTACTTTCGTGTGCCCTGATAATGTATTCAATTCCATCTTTAAAGAGATGATACTTATGCTCACTTCTATAGAATATGGAATCTCGATCATAAAGATAAGGACTACCCAACAGAACTCCACATATGTCCAAAGGAATCACATCTAAATCAACTTCATCAACAAAATTAGTTGTGATTGCAAACTTTAATCGACATTGTTTTGTAACATGCATTTGAGTGTTTTCCTTTAACCATACTAAAGGGTGAGGTTTTGGATGATTCCTAGTTTCCAATTCCATTTTCCTTACTAATTTCTCATATATTAAGTTTACTTGTGATCCACTATCAAATAATGTGTCAATTTTAGTGTGCTTGGATATTATCCTTATGTGAAACAATTCAATCATCTTCTTATATTCAACCACATTATTAGATTTTGAAGAAGATGTAGAACAAGTAGAACTAGAACTAGCTTCAGAAGGATTACCTGTCAGACCCATAGCGGTTATCTTATTTTCATCACCGGAGTCAGATCCCAAATCTTGTTGGACTGTTGCATTAGCCTTCATTTCACCCTTCTTCTTAAGGAACTTCTTTGTCTTGAGTTACGGATGAAGCTTCCAACACTTGGATTCATCACGTCCAACCCTCTGACAACGAGTACACTTGGGCATTTCTCCTTCATGCTTAGCTGTTGATGATTTCCTTCCCTTGTATTCTTTGGAATCCTTGTTCTCTAAATGATTGAATGATTTCTTTGAAAATTTTGACTGAAACAGGTTGCCCCCTACTTCAATATGAATGGCTTGCACACATACTTCATCAAAGTCAGTTGGATTAAATATAAGCAATGTATGTTGCAAATAAGAATGCAAACTTCCAATATACTTTAACAAAGTTTCCCGTGTGTTTAATGGAATATCAAGTGCTAATTCCTTCTTCCTTAATTCATGTGTAAACTCTTGCACACTATGTCCTTTACCTTGCCTTAAACGTTGCCAATCCATTTCAGCCTGTTGCGTATATCCTAAGGGATAGAATTTCTTTCTAAGAGCTTTAATAAACTTAGACCATGAGGAGATTATTTTATCTTTCTGCTTTAAATCTGATTGAGTTTTACTCTCCCACCAAGTCAAGGTTGTACCCCCATTCTAAGTGTAGCCAACTGAATTTTCGCATAATCATCAACAATATTTTGAATTCTACAATACACTTCAAGGTGTTTAATCCAATTATCTAACTTCTTATGATTCATTTCACCATCTTATATGTTCAAACTTAACATCAAGCTTCAAAAAATGAGATTTCTTATGTTTTTTCTTTGATTTGGATTTTGAACTTGAATCATCGGAAGATGAAGAAGAAGAAGAAGAATATGAAGATGGAGGAGAAGAAGGTTCATTACCATTAGTTTTCTTCTTGTCCTTTTCCTCTTTCATGCGTTTAGAAGACAAAGATGGAGAAGGAGGAGATTCGTTACCATCAACTTTATCCTTCCCCTTTTTATCCTTCTTGCCTTTAGAAGACAAAGTTACATCTCTAGTCTTCTTGTCTTCATAGAGTTCTGCAATCATACTTTGCATATCGAGGAAAATATGTTAAAACTGATCATTAGTCTTGGGCTCGAGAGTTTCTTCTTCATTTTCTCCTGCCATCTTTCGAGAGATTTTCCTCTTTCCAATCTCTGGATTTGTCTCTTCGAGTTTCCCTTCTCCACGTCGCGACCTGGATCCAGTCAACATTCATTGGAAAATATCTTGCTATACATGATCTTCGCTCCTGGTTTCATCACTCTTCCATCGTCAGTCTTCCCCCATCGAATGAATTGTTTTAGTTTATATACAATTTGGTGGGTGGACATTTCAATGTGGGCCATTTGGCCCGTTGGAAAAAGTGCTTAGTTTGGTGGGGGAGTTCGGTAGTTCCAAGCCCCGCCCGACCAACTATGGCATATAGTTTTAGCTATGTTAATTTTTTAAACTTTTTAGTTGGGGCCTCCCATGAAGAGGGCCAGCCAGGCTGGATGGCGGGTTTAAGCCTCGAAGACCTTGGTGGTGTTAACACATGGCGTATAGTCTTTGGGCACAACCCTTTCTATTGTTTGGATATACAATATGTGACTCTCGCAAGGGTTGGGCAGGTTTGCTGAGGGCAACCTACCCACCCGTGAACTATATATCTAATATATAATGTTGTTGGGGTGTGGCGGGGGTGGAAGCCCACCACCCCGATTTGATTTACAATGCTTCAGAAAACCATTTTGATTGCTTATATAAACACATGGATTCATTTTTAACTTCAAATTTAGAATTCATAGAAAATGTGAAAGGAGAAGAAATTAAAACTTGGATAAAACTTTTCAAACTGAAATTTTCTGGAATTTTTGGAAAACATTTTTGCAGTTTTTGAAAAAAAATTCCAGAAATCTTTTCAGACCGCTTTCCTTTCACACCTCAATAGGATTCACAAAAGGAATATTGTTCTACATTATCAATCTCCTGCTCCAGATACAGGGCAAATAATCAATCCCATTCTCCAACTACACGGAAAAAGGGCCTCGCATGGTGGTGTATCTTAAGAGACAATCCCTTGACTGTGGTAAGGAATCAGTTCTTAAGACATTTTAGACATATATTTCACAAAAATTATAATATTAGACGGTATTTGTTTAATACCTTTGGAAATTAATTCTTTAATACCCTCAATAATCTGATATATGAAAGGCTTCACAATGCAATTAATTGCTGATATTTGAGTGAAAAGAAGAAAAGGAAGGGAAACTCAAAATGATATGCTAAAAACACAATCTATCACTTTAAATTTCAAAAGAACTTTATGTATAAATCCTATAGTTGGAGTGAAGGAGCGCATATTAAGGTTATTTAACTCTTACTTACAGGTGTAATAAAGAGATCGACAACTACTTTACTTCACTTCATTCAAAAAAGAATAAACACAGAATGAAACTGGAAAGACAAATCAACATCAACAAATGCAGGAAAATTGATCTTCTTTCATTAATTTCTCATAAAATTAAGTACAAAATTTGCAGTCATCCAGAGGTCCAAAACTCAGAACCCCTTTCTTTCTTACTCATTTGTTTAAATACATACAAAAACAATTTGTAACTGCTGGAACTTCTTCTAACTACTCAAACTTCCTACAACTGTGTAAATTACCTATTACATTGCAATTAAAGGCTTCATTACAATATCGATCTTTTAACAAGAAAGAAAAATAAAATTAGAAGTATCAATCTATTTGCTAGATCGGATTTGTTGTTGATGTGTCTCCTTCCGTTTCGGCTGTGATGTCCTAACATTCTGCATAAACGCATCTCCACCGACTTTGCCCATGCTTTTGCATTTCGAACACTGTCATCATGTCACCTGCTACCCGGATCTACCTCTTCTTCTCGTGCCTGCTGCATTCCATCTTCTCTTCTCCTTTGCTTTGTGTCGGGTCACATACCCGAGTCTACTCCTGTGTTTAGCCTACTCTTCATAAATTGCTACAAGACTTGGACTTGAAATATATTCTATTCACCTTTGAAGAATGCATCGTGTCCGCTTTCTATCGCATTTCAGCGTTTCACCAATTTTACGTTATAATCCTCCTTATCCTCCTTTGATGCAATTTAACACAGGAAACACTTTACATCTGGATTTGAAATCCTTTGGAGTCCATATTTGAAGCTACATCGCATCCGGGCTCTTTGTCGCACTCCGCAACTTTACTAACTTCCAATTTCTTTGATCGCCGCTAAACCTTATTGCATGCGATGTGTGATATACTTTGCACTGCATCGCCACTCCTGTCTTTATAGCATCACAACTTAAATCACTTTTCGTGCGAAGACTTAGCAATAAACACAAAAATCACCAATGTGTGATATGCGCCAGCTGTCTTATGTGATTTGGTCTGCCACTATCATTTTTGTGACTTGATCCTCACCGTCGATTTTCCCCCTTTACGCTTCTTCCAAAACTCTTAAGTTTTTGAGGAAAATAAGCCATTTCTCTGCCTTCGGGAAATCTATACGAATTCTTCGATAATGAACACAATTTCATTCAACATACTTGCATATGTTCCTTTAGAAAATAAACTATCTTGATTATTAATTTTTTTTTCTCCACGGTGTAACTCTCATGAGCTTATTCGGTATTATGTAGCGCTAGTCTCTCCTGAGCTTGCGAATAAGCCCGACTCGACCCGCCTTCACATCTCTGCACATAATGTTAATACACCAACATATAAATCAAAATTCTTTTTCGACATACAAAATTTTTACCTTTTCTAACATATATGTTTTTTTTGTATTTTGAAAAATATAATAAACAAGATTGAAAATGAGCCACAACATCTGGCTCCACTTGGGGGTAGTATTTTTTGCCATGAAACACTAAGAACCGCAGATTAGTGCCTTCACCTCGGACATGGAGTCAAAATATTGCTTGGTGATATATGAACAATGGACAATCTGGTATTTACAATGGTGCAGTGATGAACTTTAATGCTGGAAATAATGTTTCAAATACTGCCCATTTACAAGCAGTTGTAGTGATTCTCCATCTAGATCTTCCAAAATGAATGTGATATTTGACCTTAATTTAGTAATTATGTATGGACCATACCATAGAGTATCAAACTTACCATGCTTCCCCTTATCTTCTCTTCTGGTGTCCCATCTTAATACTAAATCCCCTGCTTGGAAGAGGACTTCCTTTTCTTTTCTGTCAAATATAGACTTCATCTTTGCCTCATAAGAAATCAAATTATCTCTAACTTTTTTTTCTGTTTTCACTTGTCTGAATTGCTTTGTTCGTTCTTCTTACTAGAGCATTAGGTTCTTCCTAAGCTTCTTGAAGATGAGCAATCATTGGTCTAGCCAACTGAGTAGGAAATAGTGCCTAAGTTCCATAAACCAATTCATAGGGAGACTTACCAGTAGACCTTTTGGTAGTTACTCGAACTTCCCAAAGGGAAAACTTCAACTTTGAATCCCAGTCCTTCTGATTTTCAGTGATTGTCTTCTTTAAGATTCTGACCAATGTCTTGTTTGAGGATTCTGCCAATCCATTCCCTTGGGGATGATATGCTGCGGAATCTGATAAAATTACATTATATGTTTGACAAAAATTAATGAATTGAGCAGAGTTGAATACCTGAGCATTATCAGTTATAGTATTAACTGGACATCCAAATCTGCTGAAAATGTTCTCCTCCAGAAACTTCATTACTACTTGGTCATTTCCCCTTTTAATGGGTATTGCTTCAACTCACTTTGTGAAATAATCAGTAGCAGTTAGAATCGACTTGAACTGTCCACTTGATGGTGGATTGATTTCCCCAATAAAATCCAACCCCCATTGCCTGAAAGGTTCTTCAATGAATACTGGGATGAGAGGTAATGGTGGCAAGTCTTTTCTTTTCAACAAACAACTAACATTTCTTACAACTTCTGACCAATCTATATACATCTGCAAATAGGGTGGGCCAATAGAAACCTAAATTGAGGATTTTATGAGCAGTGAACTTCCAGCTATAATGACCTCCACACAGACTTTCATGATATTCCCTAATGACTTCAATAGATTCACCTTCAATTAAACATAACAACAAAATACCAGCAGGATCTTTCTAGTATAGCTTTGCTTCTACTATAACATATGGCTGAGATTTTAGCTTGAGAGCTCTGTTTTTTGTTCTATTTAGTGAATTTGGGCAAGAAAAGAAATACAGGTAATGTACAGTATCTTTATACCAATCTGATCTAGATTTATGCAGGAACGCAACAGAATAAACATATAACCATGGATATAGAGATGCAGCGGAAATAACACTTCATTTCATTAATATCAAAGAACCGAAATTTGCTTACAGACAGAATGGAAATAAAACTAGCCAGGGCGCTGGTAGCTATCTCTGAGAAGAGATGTGGTGGCTACAGGCCTCTGAACTGCGTTACAATGAGGCTCGAGGGCCTATTTATTATTGAGAAACAATGGAGAACCCTAAACATCCAAAAACCTAACCCTAGGAGATGAAGCGCCAAAACTATGGGCCCCGTTTAGGTAAATTGGTGTTTCAACTTCCCAGGGACGTAACTTTGGCATACTCTCTCCGTTTGACGCTCATGATACATCATTAGAAAGCTCTATCTGAGGACTACAAATTTCACCACGAATATCATTTTGAACCGGAATGATATTTGTTGGAGGCGCGATGCCCAAAAAACGTCGTTTAGGGCCTCAAAACAGCTTTGGAAGTTCAGGACTCGAAAAACTGCTAAAAATAGTAAGTTATGCCGAAACTGAAAAATTGAAAGAGACAATGGTGGGGGTCCAAGTGGAATAGGCGGGTGGCCACCAATATCCACCTGGATCATTCCTCCCCCCTTAGGAGCAATGGTCCCCATTGCGTTAAGTTCCTCCATGAGATGAGGAAATTTCTGCTGAACTTGGTCTCTGGTGAACCACTTTCCTTGGTGTAGGAGTTGGCCAGCTTTGACAACCCAATGGGCTAGCTTGATCTCTCACATAGGGTTCTTAATTTGCATGTCCATGATACAATCTGTGGTGGCCTGTTCCATGCAGTCTGGGTTTAACTCTGTTGGTGTGATTTGTTCTGCAATGTCCGAAGTGTCCAGTAGAGGTGGGAAGTAAGGACGAAGGCGATCCACATTGAAGACCGGGTGCAGACCAAGGAATGGTGGAATACTAAGCTCGAAAGCATTGTTCCCTACAGCCTTGGTGATGGTGTACGGCCCGTATCGGAGCGGGCGAAGCTTGCGGTGAGGTCCAGTGAGGCGCTCCTTCTGCAAATGCAGCCATACTTTGCCGCCCACCTGGAAGTTGTGTGGCACCTGGTGTTGATCATGGCGCTGCTTGTACTTTGCATTGGCTCTGTCCAATATATCATGAACCTCGTTGGCGGATGCATTGAATGCGCTCGATGAAGCTACTTGCTTTGTCAACTTCAGACCGGACATGAGCCGAATTGCTTGAGCACCGCAAATGGCATGGCTATGTTACGGGACACAATGGCTGGAATCCCAAGCCCACCTGAAAGGGGCTATGGTCGATTGAACTGTGGAGAGCCCAATTATAACTATTTTTTACATATGGGAGGCTCTCGTCCCATGTGCGTGGATGCTTTGGATTGTACATGCGCAGAATGTGTACAATCATTTTGTTGATGACCTCTGTTTGGCCATCTGTTTGGGGATGGAAAGTGGTGGACTTGGTGAGCTTGGTATCCAACATTGACCAGACACTAGACCAAAATGTGTTGAGGAACCTGCTATCCCGATCTGATATGATAGACTGTGGAATCCCAAAGTGCCCCCACACTCGTTCAAAGAACAGTTTAGCAGCTGCTTCTCTAGGATATTCTTCACGTGCCGCCATGATGGCCATCTTCGAGAATCACACAGATGACCACGAAAACATAATATTTCCATTCTTAGTAGAAGGTAGGCCCGAGATGTAATCCATGGAGATGGATTCCTAAGGTTGACTAGGGGTAGGTAGTGGAGTATATAGGTCTTGCTTCTTGATGGTCGGTTTGGCAATGGCACAAGCAATGCAGGATCTGATGTGCTTCTTGACATCCTTCCGAAGGTTCGGCCAATAAAAATACTTTTGTAGTATTGCTACTATTTTCTCAACCCCGAAATGCCCAACGACTCGACTGTAGTGTGCTTCCTATATCATCTTGGCGCGCTTGCTTGAAGGAACACAAAGGTGTCCCAAGTGACATAAAAGTGCATCTTGGATGTGAAAATTGGGAACTTGCGTACCCCCCAAGAGTGCCTTGTATGTGTGGCTGAATTCTGGGTCGCTCTCGTAGAGAAGCGGCCAATCAGAAGTCTCGTGCCCACAAGAGTTGAGAACGGTGATTAGCGCCATGATCGGTGGTTGGCTGAGGCAATATGCAACATTATTGGTGCCACCCTTCTTGTACTTGATGTTCAAATGAAACTGTTGCAGATATGTGGAACACTTCTGATGGCGATCATTCTGAAACTTCCCTTGTGTCTGTATGAACTACAGGGGTCGGTGGTGTGTGCGTCTGATTGTTTCCTTCCCCAAAATGTAATGCTTCCATTGTCGACAAGCTTGCACAATGGAATACATTTCTTTGTCATAAGTGGGATACTTGCGAACTGTGTCAGACAATGTCTCACCGTGATATGCCACTGGATGTCCCTGTTGAGTAAGAACTGCCCAATAGCATAGTCAAAGGCATCCGTCTCGATCTCAAATGGTTGTTGCAAGTATGGTAATGTGAGCACTGGGGCAGAATAGAGGTGATTTTTCAATTCTGTGAACGCCTTCTATTGAGGTTCCGACCAAAAGAATTTTGCTCTTGCTCCTCCCTTGGTAACTTGACTCAAGGGCCAAGTGATATGAGAGAATCCCAACACGAACCTACGGTAAAAATTAGCAAGACCCAGAAAGCTGCGAAGCTCTGTTATAGTGGTTGGGGCTGGCCAGTCCCAAATGACTTGGATCTCGGTTGGATCCACATGCACCCCCCTTTCATCAATAATATATCCCAGATATTGAACCTGGGTCATGCCAAAAGTGCACTTCTCAAAATTGGCACACAACTTGTGTTGCCGCAGTGTTTGGAGGACTTGTCGGATGTGGTGAAGGTGCTTTTCACAAGTCTGGTTGAAGATCAAAATGTAATCCAAGTACACCACTACAAATGAGTTGGTGAATGGCCGCAAGATGTCGTCCATCATCCTCATGAAGGTTGCGAGAGCATTCGTCAACCCGAAAGGCATGACAAACCATTTGAAAAGGCCTTCCTTGGCTTTCACAGCCTTCACACATCGTAGGTTCAATTGGTATTCGGTGATACCCCGTACTTCTCGGTGTCGATCTTGTCAAATATTTTGGTAACTTTTTGATTTGGTCCGATGGTCATCAATCCGTGGATTGGGTACCTATTCGAGATAAAGGATCTTGTTCAAGGCCCGATTAGTCAATACGTAGTCTCCACGTCCCATCCTTTTCCGTACCAACACGACTCGGCTCCCACAGGGCGATGAACTTGGTCTAATGTGACCTTTCTGCAACAGCTCCTGAATCTGCCTCTTGATTTCATCATTCTCCAGAATAGAGCATCGATAGATCGGTCCATTGGGTAGCGGCATACCTAGGGTCAGATCAATTGGGTGCTTGACCTGACAGTGCAGAGGAACCCCTATGGGTGACGTCAAGATGTCCCCGTACTCCTCCACAACCTTATCCATTTGTTGTTGTCGTGCTGAGGAGCCCTGTCTGGAGGTCATGGCCACAGTCTTCTTCTTGCCTTGGGGGTGGATCATCAGGAAAACAAATTTCCTGGTTTGGGAAATGAGCTTGCTGCATTGTTTTGCAGTAACCAAAGAGATAGCAGCAGGAGGTGGTACCTCTGGTATCCTGTAAAACTTATTTCCCAAAGTAACAATAACAGTGCGAGGCCGAGACTCATACACAGCATGACGCTTTCACAAGTATGGTTGTCCTAATAATACATTAGAAACATCAATAGGAGCAACGTCACATAATACCTCATCCGTGAAGGGCTTTATGCTATAGGGAAGGAGGCACTACTGGCTGACGCGGAGATCTCGTCCTTGGTGAAGCCACCTGATGGTGTATGGATGTGGGTGAGTCATTAAAAGCCCAACCACTTCACCTGCCCGCTAAATGAGGTCTCTCTTGGCTCCCATTGTCGACAATGAACTGCATAAGGGAGCCCCCTTTACCAACATCCGGGAGTGGAAGACGTTCCTTCTCCTCCGGATCTTCCGGTTCCTCCTTCCGGATCTTTGTAGTGGCAAATAAAGTTGGCGTTGGGCTCGCATCAATAACTGTTTCCTTTTTCATTCCCCTTTTCGTGTCTCCGATTCGGAGTCGGAGCATGCATCCGACTCGGTGGCCTCATCTCGGGCACCAGCGATTGCTTGGCCCGACACTCACTTGTGTTGTGAGTGGAGCTCTTATGGAACTCACACCACTTTCCCGTGTCCTTCTTTGGCTTCGCAGTGTTGTTCTTTGCTTGTGTCTTTGGCAGGTTGTCTTGGGCCGCCATGCCTTGGCTTTGTCCTTTGTTCTGCGGTTTGGGGGCACCTTTCCCTTGCTTTTGATTCGCAGATCCAAAGTCTCGTTTCTTCTGTTTGAATTTCTGCTCAATCTTGGCAGCATATCGGTATGCCGTACCAGGCGAGGAGATGTCGAGGAACTCCATTTCCTCCTGAATGTAACTGTGCAAACAACCACGATACTTTAGCACCAAATATTTCTCTGAATCTTTGATACCCAACTTTGTGCGCAGGGTATGGAACAAATTCGTTAGCTCATGCACATCTTGATCCCTTTGTTGCCGCAGCATGGTCCATTGTATGTACTTGTCCTCATAGCTCCCCACGGGATAGTATTGTGCTCTCGACAACATCTCGGAAAGAATTCCAAGTCGGTACGCACGAGAACAGAGGGCCTGCCCGGGTCCTGTTTTCATAGTAGGTTTCCCCCACTGGGCCTAACATGGGGGGTAGCTTTGAGGAGTGCAAAAATAATCTTCTCCTGTCCGAAAAGTCGTGAACAGAGAAATATACTTCTAATAGATTCAACCATCTATCTACGGTGTCTGCATCTATTTGACCCTCAAATATGGGAATGTCAAAATTTACTTGTACCTTAAAAGGAGTCGCACCTCCAGAGTGGCTGCTGGATGCGGATGCGCCGCCGGTGGGCAGCCGTTGAAGGATCCGAGCAAAGTTATCCATCATCGCATTCCTTTGTTTTTTGAGGGCCTCCTCGAGCAATATTTTGATAGGATCTCCCGCTCCCTCATCTTTCTTTTCGTCCCCCATGGGCGTCCGTCGAGGTTTGCGAGGCTGATCTTGCAAAGGTTCCACCAGATCAAGCCCTAGCTCCTTATACCCTGACCTTGTTGGGGACATGCAAAGAAGGATCGAGAAAAAGCAGACCGCTTTGATACCACTGATCCGGATTTATGTAGGAACGCAACAGAATAAACATATAACCATGGATATAAAGATGCAGCGGAAATAACACTTCATTTCATTAATATAAAAGAACTGAAATTTGCTTATAGACAAAATGGAAATAAAACTAGCTAAGGCGCTGGTAGCTATCTCTGAGAAGAGATGTGGCGGCTACAGGACTCTGAACTGTGTTACAATGAGGCTCGAGGGCCTATTTATTATTGAGAAACAATGGAGAACCCTAAACATCCAAAAACATAACCCTAGGAGATGAAGCGCCAAAACTATGGGCCCCGTTTGGGTAAATTGGTGTTTCAACTTCCCGGGGACGTAAATTTGGCATACTATCTCCATTTAATGCTCATGATACATCATTAGAAAGCTCTATCCAAGGACTACAACTTTCGCCATGAATATCATTCCGAAATAGAATGATATTCACTGAAGTTGCGATGCCCAAAAAACGTCGTTTAGGGCCTCAAAACGGCTCCGGAAGTTCAGGACTCGAAAAACTACTAAAAATAGTAAGTTATGTCAAAACTGAAAAACTGAAAGAGACAATGGTGGGGGTCCAAGTGGAATAGGCGGGTGGCCACCAATATCCACCTGGATCACAATCTAAACACAAAAATTTGTATTGAATACTTGTTTTGGACTTACTCTAACCTTCTTCATTGACAACTCCACCCACTAGTGCCAACAGATTAATTCCCAATGCTTGAAAATTTGTTTCTGTCAACAACTTTAATAAACCCTGTCGTTTGATTAACTTGGTAGGTTTGATGTCCAAATCATACTCTTGGTTTTTTGCTATCCATTTTCCTCTCTTCCCTTCAACATCACTTTGAATCAGTACGTCCTTAACAACATAATTAGGGACATAAGAAATTATCTGGGATTGTAACACATATGTTTTGAAAGCTTTGAGTGCTTTAAACAACGCATACACTTGTTACTCCAAAATGTTATATTTAAGTTTAGTGATCCAAAATGGATTCATCTTTGCTTCCCGATCAAAGCATTCAAATGCAAATGAAAATAGGATCAAGTTGAAGTGATCGTCGACAGGATTCCAACGGTGTGAACGGCGTGTAAAACCGAGTTTGCATGACGAAGATATGTCTAGTCAAAGTTTATGGAAAAATAGGGCAAAATGACAAAAAATTCGAAGTCAATGGTCAAGTCAACAGTCAGATGATGTCAGCAGGACATGTTTCATCATGGGAATATGCCACATGTCCAAGATGACATAAACAAGATCAATGACGTGTTGAAGTGTGATTGGTTGGAATGGGCCAATCCGGGGCTGACACGTGGCAGCCCGGATTTTTCCCAAGTTGGCCTTATTTCCAAAATTTTGGGGGTCAGGGAGGATCGAACCCCTGACCTCCCGGAATGGCTAAGTTTTTGTTGGATTCTACTCACCGAATGAGCTACAGTGGCAATTGGTATTAAATGCAACGATTTTGTATATATTGTAATTGGGATTGTCTCGTCGGAAAAGGTTCGGACGGTCGAGGTCAACCCCATGACCGCCGGAACCTTATCTTGGTTAAAGCACTACATTCTGGAACCTCATCGCATGGGTTAATGCCACATATATTAACGCATTTAAATGTTACCATATACAGTTGTATATACATATATGTTACCATATATGTATATGTAAATGTATGTGTATGTATATGTATGTATGTGTATGTGTATGTATATGTATATGTATATGTATATGTATATGTATATGTATATCTATATCTATATCTATATCTATATCTATATCTATATCTATATCTATATCTATATCTATATCTATATATATATATATATATCTATATATATATATATATATATATATATATATATATATATATATATATATATATATATATATATATATATATATATATATATATATATATATATATATATATATATATATATATATATATATATATATATCTACACACACACACACACACTACACTATTTATATACGTTGCTATTAATTTCATCATGATACCCGCCGCAATCCGTTGGAAGACATTTTGACTTCGACACCAAGAAAACTGCTGCAAATTCGAATTCCAAATTCTGCTGCAAATTCGAATTCCACCAGATCAAAACTCAACCGCTTCCGATCTGTGAGAACAAATTATTTCTAGCACAGAGATCGACTGTAGGGGCATTTACTAGATATATCACCTTTCAGAGAAAGGATGGATCCAGAGGCTACCTGGCCCGCTTACAGACTCTGTCTATCGAAATAAATTGTAATCATTGTAATAGATCCGATGATCAATTCGCTCCGATACCATGTAGAAATTTGAATAATTTGCTGAATTATTCACCGAGATTATCCCGATTACACACTATTTAAGCTTCATGCATAATACATAACCTCTTCTACAATTGATCATCAATATGCGGAAATAGAAGCAGTCGCATGCGCACATTAAAACATAATCAAGCACACATATAACACAGTATGTAATGGGGAAAGCATACAACTGAAAACCCCCAAATATCTGTATATTATAATGATAGAGAACATGTAACAATACATAGCACAAATCTCTCACAGCTCTCAGCACTATCACACACAACTAGCACAGAAGATGAACAAGTCACAGGTTCAAATCTCCTCCACAAGTCTGCCTGCCTCTACTGCGCAATCCAAGATGAGTAATGATGAGATCCAAGTTCGAATCCCACTGGCTTGAACTGCGCAATTCTCATTGGCAATCTCAATCAATGTGTGTGCAAAATCCATGCACAACTATAGTCACAACTGATAGTAGACTCACCCTTTCACCCACCTCTAACATTGGTCTCCACTGAACTGTCCATGCATTGCAGTTAACTGATGTGTTATTTAGTTGATTTATGAGTTAATAATTAGTGAATCAATTAATAATTAATTCACACCACTCATCACTAGTGTATTTTTCAGTTAGACTAAATACAACTAGTTCAACTAAGTTAAATCGAACACAACTCCACCAACTGTCTCATCAACTCCACCAAACTCTGCCACTTGAGTTCTAACTGAAGTCAACCATGCAATAGCTCAACTAACCCTTAGAAAAAGCATATTTCCTTCTGTCAGCTGCATGTGCCACATCCAAGCATCAAACTGAAGTGCTCCAAGAGGATAAGATAATGTTTATAGTCTAAATATTATTAAGGGTTAATAATATTTGACTGTTCTATTTTTAGCCTGGCAGTCTAAAAATAGAAACCGCCCAATGTCTAAAAAATAGAGGTCCATCTATTTTTACCAACTCGACCAATCATCCATAAATAGCATCCTGCAACTCATAGACCATGATCCATATGTCTAAAAATAGACATAGTCTAAAAAATAGACTTTGCGCCAAAAATAGCCTGCGGGCCCACTTAGTGAAGGCGACTTCATTTCACTAAGCTCCATCATCTTGTTGCATTTTCAACACTCCCTCTCAACAAGATATGGATTATCTTCAACCCCTATCCTGCCTCTGTGGTATTCGAATTTTCTCCTGGTGAGCGCCTTCGTCAAGATATCAGCATCCTGATCCTCCGTGGGAATGTATGAAAGTAACATGATTCTCCGCCGCACACAATCTCTGATATGATGGTACCTGATGTCGATGTGTTTGGATCTATCATGAAATACTGGATTAGCCGAGAGTTTAATGCAACTCTGGTTATCACAATAAATCACAGTAGGCTCCAAGTGTGACCCGAACAACCCGACCAAGATCTTCCTCATCCATATAGCCTCGCATGCAGCCAAGCTTGCTGTCATATACTCAGCCTCTGCTGAACTGAGTGCTATGGATCTCTGCTTCCTATTGTACCAAGAAACTGCTGTCGACCCGATACTGAAGATCCCTCCAGATGTGCTCTTTCTGTCCGTTGGGCTCCCTGCCCAATCTGCATCCGTGAAGCCACATAGCTTCACCTCATCCTCCTGTCTGTACCACAATCCATATCTCGATGTGCCTCTAAGATAACACAATACATGCTTGCCTGCCTTCCAGAAGAGCTTGGTTGGCTTAACCATAGCTTGTGAAAGCTGGTTAACAGCATAGCATATATCGGGTCGTGTATTGACCAGATACATAAGCGACCCCACCAACTGTCGATAAACAGTGGCATCCACTACCTCCGCCGAAGTAGCATCCTCCTTCCTCCAACCACCAGGAAGAGGAGTATCAACAAGCTTGCAGCCATGCATGTTGAACTTCTCCAGTATCTCCCAGGCATACTTACCCTGAGAAACAAACAGTCCACCACTGCGCTGCCAAATTTCCAATCCCATGAAATAATGAAGGAGGCCCAAGTCCTTCATCTCAAACTCCTTTGCAAGATCAGCCTTGCATAAGTGTATCAACAGTTCATCACCTGTCAAAATCAAATCATCTACATAAAGTACAATGATCAGCAACTTACCCTCCACCACAATCTGGTATAGGTTAGGATCCGCCTCACACTTGGAGAATCCAAGTCCAATGAAATAACTATCTATTCATGTGTACCAAGCACGAGGTGCTTGTTTCAACCCATACAACGCTCTCTTGAGCCTGCACACATGCGACTCGCTGCTGAAGATCTCGAAACCTTCGTGCTGCTCTATGTACACCTCCTCCTTAATGAATCCATTGAGGAACACAGTCTTCACATCCATTCGATGAATGTGCCACCCCATCCGCGCTCGAGAGAGCTAGGATCGTCTGTATGGAAGAGTACCTTGCGACAGGTGCAAAAGTCTCCTCATAATCGATCCCCTCTATCTGTGAGAAGCCTCGAGAAACAAATCTTGCCTTGTACTTCTCCACACTCCCGTCAGCCGCCTGCTTCACTTTGTAGATCCATCTCGAACCCACCACTGATTTCCCCTCCGGTCTTGGGACAATCTCCCATGCACTGTTTCTGACAATCGAATCATACTCTTCCACCATGGCATCTACCCATGCGGGGTCCTCCACAGCTTCCTCGAAATAGGATGGCTCTGTCACGATACACTTGCTCATAAGAGCCATGTATCCAGTATACCGGTCAGGTGACTGTCTCTGTCTGCGCTGTGATGTAGGTGCTCCTACAACCTTCTTTGCATCTTGAGCCAGTCGCTCAGCTTCTGTAGTGCGCTTCCGCCCTCTGATGGTTGGCGCTGCATGAGTGGTCTCTTCCACTCCATGAACCTCCTCTTGTGGTTGATCCACATCCCGAGGCTCATCCTTAGGAACTAATAGCTCCTCATCTGCATGCAAGTGTGGCTCCCTCTCAAGCGAACACTTCATGGCTTTCTCCTCCTGAAATTTGATATCCCGTCGCACAACAGTCTTGCGACTGTCTGGAAAATACACACGATAGTTGTGGGGTGTATCAGTGTATCCCACAAATATCCCAACCTCTGCGGTCGGCTCCAGCTTCTTCCTGGCATCCTTCGTCACATGAATGTAAACAGGTGAACCAAAAATCCTCAAATGGGAAATATCAGGCCTCTTACCAGAAAACGCCTCCTCGGGTGTACTCATGCTAAGTATCTTGTGAGGACAACGGTTCTGCACATATACTGCAGTATTGCATGCCTCCGCCCACAAGTGAAGGGGTAGGCCCTGATCATGCAACATCGCCCGTGCAGCACCCACGATCGTTCTGTTCTTCCGCTCAGCAACCCCGTTTTGCTGTGGGTTATGAGGTGCTATGAGCTCTCTCCGAATTCCTTCTGCGCTGCAAAAATCCTTGAATTCAGCAGAGATGAATTCACCACCATTGTCGCTCCTAAGAGCCTTCACATGCTTCCCCGATTCCTTCTCAACCAATGCCTTGAACTCACAGAACTTTGAGTATATCTCACTCTTCTTCTGCATGAAGAAGATCCAGCACTTTCGAGAAAAATCATCAACAAAGATCACATAGTACTTGTGCTTTGCTGTCGAAGCTACTGAGAAAGGTCCACACACGTCTGTGTGAATTCTCTCAAGGATCATCGTGGCGCGAATATCCTTCTCGTGAAAGGTGGCTTTCACAATTTTTCCCAAGGTACACCCCTTGCACTGATCTGACTGTGCAAGAGTGCCCTTAGGAAGCCTAGTAGAAATCTGCTGCAGTATCTTCAAAGCTCCATGGTGAAGGTGGCCCAATCTCTGGTGCCACAGCTCGCCATCATCCCGGCTCACCACTCCTTCTGCCTTGCATGCCATTGCTGCAGAACCATCTAATTGCAACTAATAAAGGTTCTTGACTCAAACCCCTATCTTTCGGGTTTCTCCAGTTGTCTTACTGCGCAGGAAGGCTTTTCCTTCGCTGAAGACAACATCGTACCCCTTGTCTTCTAACATCGCCACAGAGATCAGATTCTTCATCAATCCTGGAACATGCAACACTTCCTTCAATATGAAGGGTTTACCAGACTCCCTCTCAAAGGAAATGGTACCGATACCGATCGCACTGTATCTACCATCATCGCCCATCTCGATGTGCACTCCAAGATCTTTCTCATCCAGATCTGAAAAAAAAATATCGATCTCCAGTCATGTGAAAAGACGCACCATTGTCCAAGAACAAAACTGAACCCATCACACTTGATACCAAGCATGCGATCAGCGAAAAATCCAGCTCAAACTGCGAGGCTAAGGCCTCTCCCGCTGCAGATCTAGCAGCATGCTTATTTTTCTTCTTCTGTGGACAATTTGTGGCATAATGTCCGTGCTGGTGACAATGAAAGCACTTCACCTTGGACATGTCCTGCTTCTTGCCTTTCGCACCAGAATGAGAAGCTTTCTTGCTCTTCCCCTTCTTTGCTTTGGCAGCCAAAGCGCAATTTTCTTCATCAGGTGCCTTTGATGAAGGTTCGTCCCTAGTATTCCGCCTTATCTCCTCTTGCATGAGATCCGACCAAAGTCGCTCCCATCCTGGCAATTTCTCCCTACCATTGACAGAGTCCTAATAGGAATGCCAACTCCTCGGAAGACCAAGGAGAGCCAAGTCCACCAAGTCTTCATCATCTACAGTCACCCCCACACTTCCCAGCTCATCTCTGCATTGAGTGAACTTTGTGAGGTATTTGGCGATACTGTCGCCTTTCTCCATCTTAATGTTTCTGAGTTTGTCCTTGAGCGCCAACTTCCTCTAGTCGCTCTTGCTTTGGAATAGATCTCACGTTCGTATCCACAAATTCTGGTGAGTAGCTTTTCCATGCGTGTGCTGATACAATGTGATCCTTCACGCCCTCCAACAAAATCCTTCACATTTTTCCATCTCTTTGCCAAGCCTCAACATGGAGCAAGATCAAGAGCTTGACCTCAAAGAAATCTAATTTAACCTTCTTCAAACTCGTTATCATCTAATACCACCTCCATCCTCGTCCCATAACATAATCTTCGAGTCGCCGCCCCTCAAGGGTATACCTGTACCAAGAATCACAAAGACATTTTGACTTCGACACCAAGAAAACTGCTGCAAATTCGAATTCCAAATTCTGCTGCAAATTTGAATTCCACCAGCTCAAAACTCAACCGCTTCCGATCTAATGTGAGAACAAAATATTTCTAGCACAGAGATCGACTGTAGGGGAATTTACTGGATATATCACCTTTCAGAGAAAGGATGGATCCAGAGGCTACCTGGCCCGCTTACAGACTCTGTCTACCGAAATAAATTGTAATCACTGTAATAGATCCGATGATCAATTTTCCTCTAATACCATATATAAATTTGAATAATAGCTGAATTATTCACTGAGATTATCCTGATTACACACTATTTAAGCTTCATGCATCATACATAACCTCTTCTACAATTGATCATCAATATGCGGAAATAGAAGCAGTCGCATGCACACATTAAAACATAATCAAGCACACATATAACACAGTATGTAATGGGGAAAGCATACAACTGAAAACCCCCAACTATCTGTATATTATAATGATAGAGAACATGTAACAATACATAGCACAAAGCTCTCACAGCTCTTAGCACTATCTCACATGCTACACACAACTAGCACAAAAGATGAAGAAGTCACAGGTTCAAATCTCCTCCACAAGTCTGCCTGCCTCTACTGCACAATCCAAGATGAGTAATGATGAGATCCAAGTTCGAATTCCATTGGCTTGAACTGCGCAATTCTCATTGGCAATCTCAATCAATGTGTGTGCAAAATCCATGCACAGCTATAGTCACAACTGATAGTAGACTCACCCTTTCACCCACCTCTAACATTGGTCTCCACTGAACTGTCCATGCATTGCAGTTAACTGATGTGTTCTTTAGTTGATTTATGAGTTAATAATTAGTGAATTAATTAATAATTAATTCAAAACACTCATCACTAGTGTATTTGACAGTTAGACTAAATACAACTAGTTCAACTAAGTTAAGCTGAACACAACTCCACCAACTGTCTCATCAACTCCACCAAACTCTGCCACTTGAGTCCTAACTGAAGTCAACCATGCAATAGCTCAACTAACCCTTAGGAAAAGCGTATTTCCTTCTGTCAGCTGCATGTGCCACATCCAAGCATCAAACTTAAGTGCTCCAAGAGGATAAGATAATGTTTATAGTCTAAATATTATTAAGGGTTAATAATATTTGATTGTTCTATTTTTAGCCCGACAGTCTAAAAATAGAAACCGCCCAATGTCTAAAAATAGAGGTCCATCTATTTTTACCAACTCGACCAATCATCCATAAATAGCATCCCGCAACTCATAGACCATGATCCATATGTCTAAAAATAGACTTTGCGCCAAAAATAGCCTGCGGGCCCACTTAGTGAAGGCGACTTCTTTTCACTAAGCTCCATCATCTTGTTGCATTTTCAACACTCCCTCTCAACAAGATATGGATTATCTGCAACCCCTATCCCGCCTCTTTGGTATTCGAATTTTCTCCTGGTGAGCGCCTTCGTCAAGATATCAACATCCCGATCCTCCGTGGGAATGTATGAAAGTAACATGATTCTCCGCTGCACACAATCTCTGATATGATGGTACCTGATGTCGATGTGTTTGGATCTATCATGAAATACTGGATTAGGCGAGAGTTTAATACAACTCTGGTTATCACAATAAATCACAGTAGGCTCCAAGTGTGACCCGAACAACCCGACCAAGATCTTCCTCATCCATATGGCCTCGCATGCAGCCAAGCTTACTGCCATATATTCAACCTCTGTTGAACTGAGTGCCACGGATCTCTGCTTCCTGCTGTACCAAGAAACTGCTGTCGACCCGATACTGAAGATCCCTCCAGATGTTCTCTTTCTGTCCGTTGGGCTCCCTGCCCAATCTGCATCCGTGAAGCCACACAGCTTCACCTCATCCTCCTGTCTGTACCACAAACCATATCTCGATGTGCCTCTAAGATAACGCAATACATGCTTGCATGCCTTCTAGAAGAGCTTGGTTGGATTAACCATAGCTTGTGAAAGCTGGTTAACATCATAGCATATATCGGGTCGTGTATTGACCAGATACATAAGCGACCCCACCAACTATCGATAAACAGTGGCATCCACTACCTCCGCTGAAGTAGCATCCTCCTTCCTCCAACCTCTAGGAAGAGGAGTATCAACAGGCTTGCAGCCATGCATGTTGAACTTCTCTAGTATTTCCCAGGCATACTTACCCTGAGAAACAAATAGTCCATCACTACGCTGCCAAATTTCCAATCCCAGGAAATAATGAAGGAGGCCCAAGTCCTTCATCTCAAACTCTCTAGCAAGATCCTCCTTGCATGAAAGTATCAACAGCTCATCACTCGTCAAAATCAAATCATCTACATAAAGTACAATGATCAACAACTTACCCTCCACCACAATCTGGTACAGGTTAGGATCCGCCTCACTCTTGGAGAATCCAAGTCCGGTGAAATAACTGTCTATCCGTGTGTACCAAGCATGAGGTGCTTGTTTCAACCCATACAGTGCTCTCTTGAGTCTGCACACATGCGACTCACTACTGATGATCTCGAAACCTTCAGGCTGCTCTATGTACACCTCCTCCTCAATGACTCCGTTGAGGAACGCATTCTTCACATCCATTTGATGAATGTGCCACCCCATCTGCGCTGAGAGAGCTAGGATCGTCCGTATGGAAGAATACCTTGCGACAGGTGCAAAGGTCTCCTCATAATCGATCCCCTCTATCTGTGAGAAGCCTCGGGCAACAAATTCACTTTGTACTTCTCCACACTCCCTGGCCACCGCCCGTCGACTTCTCAGATCCATCTCGAACCCACCACTGATTTCCCTTTCGGCCTTGGGACAATCTCCCATGCATTGTTTCTGACAATCGAATCATACTCTTCCACCATGGCATCTACCCATGCGGGATCCTCCACAGCTTCCTCGAAAGAGGATGGCTCTGTCACGACACATTTTCTCATAAGAGCCATGTATCCAGTGTATCGGTCCGGTAACTGTCTCTGTCTGCGCTGTGATGTAGGTGGTCCTACAACCTTCTTTGCATCTCGAGCCAGTCGCTCAGATTCTGTAGTGCGCTTGCGCCCTCTAATGGTTGGCGCTGCATGAGTGGTCTCTTCCACTCCATGAACTTCCTCTTGTGGCTGATCCACATCCGGAAGCTCATCCTTAGGAACTAATAGCTCCTCATCTGCATGCAAGTGTGGCTCCCTCTCAAGCGAACACTTCATGGCTTTCTCCTCCTGAAATTTGATATCCCGTCGCACAACAGTCTTGCGACTGTATGGAAAATACACACGATAGTTGTGGGGCGTATCAGTGTACCCCACAAATATCCCAACCTCTGCGGTCGGCTCCACCTTCTTCCTGGCATCCTTCGTCACATGCATGTAGACAGGTGAACCAAAAATCCTCAAATGGGAAATATCAGGCCTCTTGCCAGAAAACGCCCCCTTCGGTGTACTCATGCCAAGTATCTTGTGAGGACAACGGTTCTGCACATATACTGCAGTATTGCATGCCTCCGCCCATAAGTGAAGGGGTAGGCCCCGACTACGGCAACACGCTCTCGTGCGCACCCACGATTGCCTGTCACGCAACCCCGCTTTGCGGGCTGGAGCAATATTTCTCCCGACCCTTATGTGCTGCAAAATTCCTTGAATTCACAAGAGATGAATTCACCACCATTGTCGCTCCTTAGAGCCTTCACCTACTTCCTTGATTCTTTCTCCACCAGCGCCTTGAACTCACAGAACTTTGAGTATGTCTCGCTCTTCTTCTGCATGAAGAAGATCCAACACTTACGAGAAAAATCATCAACAAAGATCACATAGTACCTGTGCTTTGCTTTCGAAGCTATTGAGAAAGGTCCACACACGTCCGTGTGAATTCTCTCAAGGATCGTCGTGGCACGACTATCCTTCTCGTGAAAGGTGGCTTTCACCTTTCCCATGGCAAACTTCTCAGAAGGATCTGACCGTGAAGAAGAGTGCCTAGCAGCCCAGTGAGAAATCATTTTGATTTCAAAGCCTCATGGCAAGGTGTCAACGATTTCGGTGAACAAGCCGCCATCATCCCGCCACCACACTTCCGCTGCATGCCATTGCTACGTATTACCCACTTCAGAACACAGCTGCCTTGACTCGAACCCCCTATCTTCCCTGGGCTATCTGTCACAGAAGGCTTTCCTTCACGAAGATAAGATCGTACCCCTCGTCTCTTTGCACGCCACGCAGACTGCATTCCTTCATCAACTGAACATGCAACACTTCCTTCAGCCACATGGCTTGGCATTGACTTCTTCTCAAAGGAAATGGTACCGATACCGGTCGCACTGTATCTACCATCATCGCCCATCTCAATGTGCACTCCAAGATCTTTCTCATCCAGATCTGAAAACAAATCTCGATCTCCAGTCATGTGAAAAGACGCACCACTGTCCAAGAACAAAACTAAACCCATCACACTTGATACCAAGCATGCGATCAGCGAAAAATCCAACTCAAACTGCGAGGCTAAGGCCTCTCCCACTACAGATCCAGCAGCATGCTTATTTTTCTTCTTTTGTGGACAATTTGTGGCATAATGTCCGTTCTGGTGACAGTGAAAGCACTTCACCTTGAACATGTCCTGCTTCTTGCCTTTCGCACCAAAATGAGAAGCTTTCTTGCTCTTCCCCTTCTTTGCTTTGGCAGCCAAAGCACAATTTTCTTCATCAGGTGCCTTTGATGAAGGTCCGTCCCTAGTACTCCGCCTTATCTCCTCTTGCATGAGATCCGACCAAAGTCGCTCCCATCCTGGCAATTTTTCCCGACCATTGACAGAGTCCTGATAGGAATGCCAACTCTTCGGAAGACCAAGGAGAGCCAAGTCCACCAAGTCTTCATCATCTATAGTCACCCCCACACTTATCAGCTCATCTCTGCATTGAGTGAACTTTGTGAGGTACTTGGCGATATTGTCGCCTTTCTCCATCTTAATGTTTCTGAGTTTATCCTTGAGCGCAAACTTCCTCTGGTCGCTCTTGCTTTGGGATAGATCTGTCAGCGCTTTCCACATCAAGTATGGAGAATCTTTTCCATGCAGGCTGGATACAATGTGATCCTTCACGCCCTCCAACAGAATCCTTCGACATTTTTCCATCTTCTTTTGCCAAGCCTCAACTTGAGCAACATCAGTAGGCTTTGGGACCTCAGCATCTATGAACTCCTTCAGTCCGTTATCATCTAATACCGCCTCCATATTGTCCTTCCATGCAACATAATTCGAGCTACCCTCAAGGGCATACTCCAGTCGCAATCCGTTGAAAGACATTTTGACTTCGACACCAAGAAAACTGTTGCAAATTCGAATTCCAAATTCTGCTGCAAATTCGAATTCCACCAACTCAAAACTCAACTTCTTCCGATCTGTGAGAACAAAGTATTTCTAGCACAGAGATTGACTGTAGGGGAATTTACTGGATATATCACCTTTCAAAGAAAGGGTGGATCTAGAGGCTACCTGGCCCGCTTACAGACTCTGTCTACCGAAATAAATTGTAATCACTGTAATAGATCCGATGATCAATTCTGCTCCGATACCATGTAGAAATTTGAATAATTTTTTGAATTATTCACCGAGATTATCCTGATTACACACTATTTAAGCTTCATGCATAATACATAACCTCTTCTACAATTGATCATCAATATGCGGAAATGGAAGCAGTCGAATGCGCACATTAAAACATAATCAAGCACACATATAACACAGTATGTAATGGGGAAAGCATACAGCTGAAAACCCCCAAATATCTGTATATTATAATGTCAGAGAACATGTAACAATACATAGCACAAAGCTCTCACAGCTCTCAGCATTATCTCACATGCTACACACAACTAGCACAGAAGATGAACAAGTCACACGTTCAAATCTCCTCCACAAGTCTGCCTGCCTCTACTGCGCAATTCTCATTGGAAATCTCAATCAATGTGTGTGCAAAATCCATGCACAACTATAGTCACAACTGATAGTAGACTCACCCTTTCACCCACCTCTAACACTGGTCTCCACTGAACTGTCCATGCATTGCAGTTAACTGATGTGTTCTTTAGTTGATTTATGAGTTAATAATTAGTGAATTAATTAATAATTAATTCACACCACTCATCACTAGTGTATTTGTCAATTAGACTATATACAACTAGTTCAACTAAGTTAAGCCGAACACAACTCCACCAACTGTCTCATCAACTCCACCAAACTCTGCCACTTGAGTCCTAACTGAAGTCAACCATGCAATAGCTCAACTAACCCTTAGGAAAAGCGTATTTCCCTCTGTCAGCTGCATGTGCCACATCCAAGCATCAAACTGAAGTGCTCCAAGAGGATAAGATAATGTTTATAGTCTAAATATTATTAAGGGTTAATAATATTTGACTGTTCTATTTTTAGCCCAGCAGTTTAAAAATAGAAACCGCCCAATGTCTAAAAATAGAGGTCCATCTATTTTTACCAACTTGACCAATCATCCATAAATAGCATCCTACAACTCATAGACCATGATCCGTATGTCTAAAAATAGACATAGTCTAAAAATAGACTTTGCGCCAAAAATAGCCTGCGGGCCCACTTAGTGAAGGCGACTTCTTTTCACTAAGCTCCATCATCTTGTTGCATTTTCAACAAGAATAAGGAAAAGAAGAAACAAAAATGGAAGGAAAGGAAAGCGAACACTATGAAGAAAGAAAAGCCTACATGCACTCACTGTAAGAAAGAAGGATATGATGAGGCAAACTGCTGGGCACTGCATCTAGAATTGAAGCCTAAGAAGTTTGGGAATAAAGAGCGAAAGAATGCTGCTGCAATGTAAAAGGACTTGGGATCAGATTCAGGAGACGAAACAACAATTACAGCTACATGTATAAAAGGTAAAAATTCTCAAGAATCTACAAGTACTTCTTCACATTCTGTTGATACTGAAAATGATGAGAGGAAAAGAAATGAGATATTTCATATTAAAGTTGTTTCCAAGCATAGTAAAATTGATACGTTGTTTGATAGTGGCTCTCAAGTTAATTTTATTGTTGAATCAATTGTAAAGAAATTGGGTATTGAAACTAAACCTCATAAAAAGCCATACCCATTGGGGTGGGTCTGTGATAAAACTAAACTACAGGTTATGAAACATGCAAAATTTGTTTTGCAATTGGATCGGAGTTTGTAGATGAGGCTGAATTATATATAGTCCCATTGGATATATGTGGAATTGTACTAGGGAGTCCATACTTGTATGGTAGAGATGTTGTAATATTCCAAAATTAGCATGCAGCTAATTGGAATATTGATTTTTGTTTTTATCACCTAGTAGTTGAATAAATGGGTAAGGAGGCCCATGCATATTAAAAATATGAATAAAATCCCTCATAGTGTGAAAAGGGATCATCATAGGAGTTGGATTTCACACCCCCATGTGTGAAAAGGGACATTTGCATGTGGACAAGGTCAAGTTTGACCAAGTCAACAGCGCTGGGATAGGAGGTGGAGATCATCTTGTGAGACAACGCAGAGATAGTGGGAGGAAGATTCCTTGGTGGAGGAAACCCTAATGAGTGGGACCCAAGGTGAGAGAGCTTCCATTTGTATAAAAGGAGGGCAAGGAAACCATAGCAAGACATGTTATGGATTATTGATTTCTTTTGGTCTGGTTATAATATTGTGCATTCTCTTGTTGTTTAGTAGAGTTGTTGTGCTACTTAGCACAAGGCATTCTTGTTTATGAATTCCTTCTCCTTTCAAGAGAGGCCTTTTGAGGGATCTTGTATTTCATTTCTCCACATTCAGGCTTAAGGCCAAGCCACCTCCTTCAGCTACAACGTTATTTCTGCTGAAGTATAACGTTGTGTTGTAGGGTGTTGAAATGGAGGTTCCACAACACCACTTCCTAAGCTTATTTTTCAGAGGAGGAAGCCTTATTTCCCTTGGAGGATCAGTGAGGAAGCATTTGGGCTAATTTCACTATCTTTGGCATCAGTCCAACCATTTTCCATCATCCACAGTGCAGTCGCTCCCCTTGACTGCGTTACTTTCAATGAGCATCTGCAGTGAGGGTTGCAATGATTATTTGGAGGGTGAGATATTCAGTGTTAGGATCAGTCTTTCACTTGGAAGATTCATTGGAGGAGGTTTGTTCAGCTTGTGCATCATCTGCAGCCATCTCCAACCATTTCTTGAGTTGCATCTGCTACTCAATCTTGAGACTGTAACTCCGGCAATTTTTCCATTTTACATATTTCAGCCAATCATTCTAAGATTGTCTTGAAATTGTGTTTGGGAGCTTAGATCTTCACTCCCAACATTGTATGAGCCATATATTTGCAGATGTATGCTATTTTACATTCCCATGTAGTAGTGTACCATCTATGACTGCGCTGTACGTGTTCAGGAGCATTTTGTAATATACCAGCTTTTCACTTTTGGCATATGTATTGATGGGAGGCTTGTTTGCCTTGATTCTTTGAGTTGTATTGCTATTATTTGCTATTGATTTACTTAATAAAATGTCTCCATGGGTTACATACATTTTGGTATGATGTTATTCACTACTATTTCCATTATTGTGTTTACATATTGCTGCATTCCCATTTTGGGATATTACAGTGGTATCAGAGCATTATCTTGGCTCAGCCTATGGATCTCAGTCAATATGCTATCTAGAAGACAAGAAGAGGAAGAGATGAACAAAAAGAAGACTCCATTCTTTGGAGGAAGAAAAGGGGAGAAACTTCCAAAGTTTCTTTCTCAAACTTTGTAGAGCATTCATGAAGATCTTAAGAAGATGAGGAAGGAGATGTGTAGAGAATCTCCAAGAGAGTTTGGATCTGAATCAAACTCTAGATTTTCATATGAGGAGTGTGAGCATGCAACCACACACTATGATGCACAGCGCAGTCAAATGCCTAGTTTTTCCATGAGAGAGATGGAAAAAGAAGGAATGACTAGGAGGGAAACTCTTAGTGATTTTCTGTAAGAGTATGAGTCTCAAACTCATATGTTTAGAGATCATATCACTTTTCCAGAGTTTTTCAAAATCAAGGTGAAGAGAAGCAAGCAGCATGATATGGATAGATTTCTTCTATCTACTTTTGATGGTTCACCTACATGTTCGGCTAGAGCTTGGGTGGAAGAGCTAGACACCTATTTGCAGCAGCACCAAATTTCTGAAGATGAAGCTATCAAAGTTGCAGCGCTGCATTTTGGAGGTAAGGCCTATGCATGGTGGATATTTGAGTCTTTTTCCTTAAATAATGCAATTAATTATTCTTATGCAAGGTTCACTAAGACAGTAGTGGAGAGATTTGATGGAAATTTTTTTGAAACACATGTGGTGGAGCTAACCAAACTTAAGCAAACGAAAACCTTGCATGTGATGGACGAAACTGTAAACTCAACTCCACTACAGAAAACCATTGAGGAGGCTGACATCTTACATCATACCTTGCTAGAGGCAAGACCTCTATCTCATGTTCCTGAACAAGAGGGTATGGAGATCCCTTTTTCAAAAGAGGATCAAATCATTGGGAGGTTGCCCATACATATTGATGAGGATGAGGGCAACAACGTTGTCATCTCTAGAGTTTATATAACACCTCATGTAGAGGAAGAGGGAGCTCTTGATCCAACAAAATGGATTCTTGTATCATTGCAAGGAAGTCCCCAGGATCTCATATGTGGAGATCAAGGCACAACTCATGATCTACATGTGCCCTTGATGATGAGGTGTGAAACCTTGGAGATAGAAGGAGGAGGTAGGGAGGATGATCAACATCATTTGATGTGGAGCACACACCCCTATTGTAATATTCCAAATGAGGGAAAAGCAACAATGTTAAGAACATTTTATAATATTCCCAAATCAGGACCATTAGCAGCTGCTGCAAGAGAAACGTTGTTTATTGAAAATAACGCAATAACAGTGGGGACTGGGAATTGGATCCCTTATTTTAGATCATATACAACCCCCATGCAGAATTAGAGCTGAAACAAATAACTCTAGCCACCCTAAACAGATCTCCCCAAGTCAAGTCACCTCAAATAAGCCCAAACCCCATGACTTACATCAACAGAAAAGACTGAAGCATATAAAAACGTTATTTTAGTAAGGTTTTATGCAAAAAATAATGACATAAAATAGAGCTGGGATATGCAATGATTCAATGGCTGAGAAAAATGGAGATTCTTTCCTTTTTATACACAATAAGGATAACCCGACAAGGGGATCATGAGAGTACAATGCGTAAAAATGTAGATCTACAGATCTAGATATGGAAAATGCAGTTTACTATAGCACTGAATATATATAGCTGAAAAATGTACAAGAACAGAAGAATAATGAAATATAAAGCTTTCTAGGAGAAGGGTTGGCCCTTTCTCCAAAGGATAAGCTCACAAGCAAGGGATTAAACCCTGCTACTGCCACTCCATGAAAAAGGACACAGTTTATGTAGGAAAATACGTAGTTGGTGAAGGAGAGTGCTTTGGCCACATGCCAAGATCTGAAACTGAGCTCAAAGACTCCCTCACTGATCTCCCAGAGAAAGGAAGGCTTCTTTCTCTGCAAACCTAGCTCTGGAAGTGATGTTGTGGATCCTCACTGCAGCACCCTGCAACAAAACATTATTATATTGCAGAAATAACACTGTACTAGAGGAGGATGCTTGGCCTCAAGCATGGATGTGAGGCAAATCAGTACACTCCTTCAAGAGATCTCTCAAGAAAGGAGAAGAATTCCTAGACATGAAATCCTTGTGCTAACAACACTGCAACCTTAACTAACAACTGAAGAATGCTCAATAGTCTAAGCAGACCAAAATCGATAATACATCAAGCTAACCCCAAAAGTCTGCCATCTCTTCCCTTATAAGCTTTGTGAGCCTCTTCTCCATGGGTCCCATCCATTAGGGTTTCCAACATCAAGTGATCCTCCCCTCTCCAAAACTGCGTTGTGACTCCTTCAATGCCACTCCTCTAATTGCGCTGTTTGACTGGGTCAAAGATGATCTCTTCAACTTGCTTCACCCCTTTTCACACCTAAGGGTCTTCAATCCAGCTCATACATAGTTGTCTTGGTTGATCCTTGTTCACATTGAGTTATTTGCAAGGGTGATCTATTCCTCCTCACGAATGTAGTTGACTAAATCAAACTTGTCTGAATCAACATGATCCTCTTCCTGTTTACACATGGAGGATGAAAAATATAGCTACTAGAATGTACCTCTTTTCATACCAAGAGGGTTTTATGCTAAAACAAGATAAGTATGGGTCTTTCTCCCCCATTTATTCATCTACTGGGTAATATAAGAAAAAATTAATATTCCAATTAGTTGCAGGCTAATTTTGGAATATTACACCTATCCATTTCAGAGGGTTGACAGACAGAAGAGGAAGATTGGATTGCACAGTGAGGGCAAGGACAAGTCTGTCCATTCATGTATGCATTCTACTCTTGATGATGATGTCTCATTGCATGGAAGAATTTCACCGGGGAGACCACTAGATCAGCAAATGATGAGGGATGCTTCACATTTGGAGGCACTGCCCATTGATTTCAGAGGAGTGGAGACCTTGGGAGAGCTTGATACATTGCTGGGAGTCTTGGGTATACTCAAGGAGGAGAGAGGAATTATCTCAACATCATCTTTACCCACTCTCATTTCAGATTCTATGCTGTGGCAGAAGCAACATGGGAAGAATAGCAGCCTTCCAACTTGCATCTTTGGCATGAGAGATGTCAAAGAACAAGATAACCATATGACATATTTTCTTCATGATAGTTCATCAGCATTGCCACTATGGAGGATAGATCCGTATTGGAATTCCCAGCTATTGGTGGAGTATTCCAAGGATCTTTTTACTGGTATGATATTGGATGACTAGTTGCATGAGGAGGGATATTCAGTCAGATATGGGGTCATCTACTATCATGGTAGGATCTTCTTATCTAGAGCTTCCAAGCTTAAGGAGAAGCTACTACAAGTAGCTCATTAGAATTTCCTTTTCAGCCACACTTATTATATGAGAGCATACCACACCATCATGGAGGGGTATTTTTGGGAAGGCTTTGAGGAGGAGATACATCAGCATATGAGGAGATGCATGGATCATGTGGGGATGGAGGAGATACATAACTCTTTGGAAGAGTTAGCACAACCACCTCTTCTCTCTTTGAGGATGAGAGGAGACTCATCTATGGGCCACTCCATTTTCATAAGCGAAACATGTGGTAAGGATATTGTTTTTTTGCATAATGATTTTGTATACTTGCATCCCTTGACCATATATGTGTAGGATGTTGCTCCAAGGAGGAGAATTCTTTCTTCTAGAATTCATGGTGTACTTGAGGCCATGAGCAGTATTAATAGCCACTCCCTAGGAGGACTTGGGGAGGATATGTATTATGGAGAACATTCTCACTTTGCACCATACATCATTCACTTTCTCCAAACATATGAGGAGAGTGGGGCAGCAAGAAAATGGTTGAGAAACCACACCTTTTGTCACTCTCTTTTGTAGTTGAGGGTCAAACTGCGTTGGTTACATATGAGGGACCATTATCCTTCTCCCTTGCTACATATGGCAGCAAGTATGGTTCTCATTATGGTTCCTTATGTCGCTGTTGTTGTTGTTTCTATTAGGAGCATGATTGAGGGAGAGACACATTAGTTGGATGTGTCATTTGGGGAAGAGGATTCCCACATTTTTTGCACTACAAGTTCTAAGGGGAGCATGGGAGATGGTATGGCCAACACATCAAAACACTTGTCTCTTTATGAGGTGGGCCATGAGATTGTTTGGAGCACTTGGGCTATGACTCCCACACTTCATTGGGAGAAACCTTTTATGAGTTGTCATGTCATGTTGTGCAACAACAATTAGGAAAACTGTGCTGTGACCACTTGGGAAACTGTTGGTACCTTTTAGCTCTACATGAAACCTTCAGTATTCCTCCCACTTGGATACCACATGATGATGATTTCCTATTCATCATATGTGGGATGATTTGGGCCAGCATGATTCACAACGTTGGAGGGAAGATCTTTGGAGATCCAGTTTTCTTCTTGCCACTTGGAGGCAACACTTTTCAGCCCAAGAGTAGCAGACACTCTACACTTATCATAAGTGGATAGAAGGACAACGTGGGGTAGGCTATTATGTCTACCATGATCTGATTTTCAGCCCACCTACATTGTATGAGCTCAAGGTGGAAGAGGATTTTCAGGAGTTGCCATGTTGGGAGGTAACTCAATTTGTATGGATGATAGCTTGGGGATGGGATATTCATGTGGGGATGGTAGATCCCAATATATATCAACCCTCATGCCTCAAGAGGAAATTTAGAAAACCCATTTTAGCCTCCATGGATATTTTACTGCTACATGATGATAACTATTTGGGATGCTCACCAAAAGCTAACTTGCATACTTGGGAGGGGCAACTTGGAGATGTATTGATGAGACAACATCTTGACCTTTGGAGGATTTTATCATATGAGGATGCTACAGGGGAAGAAGAGGAGGTTATTCAGTTCTATCCTTGTAGTTTCTTGAGGACAAGCAACATTTGGGAGGGGAGGACTGTAATATTCCAAAATTAGCATGCAACGAATTGGAATATTGATTTTTGTTTTTATCACCTAGTAGTTGAATAAATGGGTAAGGAGGCCCATGAATATTCAAAATATGAATAAAATCCCTCATAGTGTGACAAGGGATCATCATAGGAGTTGGATTTCACACCCCCGTGTGTAAAGAGGGACATTTGCATGTGGACAAGGTCAAGTTTGACCAAGTCAACAGTGCTGGGATAGGAGGTGGAGATCATCTTGTAAGACAACGCAGAGATAGTGGGAGGAAGATTCCTTGGTGGAGGAAACCCTAATGAGTGGGACCCAAGGTGAGAGATCTTCCATTTGTATAAAAGGAGGGCAAGGCAGCCATAGCAAGACATGTTATGGATTATTGATTTCTTTTGGTCTGGTTAGACTATTGTGCATTCTCTTGCTGTTTAACAGAGTTGTTGTGTTGCTTAGCACAAGGCATTACTGTTTAGGAATTCCTTCTCGTTTCAAGAGAGGTCTCTTAAGGGATCCTGTACTTCATTTCTCCACATTCAGGCTTAAGGCCAAGCCACCTCCTTCAGCTACATCGTTATTTTTGCTGAAGTATAACGTTGTGTTGTAGGGTGTTGCAGTGGAGGTTCCACAACACCACTTCCTGGGCTTATTTTTCAGAGGGGGAAGCCTTATTTCCCTTGGAGGATCATTGAGGAAGCATTTGGGCTGATTTCAATATATTTGGCATTAGGCCAACCATTTTCCATCATCCATAGCGCAGTCCCTCTCCTTGACTGCGTTACTTTCAGTGAGCATCTGCATTGAGCGTTTTAGTGATTATTTGGAGGGTGAGATCTTCAGTGTTAGGATCAGCCTTTCACTTGGAAGATCCATTGGAGGAGGTTTGTTCAGATTGTGCATCATCTGTAGCCATCTCCAGCTAGTTCTTGAGTTGCATCTGCTACTCAGTCTCGAGACTACAACTTCGGCAATTTTGCCATTTTGCATATTTCAGCCAATCCTTCTAGGATTGTCTTGAAATTGTGTTTGGGAGCTTAGATATTCAATCCCAACATTGTATGAGCCATCTATTTGCATATGTATGCTATTTTACATTCCCATGTAGCAGTGTACCATCTATGACTGCGCTGTACATGTTCAGGAGCATTATGCAATATAACAACATTTCACTTTTGGCATATGTATTGATGGAAGGCTTGTTTTCCTTGATTCTTTGAGTTGTATTGCTATTATTTGCTGCTGATTTACTCAATAAAATGGATCCATGGGTTACATACATTTTGGTATGATTTTATTCACTGCTATTTCCATTATTGTGTTTACATATTGCTGCATTCCCATTTTGGGATATTACAGTTGTTGTATTCCATCGAAGGGAAAATAAGTATCAACTCACGTCTAAAGATGGAATTGAATATGTATTAAGAGCTCATAAACTCAAAGATAACTACACTCTCATAAATTCAGGACAGATGAAAAGAATAACAAATTCAAGTAAACAATTTTTACTTATGATTTTAAAATCAAAAGATCTTGATAAGTCCGATGCTTTTCAAGGTTGTAATCCTAAACAGAAAGAAGATTTAGCTAAATTTGTTTCTGATTATGATATTCTATTTGAAGAGCCTAAAGGGCTTCCTCCCAAGCGACAAATAGAACATGATATTTATTTGCAGCCAGATGCTCCTCTTCCTAACTTTCGAATGTACAGGAATTGTTATTAGCTCTAGAGAATGCAGAAATAAAGAAGCAGGTATAGGAATTGCTCGATCAAGAATTTATTTGACCAAGCACTTCACCCTACAGATCGCCTATTGTCTTGGTACGTAAGAAAGATGGCTCGTGGAGAATGTGCATTGTTTTCCAAGCATTAAATAAAATAACAATAAAGAATCGTTATCCTCTTCCTCGCATTGACGATTTATTAGATTAGTTGAAAGATGCAGTTTACTTCACTAAGTTAGACTTGCGAAGCGGCTACCATCAGATCAGAGTTTCAGAACAAGATGTATGGAAGACTTCTTTCAAAACGAAGCGAGGACTCTATGAATGGATGGTGTTGTGGAGGTAAATCCCCTCTGTGGACAGAGGCGATCCCTACTAGCCCAGACCGGGTCTAGCAACAATCGTTCATGCTATAGCGCAGGTTCCTAATTTCAAACAAACCAACTAGTGATGAAGGCTTACCTGGAATCCAATGCTGTCGCTTGTAGAGAAAGTAGCGCTCCCGTTCCTTAGCTCCGGCAGATCACAATCCTCATGATCTCCGTGATCGGACACCTGCACATGCAAGAAACAAAACAAACGCAAGCGTAAAATCCAGTACATACAACTATATGTCATTCAGAGAAGACATAACTCATGATCATCATCAAAATAGGAGTGGAACCATAACCAATAGTCGCTTATCATTAATCAATCAAAAGAAGAATACAACCATAGCTCTGACGCTGAATTCTCCTTCGGAGGGTCGTCAGCAGAATGTGTCTCGATAAAGCCTGTTAGGGACAGGACAAGCCTCTCTCTCCGGATGTCTCGACAATAATCTCCTTGCTTGGATTTGGCCTTAAGGGAATGAATCAAGGCTCTTGCAGCATTAGTTTCTTGGGAACTTGGAGATTGAAGACTAGCTTGCAATGGAGATGGGCAAGCTTTTATAGATGGAGGAAGGGGAGTTGGGATTCCTATAATCATGGGATTGGCCCTATCCTCAAGGAAGCTTCCATGAGAGGTGGCAAACCACTTCCTCTACATGGAAATCCAGAGCCAAATCTCCCAACTAAAGATAGATACCAGTTCATGAATTGGTCAGGACGAAACTTCCGCCATTTATTTTTAAAAAACACTCCTTAAATTGGATGGCGCGAGTGCGACTCTGGGACAGAGCGCCAATTGGCGCGACCTCTTTGAAGGATTTTCCCCATTGGCACGGGTACTGAACTGTCTGCCCGCGCCAATGCAAAAAGGGGTGTTTTTAGGGTTTTGCACAAGGAGATGTCTTTAGGGCAATGAAAGCTCTTGTTCAGAGGGATGTCATGAAAGTGGTTTCAAGACATGTCACTGCTCACACGTCACGAAATGAGCCCTCCAATATGCGGGATGGGGATTGCAGGGATGGTGACAAATTATTGTTTAACAGATGCCCCCTAAAGCATGAGGCCCGAGAGAGAGAGAGGGGTGAAATGCTTTACGAGAACGTGTCCAATTGAAAACTCCGGCGTCGGAAAACCTGCGTGGAGAAGTACAACTGATATCTCAGATACATGATATATATACAGTATGGGCGCAACCATCCATAACAGAGTATACAATAATCCAGATCCAAGGCATGGGCGCAACCATCCATTGAGGATCTATAAATAGACTCAGGTATGGTTGCAACCATCCAGTAAGTGAGTCATGTAACCAATCATAATAATCCACAAAATTGCAGCCTGGATTACAACAGACACAATCCAGGGTCTTGCACTCCATCTCGACCTAGACATAGTACAAGTCCAAGCATGTGAATAAATGAGCTGAAGTCGAACATGCGAGAACATCGTCTGATTACCAGCTAATGATGAAAGCTGTTAACAGACGCGGGAGGTACCACCAATAATGACAATGGCCCTCAAGGTACTACAGGTACAATATACGGCATGTGAATCAATGAGCTGGCGTCGAACACCTATAGAATCACCCGATCGGAGGCCAATGATGAAAACCTCGCGTCGAATGCGAAGAACCTGCCATTGAGGCATGCAGGCTCCAAGGCACCAGAAGGGAGTCTCTAGATCAGTTTCCCAGATAATGAGCTGAAGTCGACAGGAAGTGACCTTGATCGAAGGTGGGCCATAATGTTTCCCACATCATCAACACGAGACAGAGGAACATAATGTTTTTTTGAATCACGATCAGATGAGAATCAGAGGAAGGTTGGTACTTGCAGAGGTCAACTTCTCTTGAACATATAAACGACACGACGGTGGACTTGGCAGTATTTGACATCAAAAGATAAAAGGTCATAGTGACGAGGCAAAGAGCAGATGAGAGGTCAAAAGGGATTACCCAAACCCATGGAGGCCAGTGAAAAAACGAGATGAGATGTCCCCAACCCGACACGAATGCAGACAAGTGCCATGTTCAAGAGCGACATACTGCCGTCACGACAATGATGTTGGTTCCATTTTCCCCCACCATTTCTGGCGAGTACCTCTTTATTTTTACACAAGCTTGAAGAGGATACCATATGCTTGTGATATAAATCTATCCTTCGAACGAATCCATTATAGTACATTTAACGAGCCCTAGGAAGGAGAAACTCGAATAACGTCATGATTGACAATTTCCGATGTCATTTAGGTTTAACGAATTTGACAAAGGAAGAAATCAACGTCTTTTCATGTTTAGAGAGTTTGAAAAGACAGCGGAAAAGTAAACTCCAACGGTCCCTTTTCGTAAATAGTTCCTCAGACCCGAAAAGGTAGAAAACTTTGTCTGAGAAAACCTCCTAGTCGCGATAGGCTAGGGTATTCCTTTTTCCTAAATAACTTATCCCAGCCCGAAAAAGGGGTAAACGTATACTGGGTAGATGTCGATTTGTAGCCACTTTAACGAGATCGAAACGACAAGGGGCTCGACAATCTTTTCAATTTTAAAGAGTCAGAAAAGAGCTGAAAGATGACTCCTCCTGGAGGAACGAGTGGTATAAAGGGAAGCAACTGGTTTTGGTAATGATGGAACTGCTCTGAACAAATAAAGGTTAAGAGGTTGGCTAACAATACCACTCATCACAGCGGTTCCTCAGGAACGGGTAAAACAACCAAGTGAAGGCATATGATTGGCCAAGAAGATAGTGACGATGGAGTGAGAAAACCAAGGCTCATCTGGCAAAGACAGGCTGATAAGATGGAAATCACAAGAGGTAAAATGGGAAAGGTTTCATTTTTACACAAGCTTGAAATCAAGAAACTTTGCTTGAAGTTGCTTTCATTTTTACACAAGCTTGAAACAAAGATAAACTATGCTTGAAACAAGTTTCATTTTTACACAAGCTTGAAACGGAAACAAACTATGCTTGAAAAAGTAAGCATGCCCCCAGCATGGTGACTCAATTCGACGTACATGCCCCCCAAGCTTCAGTCCATATGAAAGGCAGACGGAGTGAAGGTTCAAATTACGAGATAAAGAGAAAGACTCGACTGGGATTTTACGAGAACTTATCAAAGACTCGAATTGAACAAGGATGTGTTTCATTGTTTTAAAGAGGTTGACACATTAAAATAACTATCCTCGGAGCACCTTGTTTCATTTTTTAAGGAGTTTGACACAAGAAAAGAACCATGCTCCGACAACCTTGTTTCATTTTTTAAGGAGCTTGACACAAGAAAAGAACCATGCTCGGAACGACCTCATCATGATGAAAAAGAAGTCATCGCTTCCAAGAGTTCCACTCTCGGTGGAAGGAAAACGTCCTGGAAGTTAGGACCCAATGCCCCCAACACCTGATGCACGACGACATCATCACTGAGCACAGGCATGGAGTAGGTAGCCACATAGTTGACCTGCGGTGGGGCAGATACAACGGGTGGATAAAAACCAGGAAGGGATGATGGTGGGCCAGTTGCCACATCAAAACCAAAGAACGAAAGCTGATCAATGGTCACGATCGGTCCTTCATGTGGAAAACATACCACATGAAAAAGGGAGGAGACAAGTGCTCCCATGGCATAGATGTAATCGCGCCCCAAGAGTAGATTAAAATATAAGGGGCCTGGAACAACCATCGCATCTATATGGACGGTTTTACCTCCCAAAGTAACAGGTAATCTTGGAAGGATCCCTAATGGTTGACTCGTTCTTCTGTTAAATGCCAGCAGATTCTGCGTAACAGGCACAAGCGGCGGCGAGCCAAAAGCTTGCCAAGTAGTTGAGGATAGAACACTAATAGATGCACCTTCGTCTATAATGGTGTTGGGTACAACCAGACCAAAGGCCTGTACCGTTATCTCGAAAGGCACATAAGATGGAAAGCGGTATCCTGCAAATCGATTCCAATCAAAGGAAGCGACCAAACTACTCGGAGGGGCTACCATCGAACCGAGAAGGTCTTCCCCTGGTGTTACGGAAGAAGGAGCATCCTCCACAACCTCCATCTCGAAGGTGGGAGGAGAATCCTCCGGGACCTCCATCACGGGAGGTGGAGGAGCAGCTTCTTGAGGTATAGGGATAGGAGAATATTTCTCCAAGTCCGAAGAATCTGAAGAAACCAGAAGAACATGGGGTGTGAGGTCCACTCTCAATGGAAAAGACCTGGTGCACCGTAGACAGGGCCAGTTCAACCGATCCTACGACCAATGGTTGGTCGGGAACGGATTCCTGAATTTGAATTTCCGAGGGAGTGGGATCGACCAAAGATGACTCTTGACCAATCGTAGGATCAGCTAGTGGAGGACTCAAGGAAAGCTGTTTATAACCAGCCGGGAGGCATGGTGTAGAAATGGTTGAGTTGTCCAAAGCTCTCTTGGCTTCATCCATATACGGAAAAAGGTGAATGGCATGGTGCCCTTCACACAACTTACAGGGATTGGTAATCTTACCCTGCTTCTTAGGAGCCTTACTAGCACCGGCTGACGACGTGCCCCCAACCTGACTCCTAGGAGCCAAAGGCAATGGCGGACGACCGTTGGACCATGCTTCGAGCACCTTGGGAATGTCAGGGCAATCTCAAAGAAGATGGTCTCCCGTGCACAACATGCAAGGGAACTTGACTTTCCGTGGAGGGTTGGAAGGTTTATCAAGAGGAGACTTCTGAGGTGCAATAGCCACAAAGCTAGCCTCTCCCTTATCAGACTTCTTCTTATTTGTCTTCTTCTTCTTCTTCTTAGCCACCCGGTTACTCGAATCCAGACTTTCACCAGGTGAAGTAGAAGAGGAGGACGCAGAAACAGGCGAAGAAGGGGAGAGGTCCACCTTGGAATCAACATGATTTTTTTCAGGTGGAGGAACTGATTGACCAGTAGCTGAGACATTCGGGACCACAGAGGTTGAAAACAACCAAACAGGCAACCCAACAGTTAACCCAGGAAGGGACAACGTTGCCATCTAAGGAGCACCAACATTTCCAAAAGGAGGAAAATGACCAGGATTCCCATTGGAGGGGATTCCTTAGTTGCTGAACCCCGTAAAATTTGCCATCAATAAATCAAAACCACACACGGGCTAAAAACCAAGGCACACAATCAAACGACCAACAAGCAAATTCTAACAGGGCGTGTTATCGCAGGTGATTTATTTTACCACATTGAAACTTAGAAACTTCACCATTTCATGTTTTAAGAGTCGAGAAACAGATGAAAGGTGACTCTATCTCTTTCATTTTTGAAGCAAGCGTGAAAGGACAAGCGCTTGGTGATCCTTTCAAATTTAAGGAGTCGATAAGATCAAAATGATCAAGCCAAAGAATAATAGGCAAGGGTGTACCAAATAATCGTGAATGCAATATACACCTTGGTTTCAAAAAATGAAAAAGAAATCAACCAAGGACTTGACGCATTTAAGGGCAATCTCCTCATCGCCGTATACCCGTGTATCATGGGTATAGGGCTATGCATTCTGGCTTCCTATGGATAAAGGATAGAAACTCAGTGGGGACTACCTTTATACGTGATGGCAATTGGGGAGCACAAGTCCGTTTACTCAAAGCCGCTCTGTGTGCCAAGAGGCGAACGATAGCTACTAGGTTTAAAGATGCCGGAACACGTCTCTAGCCTAGACCTCTAAATATTTCGTTAATTTTTCAATGTTGCCTTAGTGTAAATTGAATAAATTTCAATGTTTGATCTTCAATTACGTTCCGTTTCAAGGTCCAATGTCATAGGACACCCCCTATATGTAGCTACATGAGAAAAGAAAACTTTTCAATTCAATGAATGCTATCTAGTTAAGGGAAGAGTTTCAAAACAATGATGCAACAAACAACAACACTGAAAATGAAACTTTTCCAAACTAGATGACTTTCACTATCCAAAAGTATTCAAACATTCAACGATGCAAATAATGCAATGTAATCTATGCAAAATCCTCTTTTTCGAAAACTATGCAACTGTAATATATGCACAATTTCCTTTTCTTTTCAAATGATAAGAATGCACTCAATGCATTTTTCGACGAAATGAGAATCTACTTAATGCATGCTTTTAATGAAGGAGAATGCACTCAATGCGATTTTTAGCTTTCAATCATTAAACAATGTAATCTAATCCAATGATAAATCTCAAAAATACTTTTCGTTGCAATGTGATCTAATGCATTTAAACGAAAAGAAAACTTTGAGACGAAAACTAAAAAAACGCAAATCTCTTAATGGAAGGATGAATGCAAAAAGGATGTAATCAAACACTAAGAATGCAATCATTGTTTCAAACACTTTGTAACGAAATCCCTAAAAAGGCAACAAGACATATGAGGTCAAACACAAAGAGGACTTGAAAGCGATCAAAACAAGGCATTCATTCCCTTTTACATCAAGCAATCATGGAGAGAAGACATTTCAAACAATGAGCAATGTAATCTATGCTCATATAGAGAAAAGAACAGAAGGGAAAGACACACTGGTGAAGGATTCAGGGAAAAAATCTCAATTTTCACACACCCTAAAATTGGCCCGACCTTGTCATTGACAACTAGCGCCAACTAGCGCGACTTGAACACTGACAACTAGCGCCAATGCCTAATTGGCGCGGGTTTCTAATTGACAACAAGCGCCAATGCCTGAAAATGAAAAAACAAAGAATTTCTCCCAACCAAGACCAGACTCACCACTTCAAGCAGAATCTAAAACAAAACCCGTAAGCAAACTTAAAACTAAACTTCAAAAGGTAAACCCAGCATCTATATTGATGGTGCACTATCCTGGATGAAATTGCGCCAAACAGGAATGGCGCGTATGATGAATCGCAAATCATACCTAATCGGCGCTGACAAAAGGGCTAAACTCACGCCAAACAAGCCAACGTGAAAGGCAGCTCGGAAAGGCAGAGGTCGTATCTGATCCTCTGGGGTCAAACCAAAAGCCAAACACTGTAAAAGCCAGCCAAAAGAGCCGATCAAGCAAGCAGAATTGAGAAACAACCGAAAAGACAAGACAATACTCCAAGTGTTCAGTTTACAAAATAAACCAGAGATTGACTGAAGCAGCTTTGATCTACTTCGCTAATGCAGAGCAATAGTGTTTCGAAGGCTATCTGGCTAACTTTAGGCTCCGTCTATAGCTTATAAAACAAAACAACAACAAGCTAGACGATCCCCAGTGGAGTCGCCAATTTGTTGTAGAGGTAAATCCCCTCTGCGGACAAAGGCGATCCCTACTAGCCCAGACCGGGTCTAGCAACAATCGTTCATGCTATAGTGCAGGTTCCTAATTGCAAATAAACCAACTAGCGATGAAGGCTTACCTGGAATCCAACGCTGTTGCTTGTAGAAGAGGTAGCGCTCCCGTTCCTTAGCTCTTGCAGATCACGATCCCCACGATCCCCGTGATAGGACACCTGCACATGCGAGAAACAAAACAAACGCAAGCGTAAAATCCAGTAGATGCAACTATATGTCAGTCAGAAAGGACATAACTCATGATCATCATCAAAACAAGAGTGGAACCATAACCAATAGTTGCTTATTATTAATAAATCAAAGGAAGAATACAACGATAGCTTTGACGCTGAATTCTCCTTCGGAGGGTCGTCAGCAGAACGTGTCTCGATAAATCCTGTCAGGGATGGGACAAGCCTCTCTCTCCAAATGTCTCGACAATAATCTACTTGCTTGGATTTGGCCTTAAAGGAATGAATCAAGTCTCTTGCAGCATTAGGCTCTTGGGAACTTGGAGATTAGCTTGCAAAGGAGATGAGCAAGCTTTTATAGATGGAGGAAGAGGAGTTGGGATCCCTATTATCATGGGATTAGCCCTATCCTCAAGGAAGCTTCCATGAGAGGTGGCAAACCACTTCCTCTACATGGAAATCTGGAGCCAAATCGCCCAACTCAAGATAGATACCAGTTCATGAATTGGTTAGGACAAAACTTCCGCCATTTATTTTTAAAAAACACTCCTTAAATTGGATGGCGTGAGTGCGACTTTGGGATAGAGCGCCAATTGGCGCGACCTCTTTGAAGGATTTTCCCCATTGGCGCAGGTACTGAACTGTCTGCTCGCGCCAATGCAAAAAGGGGTGTTTTTAGGGTTTTTCACAACGAGATGTCTTCAGGGCAATGAAAGCTCTTGTTCAGAGAGATGTCATGAAAGTGGTTTCAAGCCATGTCACTGCTCACACGTCACGAAATGAGCCCTCCAATGTGCGGGACGGGGATTGTAGGGACGGTGACAAATTATTGTGTAACAGATGCCCCCTAAAGCATGAGGCCCAAGAGAGAGAGAGAGGGGTGAAATTCTTTACGAGAACGTGTCCAATTGAAAACTCCGGCGTCGGAAAACATGCGTGGAGAAGTACAACTGATATCTCAGATACATGATATATATACGGTATGGGCGCAACCATCCATAACAGAGTATACAATAATCTAGATCCAAGGCATGGGCGCAACCATCCAGTGAGGATTGATAAATAGACTCAGGTATGGTCGCAACCATCCAGTAAGTGAGTCATGTAACCAATCATAATAATCCACAAAATCGCAGCCTAGATTACAACAGACACAATCCAGGGTCTTGCGCTCCATCTCGACCCAGACATAGTAAAAGTCCAAGCATGTGAATAAATGAGCTGAAGTCGAACATGCGAGAACATCGTCTGATTACCAGCCAATGATGAAAGCTATTAACAGATGTGGGAGGTACCATCAATAATGACAATGGCCCTCAAGGTACTACAGGTACAATCTACGGCATGTGAATCAATGAGCTGGTGTCGAACACCCGTAGAATCACTCGATCGGAGGCCAATGATGAAAACCTTGCGTCGAATGCGAAGAACCTGCCATTGAGGCATGTAGGCTCCAAGGCACCAGAAGGGAGTCTCTAGATCAGCTTCCCGGATAATGAGCTGAAGTCAACAGGAAGTGACCTTGATCGAAGGTGGGCCATAATGTTTCCCACATCATCGACATGAGACAGAGGAACATAATGTTTTTGTGAATCACGATCAGATGAGAATCAAAGGAAGGTTGGTACTTGCAGAGGTCAACTTCTCTTGAACATATAAACGGTACGACAGTGGACTTGGCAGTATTTGACATCAAAAGATCAAAGGTCATAGTGACGAGGCAAAGAGCAGATGAGAGGTCAAAAGGGATTACCCAAACCCATGGAGGCCAGTGAAAAAACGAGATGAGATGTCCCCAACCCGACACGAATGTAGACAAGTGCCATGTTCAAGAGCGACATACTGCCATCACGACAATGATGTTGGTTCCATTTTCCCCCCACCATTTCTGGTGAGTACCTCTTTATTTTTACACAAGCTTGAAGAGGATACCATATGCTTGTGATATAAATCTGTCCTTCGAACGAATCCATTCTAGTACATTTAACGAGCCCTAGGAAGGAGAAACTCGAATAACATCATGATTGACAATTTCCGATGTCATTTAGGTTTAACGAGTCTGACAAAGGAAGAACTCGGTGTCTTTTCATGTTTAGAGAGTTTGAAAAGACAGCGGAAAAGTAAACTCCAACGGTCCATTTTCGTAAATAGTTCCTTAGACCCGAAAAGGTAGAAAACTTTGTCTGAGAAAACCTCCTAGTCGCGATAGGCTAGGGTATTCCTTTTTCGTAAATAACCTATCCCAGCCCGAAAAAGGGGTAAACGTATACTGGGTAGATGTTGATTCGCAGAAAATTTAACGAGATCGAAACGAAAAGGGGCTCGACAATCTTTTCAATTTTAAAGAGTAAAAAAAGAGCTGAAAGATGACTCCTCCTGGAGGAACGAGTGCTATAAAGGGAAGCAACTAGTTTCGGTAATGATGGAACTGCTCTGAACAAATAAAGGTTAAGAGGCTGGCTAACAATACCACTCATCGCAGCGGTTCCTCAGGAACGGGTAAAACAACCAAGTGAAGGCATATGATCGGCCAAGCAGATAGTGACGATGGAGTGAGAAAACCAAGGCTGATCTGGCAAAGACAGGCTGATAAGATGGCAATCACAAGAGGTAAAATGGGAAAGGTTTCATTTTTACACAAGCTTGAAATCAAGAAACTTTGCTTGAATTTGCTTTCATTTTTACACGAGCTTGAAACAAAGATAAACTATGCTTGAAACCGATTTCATTTTTACACAAGCTTGAAACGGAAACAAACTATGCTTGAAAAAGTAAGCATGCCCCCAGCATGGTGACTCAATTCGAGGTACATGCCCCCCAAGCTTCAGTCCATATGAAAGGTAGATGGAGTGAAGGTTCAAATTACAAGATCAAGAGAAAGACTTGACTGGGATTTTACGAGAACTTATCAAAGACTCGAATTGAACAGGAATGTGTTTCATTGTTTTAAAGAGGTCGACACATTAAAAGAACTATCCTCAGAACACCTTGTTTCATTTTTTAAGGAGTTTGACACAAGAAAAGAACCATGCTCCGACAACCTTGTTTCATTTTTTAAGGAGCTTGACACAGGAAAAGAACCATGCTCCGAACGACCTCATCATGATGAACAAGAAGTCATCACTTCCAAGAGTTCCACTCTCGGTGGAAGGAAAACGTCCTGGAAGTCAGGACCCAATGCCCCCAGCACCTGATGCACGACGACATCATCACTAAGCACAGGCACGGGGTAGGTAGCCACATAGTTGACGTACGGTGGGGTAGATACAACGGGTGGATAAAAACCAGGAAGGGATGATGGTGGGCCAGTTGCCACATCAGGACCAAACAACGAAAGCTGATCAATGGTCACGATCCGTCCTTCATGTGGAAAACAGACCACACGAAAAGGGGAGGAGACAAGCGCTCCCATGGCATAGATGTAATCGCGCCCCAAGAGTAGATTAAAATCTAAGGGGCCTGGAACAACCATCACGTCTATATGGACGATTTTACCTCCCAAAGTAACAGGTAATCTTGGAAGGATCCCTAATGGTTGACTCGTTCTTCTGTTAAATGCCAGCAGATTCTACGTAACAGGCACAAGTGGTGGCGAGCCAAAAGCTTGCCGAGTAGTTGAGGATAGAACACTAACAGACGCACCTTCGTCTATAATGGTGCTGGGTACGACCAGACCAAAAGCCTGTACTGTTATCTCGAAAGGCACATAAGATGGAAGGCGGTATCCTGCAAATCGATTCCAATCAAAGGAAGCGACCAAACTACTCGGAGGGGCTACCATCGAACTGAGATGGTCTTCCCCTGATGTTACGGAAGAAGAAGGAGCATCCTCCACGACCTCCATCTCGAAGGTGGGAAGAGTATCCTTCGGGACCTCCATCACGGAACGCATAGGAGAAACTTCTTGAGGTATAGGGACAAAAGAATCTTTCTCCAAGTCCGAAGAATCTGAAGAAACAAGAAGAACCTGAGGGGGATGAGGTCCACTCTCTACGGAAAACACCTGGTGCACCATAGACGGGGCCAGTTCAACCGATCCCATGACCAATGGTTGGTCGGGAATGGATTCCTGAATTTGAATTTCCGGGGGAGCGCGATTGACCAAGGATGACTCTTGACCAATCGTAGGATCAACTAGTGGAGGACTCAAAGAAAGATGTTTATAACCAGCCGGGAGGCATGGTGTAGAAACAGTTGAGTTGTCCAAGACTCTCTTGGCTTCATCCATATACAGACAAAGGTGAATGGCATGGTGCCCTTCACACAACTTACAGGCATTGGTGAGCTTACCCTGCTTCTTAGGAGCCTTACCAACACTAGTTGAAGACGTGCCCCCAACCTGACTCCTAGAAGCCAAAGGCAACGGCGGGCGACCGCTGGACCATACTTCGAGAACCTTGGGAATGCCAGGCAATCTCGAAGAAGATGGTCTCCCGTGCACAACGTGCAAGGGAACTTGAATTTCCGTGTAGGGTTGGGAGGTTTATCAAGAGGAGACGATTCAAAAGTAGTAACTGCAGCTTTAACCTCTCTCTTATCGGACTTCTTCTTCTTTGTCTTCTTCTTCTTCTTCTTAGCCACCTGGTTACTTGAATCCAGACTTTCACCAGGCGAAGTAGAAGAGGAGGATGCAGAAACAGGCGAAGAAGGGGAGAGGTCCACCTTGGAATCAACATGATGTTTTTCAGGTAGAGGAACTGATTAAACAGTAGCTGAGACATTCGAAACCACAGAGGTTGAGAACAACCAAACAAGCAACCCAACAGTTAACCCAGGAAGGGACAACGTTGCCATATAAGGAGCACCAACATTTCCAAAAGGAGGAAAATGACCAGGATTCCCATCAGAGGGGATTCCTTGGTTGGTGAACTCCGGAAAAGTTGCCATCGAAACAACTCAAAATCGTATACGGGCTAAAAAGCAAGGCACACAATCAAACGGCCAACAAGCAAATTCTAACAGGGTGTGTGATCGTAGGTGATTTATTTTACCACATTGAAACTTAGAAACTTCACCATTTCATGTTTTAAGAGTCGAGAAACGGATGAAAGGTGACTCTATCTCTTTCAGTTTTGAAGCAAGCGTGAAAGGACAAGCACTTGGTGATCTTTTCAAATTTAAGGAGTCAAATAAGATCAAAATGACTGCTCAGGAATACTAGGCAAAGGGTGTACCAAATAACCGTGAACTGCAATATACACCTTGGTTTCAAAATGAAAAAGAAATAAACCAAGGACTTGACGTACGTGCAGGAAATATCCCCGAATGCTGTGTCTGGTGTATCACGAGTATAGGGCGGCAGACTCGGCTTCCTATGGATAAAGGATAGAAACCTAGTGGGGACTCCCTTTATATACGCGATGGTACGGGGAGCACAAGTCCATACTAGTGCTGTCTAAAGCCAAGAGGCGAACGACAACTACTAGGTTTAAAGACGCCGGAACACGTCTCTAGCCTAGACCTCTAAATATTTCGTTAATGTTTCAATGCTGCCTTAGTGTAAATTGAATAAATTTTAATGTTTGATCTTCAATTACGTTCCGGTTTCAAGGCCCTACCGAATGTCATATGACAATCTCCTATATGTAGCTATATGAGGAAAGAAATCTTTCAATTCGATGAATGCTATCTAGTTAAGGGAAGAGCTTCAAACAATGATGCAACAAACAACAACACTGTAAACGAAACTTTTCCAAACTAGATGACTTTCGCTATCCAAAATTAATTTCAAATATTCAACGATGCGAATAATGCAATGTAATCTATGCAAAATCCTCGTTTTTTTTTTTTTTGAAAACTATGCAATTGTAATCTATGCACAATTTCCTTTTCTTTTCAAATGATAAGAATGCACTCAATGCATTTTTCGATGAAATGAGAATCTACTTGATGCATGCTTTCAATGAAAGAGAATGCACTCATGGCGATTTTTAGCTTTCAAGCATTAAACAATGTGATCTAAGTTCAATGATAAATCTCAAAAATACTTTTCAATGCAATGTGATCTAATGCATTTTAACAGAATGACACTTTGAGATGAAAACTAAATAAACACAAATCTTCTTAATGAAGGATGAACGCAAAAGAGATGTAAAAAAACACTAAGAATGCAATCGTTGTTTTAAACACTTTGTAACGAAATCCCTCAAAAGGCGACAAGACATATGAGGTCAAATACAATGAGGACTTCCAAAGAAAGAGATAAAAACAAGGCATTCATTCCATTTTACATCAAACAATCATGGAAAGAAGACATTTCAAACAATGAGCAATGTAATCTATGCTCATACAGTGAAAAGACCGGAAGGGAAAGACACACTGGTGAAGGATTTAGGGAAAAAATCTCAATTTTCACACACCCTGAAATTGGCCCGACTTTGTCATTGACAACTAGCGCCAACTGGCGCGACTTGTTCACTGAAAACTAGCGCCAATGGCTAATTGGCACGGGTTGCTAACTGACAACAAGCGCCAACGCCTGAAAATGAAAAAACAAAGAATTTCTCCCGACCAAGACCAGACTCACCACTTAAAGCAGGATCTAAAACAAACCCAGAAGCAAAGTACTGACCAAAAGAATCTTCTGAAAAAGGGTAAACCCTAGCACCTACAGGAGATGGCGCGACTATCTGGCCGTAATCCGTGCCAGACAGGGAATGGCGCGAGTGATGAACTGGCAAACTGTGCCAACTGGTGCGACTTTCAGGGCTAAACTTGCGCCAATCAAGCCAACTATGAAAAGGTGAAAATTCGGAAAAGGTTAGATCTGATCCTCTGGGGTCGAACCAAAAGCCAAACACTCAGAAAAGAGCCAGCCAAAAGAGCTGATCAAGCAAGCGGAATCGAGAAACAACCGAAAAGATAAGACAATACTCCAAGTGTTCAGTTCATAAACTAAACCGGAGATTGACTGAAGCATCTTTGATCTACTTCGCTAATGCAGAGCAATAGCATTCTAAAGGCTATCTGGCTGACTTCAGGCTCCGTCTATAGTTTACAAAGCAAACAACAACAAGCTAACGATCCCCAGCGGAGTCGCTAATTTGTTGTAGAGGTAAATCCCCTCTGTGGACAGAGGCGATCCCTACTAGCCCAGACCGGGTCTAGCAACAGTCGTTCACGCTATAGCGCATGTTCCTAATTACAAATAAACCAACTAGCGATGAAGGCTTACCTGAAATCCAACGCTGTCGCTTGTAGAGAAATTAGCGCTCTCGTTCCTTAGCTCCGGCAGAGCACAATCCTCACGATCTCCGTGATCGGACACCTACACACGCAAGAAACAAAACAAACACAAGCGTAAAATCCAGTACATACAACTATATGTCAGTTAGAGAAGACATAACTCATGATCATCATCAAAACAAGAGTGGAACCATAACCAATAGTCGCTTATCGTTAATCAATCAAAAGAAGAATACAACCATAGCTCTGACGCTGAATTCTCCTTCGGAGGGTCGTCAGCAGAATGTGTCTCGATAAAGCCTGTCAGGGATAGGACAGGCCTCTCTCTCTCGATGTCTCGACAATAATCTCCTTGCTTGGATTTGGCCTTAAGGGAATGAATCAAGGCTCTTGCAGCATTAGGCTCTTGGGAACTTGGAGATTGAAGACTAGCTTGCAATGGAGATGGGCAAGCTTTTATAGATGGAGGAAGGGGAGTTGGGATCCCTATAATAATGGGATTGGCCCTATCCTCAAGGAAGCTTCCATGAGAGGTGGCATACCACTTCCTCTACATGGAAATCCGGAGCCAAACCTCCCAACTCAAGATAGATACCAGTTCATGAATTGGTTAGGACGAAACTTCCGCCATTTATTTTTAAAAAACACTCCTTAAATTGGCTGGTGCGAGTGCGACTCTGAGACAGAGCGCCAATTGGCATGCCCAATGCAAAAAGGGGTGTTTTTAGGGTTTTTCACAAGGATTTGTCTTCAAGGTAATGAAAGCTCTTGTTCAGAGGGATGTCATGAAAGTGGTTTCAAGCCATTTCATTGCTCACAGGTCATGAAATGAGCCCTCCAATGTGCAGGACGGGGATTGCAGGGACAGTGACAAATTACTGTGTAACAGATGGTTATGCCTTTCGGCTTGACCAATGCTCCGGCTACATTTATGTGTGTCATGAATGATGTTCTTAGACCATTTATAGATGATTTTGTAATAGTCTACTTAGATGATGTTCTTGTTTTTAGTAAGACATGGGATGAACATATAAAGCATGTAAGGCATATTTTAGATGTGTTAAAAAGAGAAAATATCTATGTAAAACTGTCAAAATGTGAATTTGGCAGGACATCTTTTAATTATTTGGGTTATATTGTAGGGGGTGGTGAATTGAAGATAGATCCCTCGAAGATCAAAGTCATTGTAAGTTGGCCTAAGCCTAATACTGCTATAGAAGTTAGAAGTTTCTTAGGGGTAGCAAAATATTGGAGAAAATTTATTGCTAACTTTTCTTTGATTGCATCTCCTCTACATGCTTTGACAAGTGTGAAATAGGTGTTTCAGTGGGGAGGAAAATAACAGAAAGCCTTCGACACATTGAAAGAAAGGATCAGTATAGCGCCAGTACTAGCACTGCTAGATCTTCAACATCCATTTAAGATCGAGACAGATGCAAGTGAATATGCCATGGGGGTAGGGTTGATGCAACACATAAAGCCTATATGCTTTCATTCTGAGACATTCACATCAACAGTAGTTAATTATCCTACATACGGTAAGGAATTATATGCATTAGTACAGAGTGTTAAAAATTGGAAACTTTACATAATGGGGAAAGAAAAAATCATACATACAGATCATCAACCACTACAATATTTACACTCACAAACTAAATTGCAACAATCAAGACACTATCGTTGGATGGGTTTCTTACAGCAATTTCATCTTGTAATCAGATATAAGAAAGGCATACATAATAAGGTTGCAGACATGTTATCAAGACCAATTATAAATGCATCCACAATTCTTAGGCATAATTCAGTAATGCACGAAATCTATATTGAACAATATGCTCAAGATACAGATTTTAAGGATGTATATGCAACTTTAAGTCATGGAAAGTAGATAGAAGAATTGGATTATTTCATAAAGGACAAACTCTTATATCATTTGGGAAAATTATGCAATCCACAAACTGAAATAGTTAATGTGATTCGAGAAGCACATACTTGTCTAATTTCAGGTCACTTTGGTGTAAGTAAAACAATTGCACAATTACAAAGATTCTGCTATTGGCCACGAATGAATGAAACAATTTCAATATATATTAAAGGATGTACTATGTGTGCTATAAGCAAGCCAAGTAACAGAAAATTAGGCTTGTACAATCCACTTCCAATTCCTTCTCATCCTTAGGAAAGTTTATCCATGGATTTTGTTGGGGGATTGCCAATGTCTAGAAAAGGTCATGATTATTTGTATGTAGTTGTGGATAGGTTCAGTAATATGTGTATTTTGACACCATGTAATAAACATGTCACAGCTGAACAAACTGCAAAGTTGTTCTTTCAAAATGTATGGGTTCATTTTGGGTTACCCACCTCTATTGTATCTAATCGAGATTCTCGATTTGTCGAGAAATTTTGGTCAAGTTTATGGGAACTCATGGACACAAGGTTAAAGAAGAGCACGACATTTCATCCGCAAACTGACAGCTAGACATAAGTGGTAAATAGGATAGTGGTATAGTTTCTTTGAGGTTATTGCAGCAAGCATCCCAAGCTTTGGGATGAGCATTTGTGTTATGTACAACATGCTTACAACCATGTAAAACATTCTTCTACTCAAAGATCTCCATTTGAGACTTGTTTTGGTTTTGTACCAAAGTCTCCCTTGGATTTTGTCTTTGGTAAAGACATAGCAGTTTATGGACACAATGATGTGGACAAAGCAACTAAGTTCATTGAACAAACCCAGGAAATTCACCAGGAAGTACAGGAACAGCTAGAAAAGAGCCAAGAAAAGTATAAAGCGAGGTACGAAAAGCATCAAGTTGAGCATAGTTTTCAAGTTGGTGATCAAGTCTGGTTGTACATCAAAAAAGAAAGACTTCAAGGAAAGGTAAAAAGTTGAAACCAATTAGATATGGTCCTTTCAAAATTCTTGACAAAATTGGTGAGAATGCTTTCCGCCTAGATCTACCAGCTTATATGCAGATCTATTCCATCGTAAATGTGGAAAAATTGCGATTGTATCAACCTTCATTGATTGAAGATCCATAAGAGCAAATTCAGGTACCTTCCATCAAAGATTTTTCACCAGATTATCTCAATGAGTTGGAGGAGGACACAATTCTTGAGAGGAGGATAAAGGACTTCGCGACGAGGAGAAGTTGAGTATCTTTGATTTGGGATTAAAGGTACAAATCCAAGTAAAGCACGATGGATAGAAATTGGAAAAGTGAAGGAAACATATCCTCACTTACTCGACAGCTAAAACCAACTTTTGGTGGTCCAAAAGCTTCCAGTGGGGAGGAGTGATCCAAAATAGAATCAGTTTTGCCTCTAGATAAAAATCTTCAAATGAAGATGAAAATAGGGTCAAGTTGAAGTGCTCGTCGACAGGATTCCAACGGTGTGAACGACTTGTAAAATCGAGTTCGTATGACGAAGATATGGCAAGTCAAAGTTTATGGCAAACTAGGGAAAAATGACAAAAAAGTCAAAGTCAACGGTCAAAGTCAATGGTCAAGTCAATGGTCAGATGATGTTAGCAAGACACGTGTCATCTCGAGAATATGCCACATGTCCAGGATGATGTCAGCAGGATCAGTGACGTGTCGAAGTGTGATTGGTTGGAATGGGCCAATCTGGGGCTAATATGTGGCAGCCCGAATTTTTCCCAATTTGGTGTTATTTCCAAAATTTTGGGGGTCAGGGAGGATCAAACCCCTGACCTCCCAGAATGGCTAAGTTTTCATCAGATTCTGCTCACCGGATGAGCTACGGTGGCAATTGGTAGTAAATGCAACGATTTTTTATTTATTGTAATTGGGATTGTCCCACCAGAAAAGGTTCGGACGGTCGGGGTCAACCCCACAACCGCTAGAACCTTATCTTGGTTAAAGCACTACATTCCAGAACCTGATCACATGGGTTAATTCCACATATATTAACGCATTTAAATGCTACCATATACAGTTGTAAACATGGTATATATATATATATATATATATATATATATATATATATATATATATATATATATATATATACGTTGCCATATTAATCGACGGGATATAAATGTAACCGTCAGAACCTTTATTAATTAGCGCCACATATAAATATATGGTTCCATATATATCATAACAGATGGGGGAAATGACGGAAGGATCGGGCGGTGGTTTTGAAACGCCGACCCACCCAAAACACATTATATATTCAACTTTTTCAAATGAGTCTTCCAGACCATTGCGCCATACGGTGGTGTTTGCTATTAAAGCCACCGAAATTTTATTTCAACATAGCAGCGCCGAACCAGTGGAAACCACCAGCGCGTGCACTGAAGTGGTATTTGTGTAGGAAGGTGGTTTTGTGCAGGGCGGAGGTGGTTTTGCATTTCTCCAGGGGGTCTGGAGGTCACAGTGGCAAAATATAGGCAAGTTTATACTCGTTTTGAGCGAAATTTTGAGCCGGTCGCAATGTTGAGGTCCATTTTCTCATTTGAGTTCTGTTTTTGAGCTCATACCCGTAAAAGCATTTTGAAGAAAAAATAAAGCAGTCAACACTAGAAGCTAAGGACCCGGAGACGTAGACAGGAATTCTGGTGAACTCTGTTATTTAATTCTTGTTGTGTTAATGTGTTTGACTATGGTTTCATTTGCTTATGATGTTTATGTTATTCACAATCTTATCGATCTATTGAACTAAGTAACATAAGCTGCTCACATAGACGTCAATAATACCTTTTTCATAAATCAGATCATTTAGCATCTCTGAGAACTTTACTAAAAAATGCCACTGGCTGCTCTTTACTATTTTTCTGTAATAACATAGAAACAATAGTAGTTGGGGAAGCAAATGAAAATATCTAAAAAGCTTTTTGATAATTAGGACTTATTAGGATAGGAGCTTCCTGGAGTGCTTCCTTTATTCTGGAAAATGCATCTCTTGATTTTTTATCCCATTTCACTTCAACGTTTTTCTTCAACATGTCAGTTATATTTCTCACAATCTCAGCATAATTTGGTACAAATCTTCTCAGAAATTTTATTTTTCCCAAAAATATCTGAATATCTTTCTTGCTCCTGGGTAGAGGAATTGTCTGGATTGCTTCTACCCTTGTTGGATCAATCTTTACTCCTTGTTTTGAAACTATGTGACCCAATAGTTTACCTTATTCTAAGGCAAACAAAGATTTATTGGGATTTAGTGACATACCAAACCTCCTGCATTTTTCAAAAGTTTTTTGTAGGTGTTCCAGGTGTTCATTATTTGACCCTGAGAAAACAATTACATCATCCAGGTATATAACCACATAATTTTCACCAACAAACGCTATATCCATAGCTCGCTAAAAGGTTTCTCTTGCATTCATAAGTCCGAATGGAATCCTTGCATACATGAAAGTGCCCCATGGGGTAGTGAAAGCTGTCTTTTTATGATCTTCCTTCTCCATTGCCACCTAGTTATACCCAAAAAATCCATCAACCATCGACATCCTGTAAGCACCTGTCACATTTTGTAATACATAATCCATTTTAGGTAAAGGATAATTATCCTTTAGAGATGCTATGTTCAAGTTCCTGAAGCCTACACACAACCTTATCTTTCCATTCTTCTTCCTCACAGGAACCATATTGGAAACCTAATCCGAATATCTGAGAGGGACTATGATTTTTGTGTGCAACAATTTCTTCACTTCTTTTTCAATTATAGCTAGAAACAACGGATTAATCTGTCTTAGCTTCTATCTGTGTGGTTTAATTCCTTCTTTCAATGGAATCTTATGGTGAATTATGCTTTTGTCCTATGTTTTCTGGTCTTCATATGACCAGGCAAACACATCCATATATTTATTAAAAATATCAATGTATCTTTCTTTGTAGTTTCTGGGAACACATTTGAAAAATTTCACCATTTTTGGTTCCTACTGAGTTTCCAAATTACAATCCTCCATCTCTTCCTCTTGATTTATTTGCTTTGAATTAACAACAACATCATTAGAATCAAATAATATTTCAAGGGGAACTAGCCCTTTGGGGAGCACATTATCTTTTAACTGAATAATCTTCTGATCACCATTTGACTGTTTGAGGTGTTTTATTTATGCTTTCTGCTCAGTTTGTTCTTCTTCATGGTCAATCTCAACATCCTCAAAGTTTCCAATCATAGTCAGGAACTGATCTATCTGTTCATCATCTTCAAACACCTGCCAATGTTTCAAATTGTCAGGGATAGAGTGTCTATGTCTAATTTCAATTTCATACCTTAGCCTTGGATTTATTGGAGGCTTGAAGGTATTGGCTAGACCTGCTAATGATTCAGCCATTCTATTCTCCTCCTTCGGGATAAACTGAAGATTGAAGGCTTCAAAATAGTTCTCCATCAAATCCCAAACTTCATTTATGTATGATCTTAATCTCGGATGCTTGGTTTCATAATGATTTTTTATCTGTCTTATTATTAATTCAGAATCACCAAAAATCGAGATACATTGAATTCCCATTTGTTTAGAAATCTGAAGACTTAAGATCAAGGCCTCATACTCAGCCACATTATTTGTTGAATCAAATTATAACTTAAAATAAAAAGGCATGAGGTTACCTTCTAGTGATATCAACATGAATCCAACGCCTGTGCCATCCTTCGAGTAGGCACCATCAAAGTAGCATTTCCAAACCTTATTTAAATGTAGCTCATTATGTACAACTGCTGAAGAGAGCTGCTTCTCTGCATCTTCAGCAAACTCTGCATCTTCATGCAGCATGGAACATGAAAGGTCTTATTTTTCCTGACTGTAAATGGGGGAATTACCTGCATCCTTCTTTGTAGTGGTTTTCACAAACCTTGTTTCTCTATAAAATATCCTTTCTTCCCCATTGAAAACATGAATGACAGCATAAGTGAAATCTAATTTTAAAACTCCTCCAAACTTTTCTCCCCAAGATCTTGACAAGAGCATTCCAAATCTAGCTGGAATTTCAGCAACCACTACGTCCATAACAATACTTTTTGCTAGAATCTGTGCCAAAGACACTACAATGTCCTTTATTAACCCAACACATTTCACCCTCTTGGAGTCAAATGAATATAGATCCATGTAAGGTTTAGTAATATGCAAATTCAATTCTTTCATGACAGACAATGGTATAAGATTGTGGGAAGCCCCTGAATCTAACATACAGTTATTTTGGAACAAGGTCTCCTACAAAGCTGCGAATCTGGTCCATTTTGTATTTTTTTTATTATATTTAGTCTAACGCAGGGGTTTTGGGGTGGGTCAAATCCCATAATGAATTGTAAGCGGGTCAAGGGTAGACCAAGAGTCCAAAAACCACGGTTTGCAGACCATTGGATGCATAGACTAAAGTAGTATAAATAGTTGAACCTTTTTGAGTCGATAGGTAGAGAATGAATAGAGATTGAAGTGAAGTACAAATTGATAGATCTGGGTTGGGTTATTTTGGGTTAGGACTCCTGCTGGCTGTGCGCGGAGATCCTCTGTCCTGCTATGTGCGAACCCTGCTGGATGTGTGCGCAGGTGTTAATTGGGTAATGTAAGAAGATTTTGATAAGTAATATATGCGAAGTATTCATGAAACATATGCTGTTGACTGGATCTGTCGTGTTATGATTGATGTGAACTAAGATTATCTGATTAAGCTATGTTAGAGTCGGACTTTGCAGCCCTCCGTCAGAGATCATTTCTATATTTGCATTTTCATTGTTTAGGTGTCTCATTTCGCTCATTCGTCTGCATTCCGTTAGGGGCATGCCACTGACTGACAGAGAGGTTTGGTTCTCTTGTTTTCCCTCATGCTTGTACCTGCTGGGTTGGTTAAAACTCCTCAAAATCCATCAGAGTTCAGTTCATGTCATTCATAGTCATAAATGATTATTTTGGTCAAAAAGAGTCTTTTAGTTTTTGAGTCTAGGGTTCAGTCTTTTGATATGTTTAATAAATGCCCGCAGGCCATGAGGATGGTTTTCGAAGAAAGTTCTCAGTTCAAATTTTCATTATCAAACTTATTTTCAAGGACATTTCTTGTTCAAAACTCTGTTTTGAATAAGAATTGTCGAATTCATTTTTTGTAATAATCATGTATTTTTTCTGCCATGGAGTCTTCAAAGAAGGCTCTGGTTTTCCTTTGCCAAACATCAATGCCAACGTCCCTGCAAAAATCAACCATTTCATCAGTTAAAACTCAGAAAGTCAGTGAAAAGCCAAAAGACAGAAAGTTGAATGAAATGATAAAGTGCCAAATAAAAAACATTACAAATTGGGTTTTTGAAGAAACAAAAATTAAAACCATGTCTATGAGATATTTTCCAAGGCTATATAAACCATTTGTATCAAGTTGCATTCATAAAATCTCATCGCAAAGTCGTGTTTTCAAAGTGGAAGAGCAAATTGCATTGTTGAAGGGCCGTGATTGTGTTGAAAGTCTGAGCGCGGCGCACACAAAAGAGGCGCGGTGCATAAAATGCGCGCGGCGCATTGGGCAAAAATTGGCAGTGCTAATTACCAAGGGCGCGACGCACCAAACCAATGCGGCGCATTGGGTCTGCTCATGGCGCGTTGAGCCTTTCAGCCCGAAATTCATCAACGCTTTGTGATTTTTCAAATTCAAACAATCTTTCCGCTCCAATTAAGTGTGTTAAAGCCTGCTCAATGATTTTTGGCTATGGTACTATGGTTTAGAAGTGAAGAAATCAAGTGTTCAATGGTGAAATATTTAACCCTATATCCACTTCAAAATCTGCTCCATAGGGTTTGAAGAAGAGGTGGTTGTATTTTGAAATTGGGTGTCAAAGTTTTGAACTTGCCAAAACATTCTCATTCCATTGTTATATATGCTCTTATCACTGCCATTTAATATCATTGTTGTCACTGCTAGTTTTACCACAGTCCCACAGTTCCACAGTTCCATATTCATTGTCCCCATATCCCTTTATCCTTTCTTTCCATGTCAATGGATTCCCAAACCCTATCACTTGTTACAACTTCCCTTCATTGACAAAAAATTTAAGTTTCCACAAGATTCAAGGGCTGGCTTATGTCCTTGTTTTCACTTTTATATTCCCATTACTCATAATCCCCAAATCCTCATACAGTCAAGCAGTGGCTGTATTCATATTCAAACTCACTTGACAATCCTTTTCCCACTGTGGTATTTCTTATAGCACTTTGATATATATGTGACACATTTGGGCATTGAAACAAAATACACCAATTGCTCATTTTCTAACCAACCAAGCATATATTTGTCAAACACCTTAATTTTAGCGCCATGTCAGAGACAGATTCACCATATGAGCAGGACAGTGATTCATCTACAGAGCTTAATGTGCCAAGGAGGTCTCACAAAAGTGGCAGGCATGTCAGGGAGGAGCCCACTTCTTTGACACAATTGCAGGTTTGCCCGCTTGCAATGGGATTGTTTTCAGCGTCAGTCATGTTTCCATTATTGTGAGATGATTGCCCGAACTCAGCCTCATCATGAGTTAGCTCGCCTGTTTGTCCTACATTTGCATAATGGACGTGTAAACCCTGCAGGAGTGAATTTCACTTTGTCACCAGAGACTATTTCTGAGGCGACCGGGATACCAAACATCGGTGAAGAGTGGAATAAGTGACAGTAGTTAAACAGAGCATACTATGAGCCTTACATCAGACCTGGATATTTAAGGCAACTGAGCAGGGTATTTCCATTCCGATTTCTGAAGGAAGAGTATGCACCATTGATGAAACTGATGTTGAAATTACTTGGTTATGAAGGGCACTTTTCACGCGCTTGTATGCATATCACATCCGGCTGTTGATGCATTTCACGAGAGTGCGGTTGATGGGCATTCCATATTTCATGTACCTTAACATAGAGCGGATGACGGTCTTGGTGCAAAAGAAGACTCCAGAGCAGCAGCATAACAACATCTATCAGTATGCGCTCATCAAAATCATTGTGGTGCATTAGCTTGGACTACAGGGCATCTCGTGGGATGAGTTCATTTCCCGTGATTTCTTTGCAGCGCCACAGCCGCCTCCTGAGGTAGTTCATGATGAGGGGGAGCCTTCACACCAGTTTGATATTCCTGAGATTGAGCCTATCAGTGCTCCAGTGACAGTTACATATCAGAGAGGCGCCAGAGCCTTGTTTGCAGCATCATGACGAGTACTATCTCCACATGGGGTGGAAGGGGTCTCGTTGACTTCATCAGTAGCGCGAGTACTATCTCCACATGGTGTGGAAGGGGTCTCGCCTTCGACATCAGCACACGCTCATAGAGTTGCGGCAAATCTGTGAGGATCGGGAATTGGCCCGAAAGAGACTAGGTGACATGACACCGGTTGAGCGAGAGACTTGCCTTACGCACGTAAAAATTCATCTGGAGAAGATCTTGGTGAAGGCCAATAGGGACAAAGACATGCTCAGGCACATGAAGACTCACTATTGGGCCCGTACACACGTTTTCAGAGCAAAAATGAAGATCCTGAAGGCAAGGTTGAGAAAGGCACTGAAATGTCGAAAGAGGCCAGATCCACTTCGACTCTTGGCCAAAGCTTCCTTGGCTAGGCATGGGACATGATGGGAGACCTTCACTCCGAATTTCAGCAAATTTGGAGAATATTTTTTCATTTTGAAAATTTTGGTCGCAAAACAGGTTTTTCTTCCCGACGCGTCGCGCCACCCGACGCGTGCTTACGTTTGAGAGATCTTCTGGAGGAAAAATTTACATTTTTGGATTTGTTATGAAAATTTATGCATGCTCAGGAATGGCCGAGAGATTTCATCAAGTTCTGGGTGGTCTTAAAGGTCAAAAACACTCCAAAAATGGCCTTTCTACCACCTTTTGCACCAGCAGGAAGTAGCCTTGGGAGAATGAAGTTTTGGAGGGGACAATGAGCTCCAAATTGAAAAATTCCACTTGGGTTGGATAGCATACATCCAGGGCTTTCCAACGAGCTATCATGAGCTCGATTTGGACTTCAGGAAGTGCTCCAAAAATAGGTCCAAAGTAGCACGACGCATAGAGCTTTGGAGCGCGGTGCATAGAGGAATTCAGCCTATTTTTCACCTTCCAGCTCAGAAATTCGGCTAGTATTGACTAGTTTCACCTTTTGATGTAATTTTTGATCTAGCTTGATGTAATTTGGTAACCATGATGTAATTTTGGCATGTATTTACTTGTTCTAGTTTATTCATTCACTAAAAAGTGAAAATTGAGTGAATGGATCAGTTTCCTCGCATATAGAGGCAAGTTGTTTGGCCGCCTAGATTTTAGCTCCTTGTTTAGAATTGGTTCAAACTGCTCCTAGAAGCAGGAGATCCACCCCTAGAGGTTCGGGAAGGGGTTAGGATGGTCTATATTATGTATTTTCTGAGACACTTTCAGTGTTGGACTCTTGGGAAAAGTTTGGCACTACACTGTACATCCATTTTCAGTTTTTGGCAAAGGAAAGACCAAATTTTTGCAGCACTTGTTGGGATCCTTGTGGTTTCTGAGTTTTGATGATGTTCTTCTCATGTTATTGTAAGTTTCATTAATGTTATATGTATGCCACTTTCCTTCTCTATGCTTCTGAATTAAACAAATGAGTAATTGAGGTAGAATTCATTGATTTGCTGGTGCTCTACCTTAGACTTTTGTTTAGTTTTTTATGTTTTCATCAGTTTGGAGAGGATCCTTGCACTCTCTTGCCCTCTTCAGCTCCTCAGCTCTCTTTTCCATCCATTCACTCGATCTAATACATCAAATTTGTTGCCTACCCTGTCCCAACTTGAATTCTGTAAGATCTGGCCTCATCCCCAAGCCCAAAATTGTTTTTCCCTTTTTCCAACAAAAAATCTCTAAAAATAAAAATCAAACCCTCCTACTTGTTTATCTAGCCTAAGATCAGTTGTTTTTTCAGTCATATCAAACCCCTTTGAACATTTTTCATTGAGATTGACCCGGAGAGAGCCCTCTCCTATCCTCGTAGGGCTATCTACGAGGTTGAGCATGGTTTGGTGTTGTCCTTCTTCCGCCTTATTTTAGCCTAAGGTAGATTTGGGAACTAACATAGTGGCGACCATACTGGGGAAAAAGCTGGTTTTTTTGTTAGGGTTATTTGATTTATAGCTACAGACGGAGCCTGAAGTCACGCCAGTAGCCTTCGAAATTCTCTTGCTCTGCGAGTGCATAGTAGATAAATGCTACTTCAGTCGATCTCCAGTCTAGCTTGTAATCGTAACACTTAACTTATAATTTTCCCCAGTACATGTAATCAAGTTTAGATTTGATTGTTGATGGTGGACAACGATCAAAACCCAAACCCGCCCATACAATATATCTCTGTAGTAAGGCAGTATTGAATGCAAGAGGGCAGTTCCAAGGATCCCAAAACTGGGTGGTTGCTGTAGGTCGGTCGCACGAAAGTAATAAAGTAGGGTAAATGAAATAGCAATGCTGTAAGTGCCCACCCCCACCGATAGAATTGAAGTCTGGCCTGTAGGGCAGTGAAAACAATCCAAGGAATATGAAAGTCGCAGGGGCATGTGCTATGAACAAACCCTTTTACTCAAATCTATCCTCTCCAGTAGATCTACTCACCCTTACAAGCCAGAACACTCAATCTATCCAGAAAGTAAAGTATTTCCATATTATTTGATAGGGGTTGACCTGGACATATCGCTCTGATCCATCTCGAATCAATCTTGAGACGATGCTTTTGTTCCTCGGATTTAAGCAACACCACTTCGTTTCGTTACTTATTGATATAAATACCCCTTATGAAGGCTGAAACATTTACCTGGCGACTCCAACTCGATCCAGAGATTCCGGTGCTCGCTGATCCATTCATGCAATGGCAGGGTATGTGGCAGACCCTGCATTTTGTGAAACTTTAAAAGAAGTTAGAGATCAGTTAGTGGATTTTGAAATTGATGAAGTATTTTTCATTGCCTTGCTTCAATGTTTGAGATCTCCGAAGTTTCCTCTGTGAGTTAGTTGTTGAAAAATTTGAGAAGGAGATTCAGTATTTAAATGATCAGATCCAATCATATGAATTCCGAGATCCCAAAAAGTTCTTGGAAACTCTCCCTCCTTCAAAACAAGAAACAATAGAGTTGCCCGTGGATGTTTGCATTGACAGTGTGCAGCTGGAAGTATGTATTGCGGAGTTGGGGCAGCAAACAGAGTCTGGCTTTTGCGATCCTATTACAACGTACATGGAAATGTTTTTCAGTTTGAATGATAGATCAAATTGTCTTTTACATAACCAGACTCATTATGTACATGTATGGCTGCCTGCAATTGCATCTGTGTCCTGGTTGAAGCACTCTCAAGCAACATCCTTGTCACAGTTACTTGATTGGTTGATATGGCATTACAACGTTACTTGATCTGTTCGTTTTTCAGCAAAGTAGGGTAGGTTTGTGCATAAATAAGTTGCCCAAGGCAGCAGTTCAGCTTCTGGTATTGGTTTATGTACATATTGCAATATGTATATGTTTTGGATTGGTATGAGTTGTTTTGGGTTTGAAGTTTTTGACTCCATAGCCCAATGGATGTAGGCACTATCTGCTCTTCCAGAGATCTTCCGTTCTTGGCACCTCCTTGGAGCTACTATCCCCATTGGAGCCAATGTTAGAGTCAGAATTTGCAACCCTCCGTCAGAGATCATTTCTCTATTTGCATTTTCATTGTTTAGGTGTCTCATTCCGCTCATTCGTCTGCATTCTGTTAGGGGCATGCCACTGACTGAAGGAGAGGTTTGGTTCTCTTGTTTTCCCTCATGCTTGTACCTGCTGGGTTGGTTAAAACTCCTCAAAATACATCAGAGTTCAGTTCATGTCATTCATAGTCATAAATGATTATTTTGGTCAAAAAGAGTCTTTTAGTTTTTGAGTCTAGGGTTCAGTCTTTTGATATGTTTAATAAATTCCCGCAGGCCATGAGGATGGTTTTCGAAGAAAGTTCTCAGTTCAAAATTTCATTATCAAACTTATTTTCAAGGACATTTCTTGTTCAAAACTCTGTTTTGAATAAGAAATTGTCGAATTCATTTTTTGTAATAATCATGTATTTTTTCCGCCATGGAGTCTTCAAAGTAGGCTCTGGTTTTCCTTTGCCAAACATCAACGCCAACGTCCCTGCAAAAATCAACCATTTCATCAGTTAAAACTCAGAAAGTCAGTGAAAAGCCAAAAGACAGAAAGTTGAATGAAATGATAAAGTGCCAAATAAAAAACATTACAAATTGTGTTTTTGAAGAAACAAAAATTAAAACCATGTCTATGAGATATTTTCCAAGGCTATATAAACCATTTGTATCAAGTTGCCTTCATAAAATCTCATCGCAAAGTCGTGTTTTCAAAGTGGAAGAGAAAATTGCATTGTTGAAGGGCCGTGACTATGTTGAAAGTCTGAGCGCGGCACACACAAAAGAGGTGGGCGCATAGAATGCACGCGACGCATTGGGTGAAAATTGGAAGTGCTAATTACCAAGGGCGCGACGCACCAAACCAACACGGCGCATTGGGTCTGCGCACGGCGCGTTGAGCCTTTCAGCCCGAAATTCATCAACGCTTTGTGATTTTTCAAATTCAAACAATCTTTCCGCTCCAAGTAAGTGTGTTAAAGCCTGCTCAATAATTTTTGGCTATGGTACTATGGTTTAGAAGTGAAGAAATCAAGTGTTCAATGGTGAAAGATTTAACCCTATATCCACTTCAAAATCTGCTCCATAGGGTTTGAAGAAGAGGTGGTTGTATTTTGAAATTGGGTGTCAAAGTTTTGAACTTGCCAAAACATTCTCATTCCATTGTTATATATGCTCTTATCACTGCCATTTAATATCATTGTTGTCACTGCTAGTTTTACCACAGTCCCACAATCCCACAGTTCCATATTCATTGTCCCCATATCCCTTTATCCTTTGTTCCCATGTCAATGGATTCCCAAACCCTATCACTTGTTACAACTTCCCTTCATTGACAAAAAATTTAAGTTTCCACAAGATTCAAGGGCTGGCTTATGTCCTTGTTTTCACTTTTATATTCCCATTACCCATAATCCCCAAATTCTCATACAGTCAAGCAGTGGCTATCTTCATATTCAAACTCACTTGACAGTCCTTTTCCCACTGTGGTATTTCTTATAGCACTTTGATATATATGTGACACATTTGGGCATTGAAACAAAATACACCAATTGCTCATTTTCTAACCAACCAAGCATATATTTGTCAAACACCTTGATTTCAGCGCCATGTCAGAGACAGATTCACCATATGAGCAGGATAGTGATTCATCTACAGAGCTTAATGTGCCAAGGAGGTCTCACAAAAGTGGCAGGCATGTCAGGGAGGAGCCCACTTCTTTGACACAATTGCAGGCTTGCCCGCTTGCAATGGGATTGTTTTCAGCGTCAGTCATGTTTCCATTATTGTGAGATGATTGCCCGAACTCAGCATCATCATGAGTTAGCTCGCCTGTTTGTCCTACATTTGCATAATGGACGTGTAAACCTTGCAGGAGTGAATTTCACTTTGTCACCAGAGATTATTTCTGAGGTGACCGAGATACTAAACATCGGTGAAGAGTGGAATAAGCGATAGTAGTTAGACAGAGCATACTATGAGCCTTACATCAGACCTGGATATTTAAGGCAGCTGAGCAGGGTATTTCCATTCCGATTTCTGAAGGAAGAGTATGCACCATTGATGAAACTGATCATTAGGTACTTCAGTTGTGAAGGGCGCTTTTCACGCTTGTATGCATATCACATCCGGCTGTTGATGCATTTCACGAGAGTGCGGTTGATGAGCATTCCATATTTCATGTACCGTAACATAGAGCGAATGACGGCCTTGGTGCAAAAGAAGACTCCAGAGCAGCAGCATAACAACATCTATCATTACACGCTCATCAAAATCATTGTGGTGCATCAGCTTGGACTACAGGGCATCTCGTGGGATGAGTTCATTTCCCGTGATTTCTTTGCAGTGCCACAGCCGCCTCCTGAGGTAGTTCATGATGAGGGGGAGCCTTCACACCAGTTTGATATTCCTGAGATTGAGCCTATCAGTACTCCAGTGACAGTTACATATCAGAGAGGCGCCAGAGCCTTGTTTGCAGCCTCACGACGAGTACTATCTCCACATGGGGTGGAAGGGGTCTCGTTGACTTCATCAGCAGCGCGAGTACTATCTCCACATGGTGTGGAAGGGGTCTCGCCTTCGACATCAGCACACGCTCATAGAGTTGCGGCAAATCCGTGAGGATTGGGAATTGGCCCGAAAGAGACTAGGTGACATGACACCGGTTGAGCGAGAGACTTGCCTTACGCACGTCAAAATTCATCTAGAGAAGCTCTTGGTGAAGGCCAATAGGGAAAAATACATTCTTAGGCACATGAAGACTCACTATTGGGCCCGTACACACGTTTTCAGAGCAAAAATGAAGATCCTGAAGGCAAGGTAGAGAAAGGCACTAAAACGTCGAAAGAGGCCAGATCCACTTCGACTCTTGGCCAAAGCTTCCTTGGATGGGCATGAGACATGATGGGAGACCTTCACTCCGAATTTCAGCAAATTTGGAGAAGATTTTGTCATTTTGAAAATTTTGGTCGCAAAACAGGTTTTCCCGCCCGACGCGTCACGCCACCCGACGCGCGCTTATGTTTGAGAGATCTTCTGGAGGAAAAATTTACATTTTTTGATTTGTTATGAAAATTTATGCATGCTCAGGAATGGCCGAGAGATTTCATCAAGTTCTGGGTGGTCTTAAAGGTCAAAAACACTCCAAAAATGGCCTTTCTGCCACCTTTTGCACCAGCAGGAAGTAGCCTTGGGAGAATGAAGTTTTGGAGGGGAAAATAAGCTCCAAATTAAAAAATTCCACTTGGGTTGGATAGAATACATCTAGGGCTTTCCAACGAGCTATCATGAGCTTGATTTGGACTTCAGGAAGTGCTCCAAAAATAGGTCCAAAGTAGCACGACGCATAGAGCTTTGGAGCGCGGTGCATAGAGGAATTCAGCCTATTTTTCACCTTCCAGCTCAGAAATTCGGCTAGTATTGACTAGTTTCACCTCTTGATGTAATTTTTGATCTAGATTGATGTAATTTGGTAACCATGATATAATTTTGGCATGTATTTACTTGTTCTAGATGATTCATTCACTAAAAAGTGAAAATTGAGTGAATGGATCAGTTTCCTAGCATATAGAGGCAAGTTGTTTGGCTACCTAGATTTTAGCTCCTTGTTTAGAATTGGTTCAAAATGATCCTAGAAGTAGGAGCTCGACCCCTAGAGGTGTGGGAAGGGGTTAGGATGGTCTATATTATGTATTTTCTGAGACACTTTCAGTGTTGGACTCTTGGGAAAAGTTTGGCACTACATTGTACATCCATTTTCAGTTTTTGGCAAAGGAAAGACCAGAGTTTTGCAGCACTTGTTGGGATCCTTGTGGTTTCTAAGTTTTGATGATGTTCTTCTCATGTTATTGTAAGTTTCATTAATGTTATATGTATGCCACTTTCCTTCTCTATGCTTCTGAATTAAACAAATGAGTAATTGAGGTAGAATTCATTGATTTGCTGGTGCTCTACCTTAGACTTTTGTTTAGTTTTTTATGTTTTCATCAGTTTGGAGAGGATCCTTGCACTCTCTTGCCCTCTTCAGCTCCTCAGATGTCTTTTCCATCCATTCACTCGATCTAAGACATCAAAGCCATTGCCTACCCTGTCCCAACTTGAATTCTGTAAGATCTGGCCTCATCCCCAAGCCCAAAATTGTTTTTCCCTTTTTCCAACAAAAAATCCCTAAAAATAAAAATCAAACCCTCCTACTTGTTTATCTAGCCTAAGATCAGTTTTTTTTTTTCAGTCATCTCAAACCCCTTTGAACATTTTTCATTGAGATTGACCCGGAGAGAGCCCTCTCCTGTCCTCGTGGGGCTAGCTACGAGGCTGAGCGTGGTTTGGTGTTGTCCTTCTTCCGCCTTATTTTAGCCTAAGGTGGATTTGGGAACTAACAAGCTGAAAAATTGTTTGTTTTATCTCTATGATATGAAAGTCTTTGCATTTAGTATATTACTGTGATGAGACTGTTGTTGCACTTGTTGATTACATCTCTGTTAATGAACGCGAACTATTTGTGTTGACACTATTGGTTGCAATTATGTTGTTTTATGGTTATATTTGATGATACGCACGTGGATGCGAACCGGCTAGAGCAGATCTGAGAAGAAATATAGTCTGGTTACATCTGGAACCCTGTGAATCACCCTTCTGTGTAGATCTAATAATTGTGGGCCTGCGTTATTACCTTCTCTCTCTCAGGGTGCGGAAACTTGGTTCCAGCGCCCTCCCATACTGCTTCGGGTGAGACTTTGACTTGCGTAAGCAGGTCACTGCCGAAAGGGCCAGTAGTATAGGGGTTTGTTGGCAAACGTTCACCTCCGAACTTGGGTCAGGACCCCTCGAGCCAACAAATGGTTCTATTGCCGGGACTGGGAGCATTTTGAGGGAGAGATTTGGTAATGCCAAGGCCGTATTGGAAGCCCGAGAAGAAAGAAATTGACGAGTGGTTTGAAAAGCAAGTTCAAGAATTCACTGTAAAAGAAAATCGCAGTGCGAACTTAACTGCGAAAGAGTGGAAAATTAAGTATATTTTCTTGAAAATCTATGAGATTTTCTTTGTAACTTTTGCAATCGAGCTACAGTAGTGGCTTGCAAGACTGGTCGATTTTCAGAAGTGTTGGAAAGACGAACGAGTCACGCAGTGGACTCCAGAACTGATCCGGCAGTTGGAAAAGACTGATAATACCATTACTCGCACGGTAGATCATTGGGTGGATAGTGTGATAGGAGGATTTGTGACTGAATTTACAATCGATCAATTTGTATCCTACTCAGAAGTAGAGCGGAGGTTCTTCAAGGGTTTCCGGGGTAAGTTTCTAAAAAAATTTCCGTTACTGATTAAGATCTTATTGTGCAAAAAGAGTATCCTGTGTAGCCATACCGAGTGAATGAGCTTCGATCAAAGTGACGGTACAACGCGCGGTGGTAAGTACTACAGAACTCAAGAGGGAGATCGATATATCTACAATCCAGTGACTAATTTTTATGCGCATAGCCCTCCATCAACACCATTTTCGAATCCGCGCAGGGGTAAGAACTCACCTCCTCCACCACTGGAAGACGATATGACTTCACAGATGAAGTTACCCACCTTCAAGGGTGTGGGGGACGAAGATATGGATCGGTTCTGGTTTGTCGCAGGGTTTGTATGGATTGCGCAGAATGTAGCGAGAGATGCTATAAAAAGAGCGCAGCTATCTCTTGCCTTTGAATGAAGGGCCCTGGACTGGTACATGGGATACCTAGACCAGCACGTGAGCGTGAGCATTGAGGACATTAAGAATGCCTTGAAGCAACAGTTCAAGAAGCCTAAGGCCTACTCCTAGATAGTAAACAACCTGAAATATTTTAAACAAGGTCCATCTGAGTCTGTATGGGAAGCTTATCAGCGATTGAAAAAAGTAATCAGGGAAGGAGGATTCCAGTATGATGACAGGTAACATGCGGAATGGTTCATTGCTATTTTGCTGCCCCACCTACGCATACCGATGGGCCACCAAGACATTGATTTGTAGGAGAAGGCCTTGGAGATAGCAATGAAGTTGGAGGCTACACCACGAGATGAAACCCAGTTGGGTGTACAACAGGTACAAGGTTAGCTGGAAGTAATGCACATGGAGATCCATAACCTGCGAAAGGAATGAGGAGCGGAGGCTAGCCCTGACAGGTGGTGCATACGATGCAGGGTGAATGGCCACACCAAGGAGAGCTGTTCGCTATTAACAGACTACATGCAGGCTGGAGGACCTAGCCCGTTGCACCCTAGAGAAGCTGCGGGGCCAAGTAGGCCGGCACTATGGTGTGACGATTGTCGTGTTGCGAGGTTGCACGACACCAACCCTTGCCCTCGCCTTGCTGCTTGTATTCTGGAGGTTAAGTAGCAATGGTGCAGGTTTTGTAGGTCTGTGGGGCATGATGAGCAGAACTGTCGTACTTATGATCTAATGATAGACCGAGGAAACCTCTATAGGGTACAAACAGATCCTTCGTCACCAAGGACCCCTTCCGATATTGGGGGCTCCCCCGTTAGGGGTAGGGGAGGGGGCCGAGGTGGAAGCACGGGTAGAGGAAGAGGCCAACTAATCTATTATAATTGCGGAGAGATAGGTCACTTTGTAAGGGACTGCCTGAACCCTATAAGACAATCCTACAGGTATTGCAGGCAACTGGACCATGTGATCGAGGATTGCCCAATTTTGATAGCTAAGTGTAGGAGAAACAACAGACACCTACGTAGAATGTGCAAAGGGTTACGACGGAGCCTCAGAATGAGGGACCAGGTATTAATATCATAACCCGTAGCGACCTAGCCACCGGGTGGGGCAGAAGAAAAAGTTGCAACTGAGCCTCTAATCAGGAAAGAAACCATCAAATCAGAAGGCCTGGACCTACAAAAGGAAAGGGAGACCTTTATCGCAGTTCGGCAAGAATTCACAGAAGCTCTACTTCGCAGGTTCCTGTGGCAACCAAAGAAGGAGAAGGGGTACGACCATTTTTACAAGCATGCATGAAACTGCTATGCAACCAGCAGGCCGTTGAGAACCTGCAAACACTACTAAATAACTGCGTAGAGAAAACCAACCTGCCCCTAGAAGTTAAGGATGTAAACACACTGTACAAGTATAATAAACACACTGGTAGGGAAATGCGGCTCACAGCACAAATCAGGGATTACGAAATGGAGCAAGTTATTTTGGATCTAGGATCAGATGCGAATGTAGTACCCAAACAAACGTGGCAGCGCATGGGAGAACCCAAGTTGGAATGGTCCACTATCCAGCTGCGCATGGCCAATCAACATAAGATCATACCGTTAGGAAGGTTATCACAGGTCGTAGTGGATATCACAGGTGTTAAGGTCCGAGCTGAATTTGAAGTCATTCAGATTGTGGAAGATGTGGACCCTTACCCCGCGCTCCTAGGGTTGGACTGGGCCATCGACATGGGTGGTATTATCAACTTGAAGAAGAGAAGCATGATATTTGAGAACGGAGGGGTACGAGTGATAGTCCCTTTGGACCCCGTAGAGGGGGAAAGGTATACACAGCCGATGCATATCAACGAGAAAGTAGACCACAGCTACAAGTTAAATACGCAGGATGAAGTTTGGATCAACCCTACGACTGATAGTATGCTCTATTGGGAAAAGGATAACGATTATTTTTCTGACTCCGACGGAGAACTGGAAAGTTAGAAAAACTCGTTGCACGACATATTCGCGTTGCGATGTCTCAGGATTACTAGGGATTTACAATGTATATCCTCAGAGGTAAGAGATCTGCCCTACTTTGATGGTTTAGGTAGCATTAAGGAATTTTTTCAAGCCTTCGAAGATGAAGTTCCAAGGGAACGAAGGTTATGGGCCCTCAATCTCACCCTATGCGTAGCACCTGTGAAGTGGTGGGATGAGCGTGAGGCAGCATTCCAGGAATGAAGGGCATGTCGGACTATGTTACTCCTACGCTTCGATCCTCTGGTTCACTTACGCAGGGAGCAACCCAGACTGGTAATCCGAAGTTGCGCAGACTTGCACAAGATAACTAGCAATGGTGAGAAAGGTTGCGTGAATGATAGGTGCATCCCCTACATAAAATCTCTCAAGATGATGGATATTATGGAAGCTGCGGATCTGGCAGCACCTATAACTATGAAACAACTGCGCTCTCTCCTCCACTTCGTAGGCTACTATAGAAAAACCAGGCAGGAGTACGCATGGATCACAGCACCTCTGAAAGAACTGTATCGCAAGTCCATTTCAGTTCGCAAGGACGTTGGGTGTCAAGGGAGCTTCGAACTAGTAAAGAAAACAATAGGCCCACTCAGAACATAGATGGAACGTTGGCTGGACCACCATGCGCACAGGAGGCCCACTAAACACATGCAGGCGCGCTAGGAGCGCAAGTATGCGTTGAGTGCACCAGAGCTGCAAAAACTAGCCATTGCAACAGTTAAATCGAATAAAATGCAAAATCTACAGTTGAATGGAGTGGGCAGCTAGCATTTAATGAGGCGATTGCGGGAGATTTTTTACCGTTTACATGATGGTAAGTTCCTAGGGCACCTTTCCCAACCACTGACCGCTCGCATTAGCTATAAAAGGGGTCAACTAAACCATACAAGGGTTCCGTATCAGTTGTATAGCTTGTACTTGGCATATCTTGCTGTGACGATTTGGTGCTGCAAGATGCTCTGTTTTTATAGTGTCTCATTCATGTCTGAGCAACCTACCCCCTCGGACAGTAGCAACCCAGAGTTTGTTTTTAGCGCCAGGATGACGGCTACGAACTCCGCACTAGGATGATGGCTATGAACCACGCTAAGCCTTCTGAACCAATGACCTCGGTGGAACAAGGGACTGAGGAAGTGGTGGAAATCGAGTCTAAGGCGGAAGAGATTCTCTCCACGCCGAGCCCAACAACGAGGAAAGGGAAAACAAAGGCACAAAGCTCCAGAAATCCCTCGAAGCCCACGAAATGGGCTTCAGGAAAGCCGTGAACCGCAAAATCCCCGTAGGCAGCTCGGGAGGAAGCACAAACCATCGAGCCAATTCACTGGTTACCTCCCTTTGTTCAACCATGCAGGACATCGACACACACGCCGAAGAATCTTGATGGCCTGGTCACTTACCTACATAAGCCACTGACCCAGGTGAGGTTCCCATCATTGGCGAATGTTTTGGTAAGCTTCATGAGGTCAAGTTTGATGATCACGACCTAGCCAACTTTGAAGCATTCATTGAAATAGCACCTGTGTTATACCTCGACACAATTCATGATGACAATGGAGTTACAGTCGTCCCCCAACGCTGGGTGTGTGGGTTGGCTGGGTTCGGGCTCCTAAACTTTCTCAGGATGCCCCATTTTGGTCATTACAATATTACAAATCGGCTCACACAACACTTGCTCGCCCTAATTCTCAAAGGATACCTATGGATCCAGGACAGGACTCCTATTGATGCTGTGCTGATTCATAGGATTACTGGTCTCCCGATGAACGGACGAAGCCCTCTAGAGTGAGTGGGTAAGAAATACAAAGCTGATACTGCTGAATTGATGCACCAAAAATATAAGGTGGAGAGGAATACCCGAGGCTTTATCATCAAATCCATCAATGATCCCGCTACACAGTTGGGCACGATGTTGCTGGTGTGCAAGTTGATGCGAAAATGCCAAGTTGCCACTGTCCCCGCCTACGTGATCCAGCTTCTAGGCCAATGTGCGAAGGGAGTCTGTTTCAATTGGGCTCAATACTTATGTGATGAATTTTTGGCCAACGTCCGAGAATCCCAGGACTTAGGGCATGCCTTTTGTTACTCATGGTTGCTATTCCTCATAGCGTTGGTCGTCTGGGAAGCTCCTGCGGAGTTTGTCCTCCTGAAGCTTACCCCGGATATGTGTGAAGGAGCCCATTACGCGCACTTGTGGGACTCCAAGGATGCACAACGCATAGAAGACAATCAAGTCTTCTGGGTCCTCTTCCAGAGCAGTGTGGCCGCTGCCATCAACTCTTGACCACGCCTATCACCCACAGTCTACAATAGGTATAAGCGCATAGCGACCTTTCAGGTGACCATGCATAACATACAGATTCGAAGCCGAAAGGAGAAAGCTTGGACATCACTCCCCTATATGGTCACGGACGAGGAAATTGACAGTGTTATTGCACTCTGGCCCCCGTAGTGGAAGATTGGCTTTAGGACTGGGGCACAGGGCCCTAAAGAGGCTAGCACAACACAAGTTCTTCCCCTTGTCACTATGAAAGATATTGGAGGCTCCAGCAAAAGTACCAGGACGAACATAGAATTGGCTGCAAAGAAAGATGCGCAACAGAATTAGACTGATGAGAAGGATGCCGAAACATAGAAAGATTCACAACTTGACTTAGGATGGGATGCAGGGGGGACTGAATCCCCACACGGGACGAAGCGCACAGGCGAGCTTGCAAAAGGACCCCAGAAGAAGCAGTGCGCTCAACAGACAGAACACGATGAAACTGTCACCTTGACCGACGATGACCTTGAACAGATTGCTGATGAAGTCTCTCTAGCCACGCAGGATCGATGGGAGGACCTTGAAGAATAACAGAAGGCTATGCTCGTCGCATTACAGGCCGAGCTCCGCGATCTGCAACTAAAGACAGATAGACAACACACCAATGTGACTTTGGGACGGATGCTACAAGCCACCAGCAGTGCTATGCTCACAACAAGAGAAAGTCGCCTCTGCCCTTTGCCTAGTGCTTCCCTTATGATCAGTCCGCTGGAACTGAGCATACAGGTCCATAATTTCCAGAAGGTACAGCTAGACTTAGCTAGACTACCCCAAGATGCTTTGCAGGGGCTCCACACAGGTATATTTTAGGAGATTCAGCACCGGGACCTGCAGATTCACCAATGGCTAGGCTTGGCTGAGAAAACGATCATCAAAAGCAATGTCGCAATCTCCCTTGCCACCACGCAATAGAAGGAGTTTGAAAGCTTCATTCACTAGCTCTGCGCAGAAGCTCCAGTAGAGATTCCAGATATCACTACACCCTAGGCAAAGGTTGAGGGGTTGGTCGTAGCATTGAAGGCATCTCAAACAGAAGTTGCAGAGGTTAGGTCACAGATGGAGCAGCAGATTGCCGATCTGCAGGAGAAATTGCAGCACGAAACACCTTCGAAGGTGCGGGCCCATTGATCTGCGCTGGTAACCACTGCTACGAACATCATCACAGGGCAAATCGCGCAGGGTGCTCAACTACTGGATACTACCATGCAGCTGTAGACCAAGGTCCAACGCGATCCGCTCTTGCGTGAAATAACCCAGGCCCTGCAACAGAAAGAGGAGACGTTTGAAATATTGGAAGCCACCCTGCCTACGTTGGTTCCTGCTTAGCGCCTGACATGATTACGAACCAGCCAAGACCTCCAAGCTAAGATCAAAGAGCTTCGATAGAAGAAGAAGGCCCTCACCGACCGCCTGAAGCCTTGGACTGCTGACGCCCTTAGACTGTCACAAGATGTTGATGTAGCTGTGAAGTAGCTCAACCAGACTCTGGAAAGTGTCACCACTGTGACAGAAGGCCTGATTTCACAGAAATTGGTCGACATCGCCCAGAATGCTACTTCCCAAAGTGAAGCCGTGCTGCCCCCATTGGCTGAAGCGATCAAACTTTTGCAGGCGCAGGTGGAGACCCCACCACGTCAGTGACTCGGGACGAGTCACAAGATTGTGTTAGGGGACTATTGGAACAGGGTCTCCTACAAAGCTACGAATTTGGTCCATTTTGTATATTTTTGATTATATTTAGTTTAACGCAGGGGTTTTGGGGTGGGTCAAAGCCCCTAATGAATTGTAAGCGGGTCAAGGGTAGATTAAGAGTTTGCAAACCACGGTTTGCAGACCATTGGATATGTAGGCTAAAGTAGTATAAATAGTTGAACCTTTTTGAGTTGATAGGTAGAGAGTGAATAGAGATTGAAGTGAAGTATGAATTGCTAGATCTCGGTTGGGTTGTTTGGAGTTAGGACTCCTGCTGGCTGTGTGCGCAAATGGTAATTGGGGAATGTAAGAAGATTTTGATAAGTAATATATGCGAAGCATTGCTGAAACATACGCTGTTGACTGGATCTGTTCTATTATGATTGATGCGAACTAAGATTATCTGATTAAGCTGCAAACTTGGCTGTTTTATCTCTATGATATGAAAGTCTTTACATTTAGTATATTACTGTGATGAGACTGTTGTTGCACTTGTTGATTACATCTCTGTTAATGAACGCGAACTATCTGTGTTGACACTATTGGCTGCAATTATGTTGTTTTATTGTTATAATTGATGATACGCATGTGGATGCGAACCTACTAGAGAAGATCTGAGAAGAACTATAGTTTGGTTACGTCGGGAACCCTGCGAATCACCCTTCTGTGTAGATCTGATAATTATGGGCCTGCGTTATTACCTTCTCTCTCTCAGGGTGCGGAAACTTGGTTCTAGCATCCTCCCATACTGCTTCGGGTGAGACTTTGACCTGCGCAAGCAGGTCATTGCCGAAAGGGCCAGTAGTATAGGGGATTGTTGGCAAACCTTCACCTCTGAACCTGGGTCAGGACCCCTCGAGCCAACAAGTTATGAAGAATAAAATCATGAAGAAATAATGAAATGTAAAACAGAGGAATAGAAGAGTCCACTTCTTCTACATGAGGGCCAAAAGTGACTACTGGCTTCTCTTCTTGCAAGTTCACAATATCACTAATATATTCATTCTGTGAGAGATTAATAAATTTTGAAATTTCCTTGTTGTAAACTGGTTTTTTAGCTAATTCAAGAAGAGGTACCTGAATCTTGATTTTTTCCAACTCCTTTGTCAAACTGAACATCCAAGTCTGCTTAACATTATTTTTAGGTTCTTCTTCAATCTTTCTAGAACTTGAAATCTGTTCAGGTACAGAAAAAAATTTCTCCAAAATATTCTTTATCTGTTTGTTTTACAAGGTCCTTCTGTGGCGGAGTCGCCATTGCATAAGGGGTAGAATCTTGTTGTTAACCCTCGCTATCCTGCGTCCTAGATCTCTTTCTTGATCTCAAGTTATAATTTTTATGCAACTCAGCTTGCATAAAATCAGTGAATTGTTTACAATTTTCATCCATCTCATCTTCATCAAAAGACATTTCAGCCTCTGCATATTCTTCTTCACAATTTTCTTCTTCATCATCAACTCTTATATACATAGCAGGTATTTGATCTTCATCTTTTTTTTGGTTATCTTCTGCTGACTCTCGAGGTGTTGCTTCTATATAAAATGGTGCTTGGACTTGATCTTGGTATTTTATTTCCCTCTGCCAATTTTGCAGGGGTTGTTTTCTGAATTGAGGATTAAATCCTCCTCTGTTTCGTTGTACTAGTCTCTGGGAGTTCTTACTTTCCAACTCTATCTTAACCAACTTATTTGAGAAATTTTTTATCACCTTTTTCATATATTCAATCTTTTGATCTTGTGGTGATTCTTATTTTGATTTCCCCTTCTCTTGAACTGACTGCTTTTCTTTTATTTTCCTAGCTACAGTCATATTAGCTTCAATTTCTAAAGCATCCGTCTGTATTTTCTCAAGAGTAGGGTATCTCCTCTCTCTAAGTGTAAAAATGAAATCAGCTTCAAAAGCCCCAACAAAAACTACCTTTGCTCCAATAGGAGGGGGCTTCATCTCTACAGGTAAACTATTGTACAATTTGTTGAATCTCTTAACAAACTCAGAAATGTTCTCATCAGGCTTTCTTTTAATTGCATTAAATTTTGTTAATGAATTCACCATGATCTCTCTTCTCTCCCCATATCTTAGTGAATTGAGTTTCTAACTCTTCCCATTTATTAATTGAAACATTTGGTAAACCTTTGAACCATTTTCTAGCCTCTCCATTTAGAGACCGCACAAAAAGTCTCATTACAACATCAAGATGTTCGACATTTAAATTTTCAGCAAAATTGCAAAACAAGGGTAAATGTTGTTCTACAATTACTTCATCTTCTCCAGTGAAACGAGGAAGTAATTTAAGATATTATTGAGGCATGGCATTCATTGGTTGTGGAAGATTAAGTGGTGCGTATCTATTCATCAAGAAAGCTATTGCTGCCATATTTACACCTTGATCAATTGCTCCTTGGGTAAACGAGGTTGATAAACATGCTGTGAAAGTGAATGAAGGTGGTGAAAAAAATGATATGGGAGTGGGATGATGAACAACGACAGAGGAACCGAAAACTATAGTTTGTTGAGCTTGTGTAAAGTTAAAAGAAATAGATTTAAAGGAATGTTCTTCCAACTTAGGTTCTTGAAAATGAATGGGCGTGAAAGGTGAATCTTGTTCCAAGAAAGGCAGTTCCTTGGAGATATATTCAAACAAAGGGTTATGAGAACTGCTTCCAGGAGAAGAAAATGTAGGATCAGGTGTTGAAGGGGGTTTTGGTTTCTGAACCTTTTTAGAAATCAATCTTTCTGGATTTTACAAAGTAGGAACTTTCTGCTACGAGGTATCTGACCTCGTGTGAGGCCTCTTGAAAGCCAGAATTCTAAAAATAATAGACTTAGCCGAATATTTCCTCCTCACTGAAAAACCAGAGGAAATAGTATGAAAACCCAAGGAAAATGAACTTCGCTTCTTTGTCCCCAGCAACATTGCCAAAAAATGTTGCATCTTAAGAGACAACCCCTTGGCTATGGTAAGGAATTAGTGCTTAAGACATTTTAGAAATATATGTCACAAAACTTATAATATCAGATGGTATTGGTTTAATACCTTTGGAAATTAATTCTTTAATACCCTCAATAATATGATATAATGGAAGACTTCACAATGCCATTAACTACTGACATTTGAGTGAAAAGAAGAACTAGAAGGGAAACTCAAAATGATATGCTAAAAAATAGAATCTATCACTTTAAATTTTAGAAGAACTTCATGTAGAAGGAATAGTTGGAGTGAAAGAGAACATATTAAGGTTATTTAACTTTTACTTACAGGTGTAATAAAGAGACCAGCAACTACTTTAGTTCACTTCATTCAAAGAAGAATAAACACAGAATGAAACTGGAAAGAAAAATCAACATCAATAGATGCAAGAAAATTGATCTTCTTTCATTAATTTTTCAGAAAATTAAGTACAAAGTTTGCAGTCATCCAGAGGTCCAAAACTCAGAACCCCTTTCTTTCTTACTTATTTGTTTAAATACATACAAAAACAGTTTGTAACTGCTGGAACTTCTTGTAACTACTCAAACTTCCTAAAACTATGTAAACTACCTATTACATTGCAATTAAAGACTTCATTACAATATCGATCTTTTAACAAGAAAGAAAAATAAAATTAGAAGTATCAATCTATTTGTTGGATCTGATTTGTTGCTGATGTGTCTCCTTTTGTTTCGGTTGTGATGTCCTAACAGTCTGCATAAACGCATCTCCACCGACTCTTCCCATGCTTTTGCATTTCAAACACTGTCATCATGTCACCTGCTACCCGACTCTGCCTATTTTGCTCGTGCTTGCTACATTTTGTCTTCTCTTCTCCTTTGCTCTGCGTCGAGTCACATACCTGAGTCTACTCTCGCATTCATCATTCTCTTCATAAACTGCCATAATACTTGGACTTGAAATATATTCTATTCACCTCTGAAGAATGCATCACATTCGCTTTCTATCTCATTTCGGCGTTTCACCGATTTTACGTTATAATCCTCCTTATCCTCCTTCGATGCAATTTAACATAGGAAATGCTTTACATCAAGATTTTAAATCCTTTGGAGCCCACCTTTGAAACTACATCGCATCTGGGCTCTTTTTCGCACTCCGCAACTTTACTAACTTCCAATTTCTGCGATCACTGCTAAACCTTATCACATGCGATATGCAATATACTTAGCATTGCATCGCCACTCCCGTCTTTATAGCATCGCAACTTAAATCACTTGTCATGCAAAGACTTAGCAATAAACATAGAAAATCGTCGATGTGCGATATGTGCCAACTGTCTTATGTGATCTGGACCATCGTTATCATTTCTGTGACTTGATCCTCACCGTCGATTTCCCCCGTTTACGCTTCTTCCAAAAATCTTAAGTTTTTGAGGAAAAGACGCCATTTCTCTGCCTTCGGGAAATCTATACAATTTCTTCGATAATGAACACATTTTCATTCAACATGCTTGCATATGTTCCTTTAACGAATAAACAATCTTGATTATTAATTTGTTTTTCTCCACGGTGTAACCCTCCTGAGCTTATTCGATATTCTGTAGCGCTAGTCTCTCCTGAGCTTGTGAATAAGCCTGAATCGACCTGCCTTCACATCTCCCAGATAATGTTAATACACCAACATATAAATCAAAATTATTTTTCAACATACACAAATTTTACCTTTTCTAACATATATGCTTTTTTGTATTTTGAAAAATATAATAAATGATATTGCAAATGAGCCACAACACATGGTACAAAAATTTATGTTGCCTTGGGTCATCTTGACTATTGACTATTGATGTGTGAGTTTTGGAGGCATTCAGATTAATTTCACAAACTTATTGTTAAGATGGCCCTTGACCCATCGAAGATATTAAATTTGAAATTAGTGGTTAAAGACGATCGACTATTCCTGATCAAAGTCGTAATAGTGGCCACACTCACACTCACTTAATTAGAAGGAGTTATTTTAATGTCTATGATGTTAAAGATATTTTATGGGACAAATTGGTTCTCTATCTCACTGTTGTATTTGGTAAAGATAAGAAAAATGTCTAGCAGGTTTTAGATATTAAGAAACCCAAAAGAACGAACGTATGGTTGTTTTGTGTATAAATCATGCCGTGAGAGAAAGTATATGTTAGCTACATTACTAAGGTGTTATTATGAGAGATTTATGAATGTTAAAAAATGTTTTATATATTTAAAATGATGGTTTAAAAGTTAAAAAGAAAGGCAAAAAAAAAACTTAGATGTTTGAATCTCTTTTGTGTTCCTAGACAAAGTGTTTTTTCTGGTTGGATTTTTCATAATGAGTTTGTTTTACATTTTTTTAAGAGTATTTAGTGTCACATTTTAACAAAATTATTATGGCCTATAAAAAAAAATAAAGAGAGATTTTTTAAAGGAAAAGAAGAAAAATATCAAGTTGTAAATGTGGAAAGAAATCATTAAGACGACATTGAGTTGATTTATGAAAGAAAATTATGTTGATTTTCATAAAAGATGAAATGAGATTATGTGGAACATTGAGATTTTGAAGTTAGAATATTACAATAAAAGAGAGCTATGACACTCCCAAAGGGTTCCCACCATGTCATAAAATTATGGTTGATTGATGTAAAGAGGATTTGAGATTAATTGAGGGGTATAATGCTTTATATAGCTCCCTCTCATTTTAGTTGAGTTGAATATGTTTGACAGGAAAGAGGAAGCATGAGGTGTTCATACATAGAGCCCCCTCTATGAATACTAATGAGTTATTGTGTGAAAGGTGAGATTCTTCATATGAACTCCCTCAAGTGGTAAAATTTAGTGAAATGTGTTTCTTTTGTGGGAGCTATTATCAATATGTTGAGTCATTATTAATAGAGTGTAAGCCCTTGCCTAGAGTGGCATTAGGAACTTCCATCGAACTAATGCAAATGGCTATATTGGATAGATGATCTGATGAGGATGCCTTGGTCAATTGGCATGGTACATCTTGGGGTTGATTTGATAAGGCAAACTTTGGACAAACATTTTGGCCCATTAGCAAGATAGACTATGGACAAGATTTGGTGCTCCTACAAAGAAATAAGGTGCACTATGAAGACTTGGGTGCTTTTGTGGACAAATATAGGGTGCAATATGAAGACATGGTGCTTTTATGGATAGATAGGGTGCATTACAAAGAATTGGGTGTTGTTATGAATAGATGGGGAACATTATAGGGACTTGGGTGTTCTTGTGGATACATAGGTACCCCGTGAAAAGGCCTTGGGCTCTCATTTGGATGGATATAGCACATTGTAGATGGAATCAAATTGAATGGGGCAAGGATTTGGGTGGACTTTGATAGGTGCTTGAGAATATGGAGTGTCAAGACTTATATGAATCAATGGAGTTAGGTGTTTTGAATTTATGGGTTATAACGAGCTGTTGAGGTGCTTTGGGGCACAAGTTTCCATGGATTGCAATCATGGGATGCATTCATCGGGTGTACTCCATTGGACATGCATCCATCATATTATGTTCATTGGGTTCCTTGGGAACATTTGAGTGTATATGGACTTGTGGATGGATGGGCACCCTTGGAATTCTAGAGAAGACTTGGAAGATGAGACAACCTACGTGTGGAAAACCTGGTTGGATGGATCACTTAGTGTGTAATATTCCCAAATGGGAAAAGCAAGAATATAGAACAAAATGCTTGAAATAGCAGTGTATAACATCACATCAATAATGGAGACCAATATGGAGCTTCTTTATTAATCATAACAACATCAAACATGTACAAAATAATGGGGCCCAAATCATACACATGAACCAACAAGCCTCCAATAGATAAATACCCTCACTAATGAGGTGCTGCTACTTCACAAAATGCCGGAAGACTACTACATCAGAGTCATAAGAGCACTGCTATAGAAAATTAACATACAAAATATGAAATGGCTGATATATGCCTCAAAATATAATGTACATTAAGATAAAGGCTCTATACAACCTCCAACAAAGAACCCAAGAGGGTTTCAGAAATACACCAATATACAAGAAATGAATCAAAGCCCTAGGGATGAAGATTCAATGCAACTACATATCTAGAAAGATGTGGATGATATGACATAGCAAAGAATTTAGCTTCCTCCAATAGACTCTCTAGATGAAAGGCTAATCCCTTCACTGGAAAAACTTCTCCCCAAATGGTGTACTGAAACCACCCCTGCAAGTCCTCCCTAAAATAACGCAGTCCAAGACTGAAAGTACGCTGTAGGGGCAAATGATAGTGTGGCCTGGTTCCAAATGCTAAAATAAGGCTCAAGGCACTTCCTTACTAGCCTCCCAATGGAAGGAAACCTTCCTCCACTGAAATATAGCTCATAAATTACCCAAATCAACTCTCCGCAACTTTTTCCCTGCAACACAACACAACCTCAACAGGAATTGTGTTGTACCATAAGACTGAAGCTTTGGCCTGATGCTAGAATGTGGAAATATGGTGCATATACTCCTCTTGAGCAGGCATTCAAAGTTCCCCGAGGATGAAGGTCGGATTCCCGCTTGGGAACACCCTGTGCTAAACAACACTGCAATCTTAGCTAAATAACTGAAGAGAGAAAACAAGTCTTAACAGACCATATAAAAATAATAATATACAACATGTCCTCTATGGATGCCATCCCATTCCTTATATAAGTGGTGAGACTCCTCACCCTTGGCCCTGTTAGGGTCCTATAATAATAGGATTCATAATTTTGAATTGACTGTGTAGAATTTTGCAATATTGTACATACCTTTTCTTTCTGCAAATGGTTTCTCATATTTAAAAAAAATGAAAAGAGGGTAATTCCTAAAAGAACAATCAAAGGACCAAAAGAAACAAGAACAAAAAAGAATATCAAGTATGAACCCCACAAAATGAAATAAAAATAAGATCATGAAAGTGTTGCACATTCAAATGCTACTACTATTAGTTTACCTTTGCAAATAAAATTGTGTGCAGCTTGTCCAAAATACCACAATTCATGATGGTAAAATAGTTTAATCTTGACTCATTCATGCTTTTAAATTTCAAGTAATGATAGTTTGAGAATAATATTTGGCCAAAGCATTTAATTTTGGCAGATCAATAGTTAGGTAGAGAATAAAAATGAGCTCATCAGTTTAATCTGAGCCATTGGAAGTCATAAGGTTAGAATTAGGTTAGTTTGATTATTAAAAGAAAATAAAAGGGCCAGCAAACCCAAATGCACCCAATAAAGGAAATAAAATGTTAGGATAAAAATGGGTAGGTAGATTACTTTCACAAGCATTGGAAAGCATCAATTGGTTTGTTTCTTATCACTATATCTTACTAATTTCCCCTTCCTAATTCCAGAAAACCCATTCCCTATTCATTTTCCCTTATTCTAACACATTTCCCTTGTCAAAAAATATTTTCTTTTTGATAAATACCCTTTTCCCCTTGCTAAAAAATCCCTTTTTCCCCATTGGAAAACCCTTTCCCTAGCTAAAAACCTATTACCATTATTAAAATTCCCCCTTCCCACTAACGCATTAACACCTTTGCATTCATATTACTTGACCCACATCTATTATTAATTCCATCGCATATATTAAAACCCCCCACTTTCATTTAACTCCTCCATATATTATATCCCAGTTTAATATTAATTCCCGTATACATATTTTACAACCCATTTATATTATTTGAACTACAGTTCGTACATTATCTATTAACCCCTTCGCATTCATAATACCCGACCCCACCACCTCCAAATGCAAAACCCCTTCATTTATCCACCGTCCGATTAGCACCAGCTAATCCAATGGCCCCCACACCATTTCACACCTCTGATGGCCCGATGTTTAATACGATGGGAGGGTTGTGAAATAGGTAGTAAGAAGGATATTTCATCACCAGAAGAATACCGTCGTAGCAATAGCGCTAAAGACATGTATAAATCTCAAGAGGCTTATGTAAAGCATGGTGATTTTGATTATTTGTTGGAGCAAATTCCTTGTACTTTTTGAGAATCTTTTGACCATTGCGTGGCTATGTGTGAGCGACGCATGGTAATGGTTAAGAGGATGGACCAAATTTTTGGCATCAAGAATATTAAATCCATTTCACAAGAGAGAACTTATATGTCTGTGAAAAAGAAGAAATTTCTTTGTGTTCATTTCCAAGTGCATGGACATGATATTGAACGTTGTTGGAAGCTGCATCCGAAACTTCGTTCGAGGAAAGGTAAAAGGGTTATGTCACATGATTCAAGGGAGACAAAAGGTAGCAAAAAGGGTTCTTCACAATCCTAAGCGACCTCCTCAAGACAATATGGTGCAAAAAGAAAACCCACAAGCCTAGGAGAGGCAAGATTGGGTAGACTTATTGTAGAGTTGTTTTGAAATTTTTGTAATTACTTGTTGTCATTACCTTTCGAAGTTACTTTTGTAAAGTGAAAATTATTGTCACTATGTTCAACAAGTAGATGTTGTTTTCTTTGATGTAATTTTTTGGCTTGATAGTCCACATGTTTATAGACTTTGTGAATGTACAAATCGTCGTTCAGAAATTGTCTACTAGTTGTCTTATATTCATTGATACAAGTATTCATGTTGAAACTTGTGTGAATGAATCTTGTTGTTAAGATTGTTTAAAGATAACTATGTTTTGTAGGAAAATAAAAACATCATGAAAATTTTTGGAGCAAAGTAATTATATGTACAAGCTGAGTTTGAAGACGCCAAAGCAAGTTGATTTGTTTATGATCTCCAGGATGGGGTTGAGTTTGTCTTCAAGCGAGAAGCTTCAAGATGAAGTGTTTTTTAGAGCCGTGTAAAGATGAGTTTTAAGATAATGTTCAGATTCTACTCGTCAGTGTTTGTTCTGAAAAAGTCATAAGAATTATGGCTCAATTCTTAACAGGACAACAAGTCTTCATGAGGAAGATAAGTGAGGTGCCTTGATTAGGGCTTGAAGGGAACCAATTGATTTTTTTTTTCATTGCAATTGAGTTTTGGGATATTTATGAGTTCTGAATTCTTCAATTTGATAACTGAGAGTGTTTTTTTGGAGACCAAAAGATTTCAGTGGGGAGTTATGATCAAGAGCTCAAATTTTAGCTCAAAAATCAAAGTTCTCGGAATGACGCAAAACTTGAACGACCGCGTATTTCTCGTCGTCCTGATTCCGGCGCACTTCATTTCGCGCGAAATGGACTCTGTAAATGCAATTTGTTTGCTTTTCTAAACAGGAATTAAAAAAAAAATCATAGACATATGCCTATTTAGCAGTCCGTACTATTTACCTGGCATGCTAACTATGTAGGGTCAAAATTTTGTCATCTTCCTTCGGTGAATGATGGTCTGCCAAGTGGCAGCATGGTATTGGTTGAGAAATTGTGGTACGTGGAAATTTTTGATTGGTTTGAAGTTGTCCAATTGGGTGAGGACACATGGTGCAGCCTAGGGATGCTACGTGCCCCCCCATGGATGTACAGTGGAGCAAAATTTTGGTTAAGTCCGGGTAGAGCTGCTGTTGAGTCTCAAATCTGCATCTTTTCCATACACTTTTCTATACCTTTTTCACTCACCTGAACCTCCAAAGTTGTCAATATCATGTGCAAAAGAGCATCTAACATGGTTTTTAATTATATTTTTGTGTTTGCTATTTGATTTAGATTTTGTTCATTCAACTGCGGAATCTTGCCACTTTCCGCAGCTGCTGCAACTTTCCGCAGCTATTTTGTGAAACTCTATGTTACAGGTGTCTACAGGGAAAACGAGCCACATGGGCAAGTCAGGAATGATGTGGACATGGTTCGTGTCCTATTGGTTCGAGCAAACTCATCTAAAGAAGCCGCGGTCAAAGGTGTCCACATGGAAGTCAACCATAGAGTCTCATGTTGGCAGGACTCTGTTTCGTGTCACATGAAGATTCATACGACCGTTTCTAAGCTGCGGAGGATAAATCGACATCTGTACATGGCTCCTGAGTCGAATTCAAGCATCCACCTCTCGTAAATTTACTTTCCAACACGGCCATGATCCTAGATCCGTGGACGTAATGGTCTACGTGTTCTCCACCAGCATGAACTTTAGGAGACAGTTATATTTCTTTTGTTATATATAATGCGTTTGCATACGCATATAGAGTTAGTCAATGTTAGTCTCTGTTATCTTTTATTAGTCTGCTCTGTAATGTGATTACGCTGCACTTGTGCCGTAACATCACCTTTCTGTAATGACTGCTTTTTAATATAAGAAGACTCTGTTTTCAACCGAAATTCGTATTTGAAGATCGTTGCCAAGGCTGGTGTAGAGGGCCCTTGCTCAGCTAAGGTTTTGTGCATTAGTGTATAGTTCTCATTTCGCTTCTTTAAAGTTCATTGTGCTATAATCCATTCATATGTTCATATGTTCATACATTGCATTTGTTTCATTTCTGTTTATAAACTTCCATGATTTCCATTTCACTTCTGTCTTTTATGTTTTATGTTGTTAATCACTGATCAGTGTTCTTGTTTCAGGTTATAGATAGGCAGCCCGGGCATTTTCATAGCTTTTTGACTAATGACATGGAACTAACATTGTTCTGCTGCTAATTTGCTTTTCATAGTTTCTGTTTAATTTAAGTATTGGTTTGTTCATTTCAGTTTTGCTCATTTGCTTTAGTAGTTAAATTTAGATATATTAAGCTGCTCATAGCATCTTCAGTTGCCTCCGAAAGCCACAACTGGACTGATGGTGAGGGATTGTATTATGAAATGTGTAGTTTAGTATTAGTTTTCTTTTCTGCAAATTTAGATATATTAAGCTGCTCATAGCATCTTCAGTTGCCTCCGAAAGCCACAGCTGGACTGATGGTGAGGGATTGTATTATGAAATGTGTAGTTTAGTATTAGTTTCCTTTCTGAAAAATTAGATATATTAAATCGTGCATGACATCTTCAGTTGCCTCCGAAAGCCACAGCTGGACTGATGGTGAGGGATTGAATCATGAATGTATGGTTTGATATTAGTTTACTTTCTGCAAGTTAGATATCAGTTACTCAAGTTGTTTATGATTACTTCCGAAAATCATAGCTGGACTAATGATGAAGGATCAAAAGATAAATTGATGTAATCTGATTTAGATTTATTTTGTTGCAATTTTGAATTTCCTTAAGCATAGTTTCTTTTGTGTTTAGTCAGCAGCAAGAATAGTTTGGTTTTCATGCTCAATAGTTCATTATTTTGATTTATTAGACTAGCAGCACCTTTTCATTTCAGCAGCACATTTTCATTCCCTTTCAAGTCTTGTCATTGTAAATTTCAAATTTATTTTTAAAAGTTTCAAGTTGGTAAATCATTATAGGGGATATCATTTCCTTGAACAAACATAACCAAACTTGTTTTCATCTTAGAATTTCCATTTCACCTTAGAAAACCAAAAAACGACAAAAAGTTAAGAAATAGGTTATCTTGCACATATAGTGCGCCGCACTTCATCAGCTTACGATTCCCGGATTGACAAATTAAATGCAGCAATTTAGGACACACTAAATTGACCAAACAACTGCTAGGGTTCGACCCCGCGACCTCCCATGCAACATAGGCACCAAATACCACCACACCACACCACATGTCTTAAAGTTATAACGAATACACATATATTTAAGTTATGTCGTGTATTATGGCGGGGGGAGAGGGGGCTAGCCACCGAATCATACGACCACACCTCATAAACATGGCGGGGGCTAATCACAAAGCCCTAATTTTATACATTAAACCGAGGTTAATTAACAAATAAACCTGTATTAAATGCGTCTAATCCAGTTTAACCACTAAGCGTCAATTAAAGTGATAAACACGCTTAATTTATAAATGCACTTAATTATATTAAACAAGATTAAGTTTGCAGAGTTCAACGAAAAAGGAGGAATTTCCAGTTTAACTCCAGCTAAGTGCAGTTTGGCAAATTTGGTGGAGTTTTTCTAGGTGAAACTGGAAGAAGTCATAATTAAGGAAATTTTCGACAAAATTAGGTGCAGAAAGAGGGTAGATAACTATTCTTGGCCATTCTGAACTCAATGGTGTAGGTTTTAGAAGAAATGGAGCACTTCTATATGAGATTTTTACAGCTTGAAGTTTAAGGATGCGAAGGGCCACTAGAGGGTTAGGACATATCTACTTCACCTCAAGACCAATTGAAGCATAAGAGGAGGCCAGATAAAAATTCTTGGCCATTCTGAGTTCATTGGAACAGGTTTTAGAACCATTTGACCACTTCTGGATGGGTTTCTGGCAAAGTGAAGCCTATCGGTGCTATGGACAACCAGCGTGTTAAACCAGATCTTGGATGATTTTGAGATGGAGATGATATTGCAAAGGTCTTCCAACCTCCATATGTTTGCAGCAGTGATGTAACTATTTCTCATCTTTTCTCTTTATGTGTTTTAGAGAAAAAGTGTGTGTGTGTGTGTGTGTGTTTTTTTTTATAAATGTACTTGCAATGTTTTAGTACATGTTGATGCTCTTTCAAATTAGAGTAAGGGATATTGATGAAAGATTCCCATGTGTTGCTGATAGTTGCATGCTTGACTGTAGGTCAACAATTGCAAGGTAATAGAAACTTTGTAGGATTTGTTTCTTTGTTGGAGAAACTTAACATTTTAGTTCAATACTTTGATGTACTCTTCATGTTGAAACCTTGAGCATAATGAGAATGAATCATGCCTTCAGATTTGATTCGAGGAGAAGTATCCCAAGAGGGGTGAACTCCTTCAAAAATGGATTGTGTATTTATGTTTGATGCATCTTTCCATTCAGTGTTTGATGATTTGATTTTTTAAAATTTTTTCATGGAATTACCGTAAGAAAGACACTTAAAATAAACTCTTGGAATAACCTGTTGTTCAGTTCAAATGTAATGCACATAAGAAGCAAGCATGTTTATGTTATGAAGGGGAAATTAGAAGAGCATTGACTGATAACCCCCATTCATATCACACATGAAAAGAAGCGGAAATCATAAGCAAACATGAGATCAAAGATACAACGATTTGATTACGGAGTTCACCCAATGTGGGCTATGTCTCTGAGCCCTACTCAAAAGTGGGGAGGCCTTATTTCATTAAGTGGAATCAAAGAAATCAACTACAATAAAATTTAAAAAAATGACCCTTATACCTCCAATTCGGATGATGGCCTGAAAATGAGGAGCTCGGTTGGAGAACAAACATCACCATTTGATTCGTGTTGTGAAATCGTATAAAAATGACTATAAATTTGTCAAATTCTGACACTTTCACCTTCGACCCTTTAAAGGAAACTTTTTGGAATCTCTTAGATACCCTCGCTCAAGGTTCCACTACGCAAGCCACTTGATCTGAAATCTATAGGATTGATTATTTGCGCAATTGAGTAAGGAAGCATTTATGTGAATTAATGAAGGAAGATGATTTATTTTTATGCCTTAAACATAAAATTGTGAATAGAAAATAAGCATAAACAACAGAAATAAAAGACGCAAACACAAAAAACATTGATTATGGAGTTCGTTCCTCCTGGACTACGTCTCTGGGTCTGCTTCCAAGTGGGCATCCATTTTATTAGGAATGCTCAAAAAAGGTTCTTTCCATGGAATTTCACCAATTGAAAGGTGCACACAGGCACTATTGGTTACCATAAAAAAGAAGCCCTTTGTCTCAACTTTCCAATGCATGGCTTCATTCTCAAAAAGGCCTAAGGATGGCCAAGAGACGCCCAAAATAGCATCTGCAGGCATACATAAATATTTGTCCAAATTTTAACTGTTCACACATTAATTTTACTAGTGAAATTACTAAGTCTTTTATAAGGCTTCATGCAGGTTCCAGGGTCGAACCTCTCGAGCCATACATAGTAGGTTGTTTTGGTTGGGTCAACAAACATTTTACATGGTGAAATGATATTTCAACACCCATGCGCACTTAGCTTAGTGCATTCAACTCCAAAACCATATAACTTAAAAACCCTAACCTTGGTGCATTAATAACCACATATCATTAATACAATAAAACTGTGGTGCAGAGTCTATCCACATGGTGTAACCTCAACCTTTCGGCAATGACCTACTTGCACAGATCAAAGTCTCACCCGAAGCTGTATGGGGGGGTGTCAGAACTAGGTTTCCGCACCCTGAGGGAGAAAATAATGAAATGGTCCTAATCAAATCAAATACAAACCTGTATCAACCATAAATAGATGCATGCGACAGAATAAAGTAGAATCACAGAGTGTGTGCAAACCTTAACAGCATAAACAGAGTCGCAGATTACTTCAACACATATAAAGTATAACAGAACTAGATTTAGTTCTAAATAATGCAATTAATTAAGTATATTGATTGATCATCAATAAGCACACATAACCATAATTGATATCTTCTCCTTATAGAAGTGGGTCTTTCCCCTATCGAGAGCCTAGCTATGACTAGGCTTCTATTGTACAAGCACAAGCTCAATAGCATAGGAGACCATAGACTTCCTACGCTAGCTTTAAATTCTAGCTAAAACCACCTAAGGCTTAAACGAGGTTGGTATAAAGACACCAAGGCCTGGTTAAACCATTGGGAGATCGATGAGAATGTTGCATTGCAAAAAATTAATAACATTAATTTTTTTTTTACTTTGAAGTTCAAAGAAAAAATGTGGTGTGAGAAAGATCTAGCAGCTAAAAGAAAATTAAGATATTATAAGGAAGTCATCAACCCCACCCTAGAAGATCTAAAGTATCTCTCTGTTTTAACTAGCTCAAAGAAGAAAATTAATATAACCAATATTAGAATGAACTCTCATGAGCTCCATAGTGAAACAGGTCGTTGGACAGTTCCTAAAACACCATGGATGGAAAGGATCTGCCATCTCTGTGAGAATATGAACATTGAGGATGAAAATCACTTCCTCTTAGAGTGCCCCACGTACAACCACATTAGAGCTCAATTTGATAATCTCTGTTGCAATACTAACCTTCATAGCCTTTAAAGATGTCAAAATTATAGTGAGCTCGAGAGGCTTCTCTCCAAGCTTTTTGAGCATAGGAATTAAATCTTAAATCAAACTAAATAACTATTTTCTTTAGGTCCAATAGACCAAATATTGGTCTCAGTGGACGTTAACCATCATCTTCATCAGTCTATCCACATGGTGTAACCTCAATATAACCTCTGCACCATTTATAGCCTTAGTATTTAATTCTTTGACTTTGGAAGAATCCAACGAGACCACCTGGCATCATATATGACATGTCACAACTCCACTACGACAATCACAACTTGTTGGCTCGAGGGGTTCTGACAAAGGTTCAAAGTTTATGGATAAACAAACAAACCCTCCAACTACTGGCCCTTTCGGCAATGAGCTGCTTGCACAGATCAAAGTCTCACCCGAAGCTGTATGGGGGGGTTTGGGAACCAGGTTTCCGCATCCTGAGGGAGAAAATAATGAAGTGGTCCTAATCAAATCAAATGAAAACCTGTATCAACCATAAACATATGCATGCAATAGAATAAAGCAGAATCACAGAGTGTGCACAAACCTTAACAACATAAGTAGAGTTGCAGATTACTTCAACATATATAAAGTATAACAGAACTAGATTTAGATCTAAATAATGCAATTAATTAAGAAGATTTATTGATCATCAATAAGCACACATAACCATAATTGGTATCTTTGCGCAATAATCAATGAGCAATACATAAACATTGTGATATCAACATAAAATAATTAGTAAATAACTAAGAGCAATAACATAGTAATATTGCCAAAATCTGTCCTTTGCATTAATTAATATCCTTTCAATACATATTAGACTTTCCCTTACATAAACCCTTCTGCACACACAGCCATCAGAGTCCACACATAGCCAAGACTAGGTCTCCTCGCACACATCCAGCAGGAGCCTTTTAACCCAACCCAGAAAAACCCTTACAACATATTACAGATGCATAAAATTATCAAGATCTCTTATCATACTTAGTTTTCTGAACTAATTTCCTTAGGATCGATCTATCTATTTATAATATTTCCACGCGCAGATACTATGGTCTCAAACCGTGGTTTGAGGCCCACATTTTACCCTTAGACCCATTTGCATCAAAATTAGGGACTTTGACTCGCCCCAAAGCCCCTTGATTCAATCGTGCAGTGTGCACATACAAAATTATATAAAAAATTGTGCCTTAGGGGACCCCGCTCCAACAGGCCCCCAACACAAACATGTGACTCGTCTCAATTCATTGAGGCACCTGCTCCTTGATCTTAGCTAGGAGCATGATGACAGAAGATTTCATAGGGAGCACTAATTCCAAAATCTGCGTTGCGGCGCCCTGTGCTTGCTGAACCAATTTTTCTGTGATGGGCCCTTCAGTGGCCATCTCGATGCTTCGCTAAGTCTGCTGAATAGTCTTCAGAGTGTTATCCAACGTCTATGAAAGTTGAAGTGCTTCCTCAGCCCATGTTTGCATGCATGCTTCGAGCAGTTGTTCTTTTCGGTGCAAATATTCAATCTTTGTTTATATTGTCCAACACTCTTACATACGAGTTAGGCGTTGTGTCAAAACCAAGGTTGGCACCACTATCCTGATCTCTTCAAACTGTTGCTCCTTCTAATGGAGTGCGTTGCGCAACTGCTGAACTATTGGATCATTCTGCACTGAGGTCCATACACTGATGGCTTCCTCTAATAGATTGTCACATTGGGTGACTACAACAACGATATTGTCTTTGGCTTGCTTTACTTTGGCTTCTATTTTCACGCGAACCTCTGGTGGAGTTTCCAACTGCAACTTTGTCTGTAGATATGCAATTTGTTGTTCGTATTCGGTTCTGACTATCTACACCTCAACACACGATGCTGTAACCGAGTTTACAACAATTTTAGGATATATTTCCCGTAGATATATCAAAGTTGTCTCCTCATAAAGAAGTGGAATTTTCCATTGAGTTGGTACTAGGGGTAACACAAGCATCAAATGCACCATACAGGATGAGCACACCAAAGTTAGTAGAGTTGAAGTTTCAGTTGAAGGAAATTCTTGAAAAGGGATACATTAGGCCAAGTGTATCGTCGTGGGGAACACTAGTATTGT